>VZRQ01008408.1:706646-820464 GCA_013397975.1 Machaerirhynchus nigripectus | reverse complement strand
TTTTTTTCTTTCCCCAATAAATCTAGTCACATTTACGGAGCGGCCAGGCTCCCGGGAATTCTCCCCTTACTCACCTAACCGTTTTTACCACCCAGCATTCCGGAGTTCCTTATTATTTGTCGAATTTCAGTTCGGCACACTGCACATCTGCAGATACTGGTTTGTGCTCCTTCTTTGGGCACAGTGTATATACAGCTCCGGGTGTGTATATTACTCTTGGCTTGTATAGCGTCGTATTTATAACTTCTTCGCCCTTCTGTGTTACGTTACATTACATTTTAAGTTCTTAGAATTATTTTGAGGGTCCTCATAATTTTTTGATTTATGTAGAGGTGTTTTTACTTCTCGCTTGTAAAAAGTCAATGATATTGACCTCCAGTAAAGAAAAAGGCCAAGTGGCAACAGTATTCTCATGGCTAAGATCTGTAAAAGCAAATGGAAAATTAAAATCTTCCTGTGTGTTTTTTTGAGCCACTTAGAATTTGATTTTCTCTCTGAAGTAGCATTGCAGGAGTCTGCGTTCCGTATGTGTGTACACAGACTCACACAACTTTTATGCTCTGTTCCCATGAAACTTCTACGAACAAACTCACTTTTCAGTGTAATTTTCTGTAGCAATTGCCCATGAAAAAATAACAATGTTAACTCTTTCACAATTAGGAGAAATTTGCAAATGCTGTTACAGACCTCTGCGTATTTTTTTGTCCTTCAGCCCTTTATATCCAAACACTTGTGTGCAGCACACTAATGTGTATTAATAGCTACTGCTCTGACACACGTCAGGACATACAGACCTTGACAGATCAGAATTATTTCCTATGTATGGTCCCTCAGGTGCTTCTTTTGACTTGGGGGACAGTGGACGCAGTCAGGTCTTACTTGGGCCTGTCTTCACGAACCTGTCCTGGTTGGGAGCTTTCTATGAAATCAAAATTTCAAGGAAAACTTTTTGCACGTTTCATTTCTCCATATGCCTGTTTTTCCAACTATCTCAGGCTAGTGGCCGCAAAAAGGAAAACTATGTGAAAGTAAGGAGTAAATGCAAAGATACTGTTACCCGTTCAGGAGAGAACCCCTCAGAGCCTGCTCTGCCGGCCTGCTTGCAGCCCTCTTCCCCCTGCAGATCTGTAGCCCTTAACGAAATTAATCTGCAGTGAAATCACAGAAATCTGATTCTAATCATCCGCCCTGGAACGAGTCGGCGCTACAAGAGGACGAGCATAGTGTAAAAATACTTCAGGCACGCGGGGCCGTATCATTAACATTAAAACCTGATGGTGTGAAAGGGGGGACAGGGAGCAGTGCCTCCTTAACTGTGCCTTCCAGCTTCTGCAACTTCTGAGGCATCTCTGGCAAGCACCGATTTTTGTGGAGGTTGGTTGTGTTGCCAGACTTGCTGGTGGGCTAAAGTGAAGTTTTCCCTTTCATAGGAGAGTTTCTTAACTGTGCTCTGCTTTGTAAAGCTGGGTAAACAGCTGAGTTTAGCTTTTGTCAGGTTTAACATAATCCGGATTCTTTTTTTTCCCACAACAATTGGTTCCTGCCTTTAAGTAGCTCTGGCAAGTTTTGTCCCCCTGAAACCTCTTTTCGAGCACTATATAGCATAATTTGAGTTACTACCTTTTCATTTGTGTGCACCAGTCAAGATTCAGTGGAATCCTGGCTTCTGTAGAGAGCGAGTGCTCAGCATTTTATGGTCGTCAGGGTTTGTTAAATTTGTACCTTTGAGCTTCCAACTCCCTAGTCACTTTTAGATTTTTTTTTTTCTTAAAGGCATTTGCCAAGGTGAAAGGACACATTTTTAAGCAATATTCATCTGTTTGCACTAGTGTGGATATAGTTGTCTATAGCTGCTAGAATTCTGTTGACTGACTGGCTGGTACTAGGAATTTGGGGTTTTCTCCATTCATCTACATTATTAGGATTATTTACATCATAGCCACACACACTGCATGGACAGGCACTTTCCAACTTCTGTCTGTGCCCCAAAGAACATACAGTACAATGCAGATGTACTTCTCAGCATCTGGTTTACACTGTGGAGTTTAAACATTCTCTCTGAATTAAAGGTCAGGCTGGAAAGGAACATTCCCTTATGCCCCAAATGACTTTTTGTGGGTCAAATTACCAAGTAAAAATATTTTATTTTTAAATAATATTGCTCTGAAGGCTGGGTTGGGGGTAGACCATGGTTTAGCACTTTCCAAATGCTAAAGAAGATGGTTCAAGCTTCTGCTGCAAGTTGTGGACAAGCTCTTAAATTATTGTTTTAGCTCTGAGGCTTTCATAATGTTCTGTGCTCTCTGGGATGCAGATTCAATTATTCCCCCCTCCCCGGTTAATAATGGGGCTTTGTTTTATTTTCACTTATAAACTTTCTGCCTCTCTTGCTAATCTTTCTGTGTGTACAAATATGCTTTCTTTGTCAGTCAGACTTGGCAATACTTAGGCCACACTAAACTAGTTCTGGGCAGTACAGCAAGGCTTTCTATTTATCAGGGCCTTTCCGGGGAAGTTTATTACACTGTAGGAGTGACATTTTCAGCCTTCTGAAAGAGTTGGTAAATATTTGGCAGGTTTTACTCCTTCAGCAAAAAAAAAAAAGGGCCATATTTTATCTGTGATAAGGCCTGAAAGAAAACTATCTAGGCATTAAGGCTTGAGTTGTTGGGCAGAAGGGTGGGGTTTGTGCAGGATATTCTTTGAATTGCCCTGAGTGAAGTCAAATGTTTGCCTGCAATTTAAGAACCACTGTTCCTCTATGTTTGCAAATAGAGACCTTCGAGCCAGGGCTGTATTTTAAGTTGCAGGAGGGCACAGAGCAGAGCAAGTCTGTGGTGTCTGGGTTACAGATACATGTAATCAGGGGCAGGTTGGAGTCAGATCGTGCCTGGGATCTGCTCTGTTGTTCAGTACAGACCTTTCACAGAATCCTGGACATGCTTGTGTTAGAGCCTTGCACCTTAGAGAGAGCTGAACCTCACAGGAGTGGAGCAGTGAGTGTGTGCCCAGCTTGCAGACACTTTTCCCTCTGCTCTTGGCTCCGTCTGCAGATGGCAAACGCCGAGCTCGGGCTGTGCTCGGTGCCAGCTCCCGCTCCAGGCCAGCTCTTCAGCACACAGAGGCAAACCAGACGTGGAAGGGAATGTGCTTCTCCCTTCCCACTGCTGGCCTACTTGAGAAAATCCTTCCAGCTCCTGCTGATTTCATCACTTCCCTTCCTGAGGACCCAAACGTGCCAGGTCCCAGAGGGCAGGGGAAGAGGGGAAGAGAGCCTGGAAGAGGCTGCAGGATGGCTGGTGCTGGCCCACAGGTGGGGACACATCTGAGGCTTTGGCTCCTTGCCACAGTCTGAGTGACATCCCTGCCAAAGGAAAATTGGTGGCACCTGCATGATTTCCCAAGGCACTTTGCTGTCTCCTTTTGCCAGTGTGATCCTTGCTTAGTAGAGGGGTTTCTCTTGGACTTGATTGCTCTGGGGGAGCGAGTGAGAAGAAGGAGGGTCTGTGTGGTGGTACTGCCAGAAGGGTTACAACTGCTCAGATCCCAAAGAGGGGAGTGTCTGATGCCGGGGTAGGGAAACCCTCCCATGCTGAGGGCAGAACAGCTCTTTCAGATCCCATCGCCAGCCTGGGCGTTCACATGAACCTTGATGTGAGCCAGCAGCGGTGTGGAAAAGAAATCATGTGGCTGCAGACTGGAGGAAATGAGCCAGGGTGATGCTGGTCTGGGGACAGCTTCCCTTCCCTGCCTAACTCATGGGCTTTGGATTCATGGCAGATTTCATGAGCACTGGAGAATCAAAATATTTCCAAGACATTGCTTGGTAGATTTGATTTTGGATAGACTTCTTGAATTTTATTTCAATCTTGGTGGCCTGTCAGTTCATAGGGCTTAGGCTGTTGGGTTTTCCCTTCTATGGCAGCAGGCAATAGACCTTTGTTCTTCATGTCCTTTGGCAGAAGGTCCTTCATGGTGTCCCTGATGTCCATGTGGGTGGATGATGCTCCCACGTTCCATGGCAGCGTACAGGATTCCAGTATTTTCCCGATACAGATTTGTTAGTGATATCATTTATGGGTCCAGGACTGGAGTTGTGATTCCTAGATCATGCCTGATAGAGTTGTCATTCATTATTATTATTATTTTAATTACAAAGCATCCCACCTGACCAAGGCTTTGGAGTCCTGCTCAGGCAGTTCCTGTGCAGAACGTGGCCAGTGGCAGGCAGATGCCGGGCCATGGAGGAATGCCCACTGCTCCGGGTGGGATTGTGAGGAGCAAACATCACCTGAGCTGTGTGGTCGGGTGAAAGGGTCAGTCCTGGATGGCTGAATGCAGGGCAGGTTCTCTCCCTAGCCTTTTCCTGGTGAAATGTGATGAAAGAAAATAGTGACATTCCAGTTCTTGCAGCTGGTTTGAATCTCTATAAATGCACTTTACTTTTTTTTGTCCCGTTCCCAGTATGGAATTTCCTCAAACGATAAAATTTGAAAGCAGATTTCATTCAGCAAAATCTCTCTGTGTGATAACTTTTAAAGTATGGTGAGGAACTCAATTTAAAACACTTTAATTCAATCAGCAGCCTGTAGGAACTAATCTACAGTGGCCCAAAAGCCAGCAGAAATTAGTCATGGTTTTATGTTTTTGGAAAAAAACTCTTTAGGGGTGGCTCTGTTGCTACAAAGAACAGGGCTTTTGAGCACATGACTGTCGGTAGGGTTAAATTCAAATATGCAAGTGCAGTAGTTTAAGGAATAAATTCCAGAAGCTGTTCAAGGCTCAGCTGCATTACAGAGTGATGATCAGGTTGGGTTAGGCAGAACTGCCATAGACTGAAACATCTGGAATAATATCATGTTTCCCCAAAGTGGAATTTTCTTTCAGAGCAATTGCTGATATTTGAGAGGGTGGAGCCAGCAGCAACATACAAATGGCTGGAAAATGAATTAAGAATCTATAGAGTGAAATATTGAGACTTTGTCAGGAATCACGACTTTGATTATGATCTCTTGTTTAAAGCATCAGCTAATTCTGAGAACTGGGGCTTTCCAGGCTGTGGGGATTGGTTGGACAGCTTATGCCGCAGCCAGAACTCAGCTCCTTGGCACTTGGCTTTTTAGTCTTTTGATGAATTCCAGTGAAACAAGTTGTGGCAAACTGATTTGGAGCTTTGGAGACAGAATATGCATGAAAAATCTTGTATGAAAAGAGAGATTGTTTCGTAAAGAATTTAAATGTAGTTCACTTAAAATATGCTTGATTTAAAACTATAAATGCTATTTTGATTTTTTAAAGAAAGATAAAAGTTTCCTCAATTCTTGCATTATGGGTGTATTTTACACTTGAGGGATACTATAAAAGACTTGAAGTCTCAGTTGCATTTAAAATATTTTTTATTAACAATCTGCTTTGATTACAGAGATATTTTGTATAATTGTAACTTCATCTGTTAATGTTGAAGGAAATATTTCTGGAGAAGGAAAACGTTCCCATGCAAATAACAGCTGTACAGAACAAGGAACAGAAAGGTGCTTAATCACAAATGAGCTTGCCCATTTTAATTTACCTTGGACAATAAAACCAAACAAATAATGTCATTTGGAAAAAAAACATAATCAGATACTTACAGTATCCATTTTTTCCGTGTTGTGGATTATTCAGCACTACAGTTAATGGTGTTTTACATCAAGCTTTCAATGCATTAAGAATGTCTGCTGCTGTACACACCCCAAAACCAGCCTGAATCCACATTTTAGAAGCAACTTACATGAAGGGGGTTTCTAAACAATTTCACTGAACAATGAAATTCAACTGAGTAACTTAAGCTGAATTTCTCAAATCTGTGTCAGTAAAGAGCTCCCAAAATGTCATGCACAATAGATTATAACAAAGGAGCAGAACTTCCCCAAATCTTTGCAGAGTGTTTGTTACTGCAACTCCAAGTGCTACACTGAGGTTAGAATTACTTTACTCCAAGTCCCAGCCTAAATTTAGCTCCAGGATTCACATACTGCACTCGCTTCATTGGAGGAGTTTGGTTCTCTTGTAGCATATTTGAGCTAGTTTTGCATCTCCTTGGGGAATAAATTACAGTCTGAATGAGAACATTCACACGTATTAAGCAGTCGGAGGGGCTGCGTGCCGTCCTTAAAACTAATGCTACCTCTAGCCCCCTTCCAGGGCTTCATTTAAGTTCTGCATCAATGGCCATCAAGGGCGGTGAGAAACAATGAAACATTTTTTTTCTGACAGTGTTTCTTTGCAAACATAGCAGTAAGTTTCTGGCTTTAGAATTTCCATCAGAGTGAACTCTTTCCCGCCCCCCCCAGCCCAGCCCCATGTGAGTAACTGCACTTGTATAGCGAGTTATTTCACATGCCCCAAATAAAAATGTAATAAATCCAGAGTAAGGCAAATGCTTATGAACCAGTTTAAGGTGTTATGTAATACTAGTTACATAAAGTTTCGGATGTCTTTATACCTTTAAGGTATTATTGCCTTCAAAAAGAACACAAACTGCAGTTTAATTTCAAAACATTTGATAGTAGTTTAGTCTTAAAATACATAAATTTGGCTTATAGATGTGGCTACATCACGGAATGAATTTACAGCTCCAAAGAAACAGCAGGTGTGCCCAGTGCTAAATAAAACATCTCCTGTAAGCCAGCAGAGATCTCCTGATCTGCACCAGCCCAGGATTTGTCCCGTGCTCTAATTTTGGTGACGGGTAATGTTTTCAGACAAACAGTCACGAGCACACTATCATTTTATAGCACTATGCTCATAACTCTTGGGAAATTCTGCTACTTTCAAACCTTTTATAAATTTAAAGTGTGTTTTCCAAACAGAAATATTTTATAATTGGTCAGCTATCAGTGTTACATTAATGCCAAATTATGGTCAGTTGTTTGCAGGCAGCAAGCAGGGTTTCAGTGCTTAAAAATACATATAAAGAGGCTGTTGCAAAGCACAGTATGAGCCCCTGAAGCCCTGACCTGGTGGGGTGCAAACATAAGGGTTTCTTTAAAACCTGTGGTCAGGATCTTGTGCTACCTGTGCCTCTCTTGCCTGTGGCCTGTGCAGTGCACAGGAGGTGAATGGAATCAGTCACCAGACTGAGCTCTTCCTCTCTCCTCTCCCACCTGAGTAAATTCACACCCGGAAGGAAACACTTTAGTCCAGGTGAAAGAAATACAGTACAGCCCAATACAGCCTCCAGAAATAGTCTCCCACCTGAATGATTTCCACAGCATCTAAGGATTTTACTTTTAATGAAATTTGCTACAACTTCACTATTCCAGGCTTGGCTCTGAATTTAAGCAGCGCTGCTGAGCTATTACCTGACAGCCAGAAGCCTCTTGTTCATTAATAGTATTTTTAAAGGGATAGAATTTCCCCTTTTGCCAAGCATTTCTTGTGCCCCATGCAGTACTGAACGGCAGCCATGAGCCAGGACACCGGCAGAGCATTAACTGATAACATGTCATTGTCACTCAAGTATCTCATTAGAAGTATCTGGCAAAATTATTCCTAATTCACCCAATATGGAGTTCAGTTAACTTCATCAGTCTAAACAGTGGGTCCTTGGTCTGGACTTCCTCTCGAGGCAGAGGAAAGAGGGAGATGGCTCCAGGGTCAGGGTGTCTCACTGGGCAAGTTAATACTGGAGGATGGGAGACAGCTCTTACCCTACAAATCAGAAAGTTTGTACAATCAGCGTTGAGTCACAAATGTGAAGGCTCCTCAGCAACCAATGCAAATGAAAAGGTTTTTAACCACATATTTCAGTAAACTCTTAGATTTGCTTGATGTCTTTGGTATGAGAGGTCTGAAACTTGTAGATGAGAAGCTGGTCCTGTAACAGGTCACTGGTGGTTGGGCACTGAACCCCCACAGGTACCAGCACCAGGGTGTGCCTGCAGCATCCAGCTGTTCTGAATATTGCTGTGAATTTCTTTCAATCTCCATGGCAAGTGAATTGGGTTTCTCTAACCTATTCTTATGGCTCTAAAATAATAGCAACTTTAAGGACACCGAGTTCAGCCTCATGTTGCTAGATCCTGTCTAGTTTAATTAATGACATTCAGCAAATGAGGGGGGTTGTCCTGTGACTTAGTGCTGTAAGGAGCTTCTGGATATATAGAGTTGGACCCCAAAACCAGTGGGCATTCTCCACAGTAACCCGTGGTTATGAACCTGTACCTGGCAATCTGCTCCCTTTGGAAAAAAAGTTTCAGAGTTACCTGTAAGAAGTAATGCTGAAATGAGAGGAAAAAGTAATGTAAATTCTCCCACACCTGCAGCACTAAGGCTGGGATCCCTATTAATGTAAACTTCATTTTCTGTGCAAGATTTTACTGCATTTACAGCAAAAAAACAAAGCTTAAACTTACAACAAAAGACCAACATCTTAAGCAGAGAGCAATGTAGTTTAAAAGCTCAAGGTCACTGTGTTAGTGCTTCAAGAAGAGTGAGGGCACCTGGGCTTGGCTGGCCGTCTCTCTGGGAACTGTGAGGTTCCTCTCTCCTCTCCCCCTCCCTCTGCCTCTCCCTCTCCCAGTACCCAAAATAGACACTTTTCATGAATGGACTGGCAAGGAACAGCATGTGATGGGATTAGTGATGAGGCAAAGCCAAAACACTTATCAATTATTTTATCTGTTTACTTCCTCAAAGAAGGCTCCCTACAGAGGCACATGCCTCCTCGCTTGTAACCAAACCCTCTGTGCTCTCCCTCGCTCGTTGAAAATTGATTTGCACATGCTTTGCTCCAGTGGAAGTCTCTTGGCTTGTGCCTATGAAATGTCACTGCTGGTGGGTGTAGCTGGGCGTGGGTGTTCCCTGCCCTTGGGATGCTGGCACTGCTCACAGGTCACACGCCTGCCTTGAGGAGTGGCTCTGTCCCGTCCATCCGAGTGCCACAAAAGGGGCAGTTGTGTCTTTAAAAGGAAAAAAGTGGAGCTTTCAGATCCCAGTCTTCTCTACTTGCTCCTCCCGAGGGAATGGACACAATTTGACCTTCCTAAATTTTTATGAACTAGGAATAAGCCTTTGCTGGAAAGGTGGAAAAGCGGAGTGAAAAAAATCACCAGGATCATGTAAACTGTGGCTAATGAAACGTGGACTTACGTGACCACCCATAGCTGATGCACATTTTATGCTTGACTTCTTCCATGCGATGAGTCCACTGCTAGCAGGGGCATTCGTTTTAATTACATGCTCCTTATTTTTTTTAGGACTTTGTACACTGCTCAAACATAAGGGACCTAATCCACAAAGTGTGCAAATGAAATGAATCTAAGTTCTTACCTGAGGCACTGTCCAGGAAAACTAAAGACTAAGCCCAATGCTTTTTAAAAGCTTGTAAATGACAATAATTAGCTCCTGTTTTAATGCGAATACATTCTGACCATATACATAGTATTGTAATGCTCATAATCAGTATTGGTGTAAACATGGGGAGAATAAGTCCAAAGCTGTAATTTTTTAAAAAGTCAGAAACTGGACTTTGTGTGAATTCTTTGGAGTGTATGAGCACAGGAGGAGTATTCTTATATTCTTTCCACTTATTTGACCTCAAAGAACTGGTAAATGGAGAGCACCAGAACACCTGATATATCTGCTTAAAGCTCCAGGTCAGTAGCATGCTTAAGCACATGCTTAACTTAAAGCATACCATTAATCACATCCCTGGTCCATGGAGTAATTAAACTTCTGCTTATGTACTTTGTACAGCACAGTACCAGCCTGCAGGCATTCTCTGAATACTAGCGTGCCTGAGAAAGTGGTGAATCAGAAAGTGATTTTTGGCTGGAGTTTGAAAATGAGCTTAAAAGAGTGAGTTAGGCACCCAGAGCTCATTAGATTTGAATAGCTACAGAAAAGCTGGTCTTGTCAGCAAAGCTGAGTAAGTAGCAAGGTGTGACCATTTTCTTTATGGTAATGCCTCAGTTTTGTTTCAAGTGAAATGATTTTAAAAACCCTTTTGCTCCATAATTCCCTGCTGCTCTTCTATAACTCTTTGCTTCTCTCAGTGCTGGGCAGACCAGACAGTTCCAGCAGAGCCCAGGCTGGGCAACCCCTTGCTGGCAGCTTCTCTCTTAACTCACTGGTCGGGGTTTAAGTGTGTTCAGCACTGGGGCAGCACTGGGGCAGCACTGGGGCAGCACTGGCAGGTCGAGGCCAGCGGCATGGCTGCATTTCCTATCCATGGTCAGTCTGGGCAGGGCGCTGTGGGAACACTCTCCTCTGGAGCCAGGGGCATACGGGCACTGCTGGTCACTGTCCATCCCCCCCAGCCCGCTCCAGCGCTGCCCCGGCCAGAGCCTTGGGTTACAGCTGCACTACTGAACCCAGCAGCTGGTGGTACCGAGCATGATCCTGGGCAGAACTGTGGTCTGGGACTCCTCCAGCCAGACCTGGACATTGTCTGAAACTCAGCATGAGCAGTGGATCATTATCAACAGGCTGTTTGGATGTGTTCCCTCTCCCCCCTTCTTTTGGAGACTTTAACAGGACAGCAGTGGCCAGACTGGGCTGGTTGGCCATGCCCTGGTTAATTTACTAGGAGTCATGGAGCCTCTTCTGACCACAGCTCCTCCCCTGGCATTTTTCTCCTACTGTTCTGCTGTTCTCCCTTCCTGTCCCTGTCCTGGTGCCAGCCAGTTTGATATGTCAGTCATCACACTGGCGAGCTCCCTTCTGAGCTGCTCTGGGTGTGCTTTGCACACACATGGGCGATTTGACCGGGCAGCAGTGCTATCCTCTTTGCCAGCCTGAGCCAGGCCATGGTCTCTTGCCACTCAAGGTGAGTGTAATGTGGCAGCCTCTAGTAGGCTTGTTGATGACTAATTGTTTTATTTTATATACCTGAAGTCAGCTGCTTTAATTTGCTTGTTCTCCAAGGCTCTGTGTGTAACTGCTAGTGAGGTCACCATGCTGAGGCAAACCAGGGCAGCATCAAAAGCTCCTCTTTGAAATATTGGCTTCTGGGTATCTGAAAGGTGGGAGGCTTGTTTGCAAAGCAGCCTCTAGGGAAAGTCTGCGTAATGTGTTTGATTATCCAACTTTGCCATTTTCAAAGGGACCCAGTCAAGACGAACAGGGCCTAAATGTACCATCTCCTAAAAATAACTCTGGCTTTCCAGCTCCTCTGCTGATGTTGGGAGTGGGAGAAAAAAAAGTGATGCTCTGAAATGAGGATTGTAAAGAGGGAGGAGATGTCAAACGCACATGGTCAAACCCACCTCTTGTCAGCCCCAGAGGATGGGTGCTCTTCCTTAGGGCTCAAGTGTTCCTCCCCTTTCGGGTCCCAGGCAGTTCCCCCCAGGCACTGGCTCTCCCAGACGGAGCTCAGCTGGGCAGCTCACTGGAGACAGTGACGATGGGGACATGGTCTGTTCCTTGGCAAAGTGAGACACTTCCTGAAGTCTCCTAATGTGTGTATATTTTTTTTTTTTGTGGGTTAGGGACAGGGGCAGGACTGGCCAGGATGGATCAAAGTTCTCACTGTGCATTCCTTTTGTGCTGTACAGTTAATATTCTCTTGGGGACTGCTCATGTAATTTTCAAGATGGTGATCAGCCTGATCTTGGTTTTCAGAGAAAAATCAGAGCCACGCCTTGTTTCAGACAGCAAACCCCACGTGTAATGGTGTCTGGAAGCTTTGCCAGCGTTTCTCCAAAGCAGCTCATTAATTTCAGGGCCATGCTGGTATCAGTTGCTCTCTTGGTGTCGTATCCACTGGCTCATGCACCTGGAGTCAGCTCCGGGTGTGGGAAGTGTACAGTCCCAGAGTCCTCGGAGCCCTGGTGTATTTTCAGCTGCTCTGAAGGCAGCCCTTCATCTTTTCCAAGCTGCGTAGAGCCAGCACTGCTGCCATCTAAACCCAGAGGCTGAAGCTCTTGTCCGGGCACAGCAGGATCAGCAGCTGCTGTCTAAAAGGCTCAGAATCTCTCCTGTGAGTGGGTGTTACTCACTTGGTAATACCAGTCCATTCCAGCTGAGGATCTGTCCCTTTGTTTTGTGTATGGGACAATTTGTTTTCAATTTTTGTTTCTGAAAGGAAACTGTCAAGACAAAATTCACACTTAAAAAAATTAAGGGAAACAGCCCTTTGTCCATTTCTAACAATTCCCTTCGATGACTAAAGCTGGAAGAATTCTAGAAACTGCAATAATTTTATACCTTCACTTTGGTTTTGTTCTGCTCTTGCATTTACTGAGTTTCAGATAGAACACAACAAAAATAATTTGAGTTAACATCAGTGTAACCTAGAGATGTGTGCTTTGATCATCAGAATCTGATTGTGCTTTATCTAGAAGTGGGACTGGGGCAGCAGGGAGCCAAGACTAGCTTGGGCAATATTCACTCCTCTTGTAGTGCACAGTCCCATGCTGGCTTTGCAATCCAAGAGGGAACATGCAAAGCCTCTGTGAAGGGTGTTGCCCTTCAGCACATTTCCATCCTCACTCAATTCTGCTAGACCCAATGCCAGTAAAATAAAATTGGGGGTGAGACAGCCTACCCAGGCTGCAACAACTCCAGTTACCTGCTTTTCTGTGCCCTGGGTCTGCTCTGCCTGCTCGTGGTGGGGTCCTGGCTGCCGGGGAGGTTGTGCTCTCCCTGGGGCTGGAGCTCATCAGATTTTCTTCTGTGATGGTACAGCAGGCGTGGTGCAGGGACCTGGTCCTGCCTGGGGCTCCCCTCAACTACAGGGAGTTGTTTATTGTCAATCCAAGGAGGAAAAAAAAAACCAAACCAAAAACCCCCTTTTGAAAACAATAACAACATGCATCTCATTTTCATTTTAGTCCTAAAAACTACTTGATGCTCATTACAAAAGAATTGATTCCTTAAATTAATGAAGCAACCAGGAGTGCTGCTTTCAGTGTGGAACTGCTGATGCTCTGACTCATGCTCTGCTTCTCGTGGGCTCTGGCTTTTATGCTCCATTTAGGACACCAACGTCATTAGCATTTAGAGGGCTGCTGCTTTTTTTTATTATTATTATTACACTGCTGTTGTTACTTTCTCAAAGATGCAAATAATATTTGGATCTGAATCATGGCTCATGTTTTCTTACCAAATCAGGGCATAGGGTTTGCTTTCAGTTGACTTGCAAGCCTCAGAAGAAATTGTAAATGAAAATAAGGTGTGGCTCTGTGCAGTTCTGAGAGGGTCTCTGGGGTTTTTGGATGCCAGGTTGTCTGTTACCACGCAGTGTCATTCCATGTGGGATGGGTGAGGGTATTTGTCTTGTGTCACCCTGGGCTGGGACCTTTGTGACTCCCCAAGCATCCCTGGTCACACCAGCTGTGTGCATGTCCCTGGAGACGGCTTGTGTGAATGGCAGCACCTGCAAACATGATGCTGGGCAAAGGGTTCCTTGCTGAGGGATCCAGTGTGATGCTTTTACTACAAGAGGAAAGAAAAGAAGAAAAGCCCTGAGAGTGCTTAGGTATTCCCTGCTTTGACACAAACTCTCCTGGAAATCCTCGAGCATGTCACAAAGTCCTTCTCAAGGGCAAGAGCTTGCAGGTACACTTGCAAGCCCATTACAGGCTGGGGCCCACCCCAGCTCTCTACAGGCAGAATTCATGGGGGAACAACAGAGCAGAATTGTGGGAATCTGCCAGTAGTTTCTGTTGAGTCCACTGCCATCAAAATACTGATCAATTAAAAGGGAAGTGTTACTCCTTGCCCTAAGAACATGCAGGGCTGGGCTGTGATTTGCCGGAGGACTTGTGAATGAGGGTTGAAAATTCCCAGCCAAATACTTAGCACTTTTTTAGTTGGAAACGTATAGATCTTTTTCAGATATTACTTTAGCTGATAATTGTTAAGAAACCAGAAGTAATTCCCTAAAATCTCAGCTTTATTAATAAATTAAAGGGGTCTGCTGCTGCAGATGGGCGTGAGCTCTCCTGCTGGGACCTGGGTGCTGCGAGTGTCCCGAGGAGCTCCAGGTGCCCCCGGGATTGCAGGTTATGACCTAGTGTGGGATGTGTGGTGCCAGTCAGCTCTGGGGTCTCCACTTTCCCTGGCCAAAGCACCACTGCTCACCTGGGTGCTGGAACAATGAGTACTCGCAGGTCAAGGTGATCCTGCCTTTTGCCCCTGTGGCCGGGGTGTTGCAGGGCTGCCTGCAGCGAGCTGTGCCAGCCTCTGTTTGGTGGCATTCTTGCGAGTGACAGACGAGCCATCTGGCATCACGCTGGAACTCAGCACGGCGTTCAGGAGTAGCCCACAGGGATGGCAAAGCAGTTGCACACCTTCTCCTGCCGTGTGGACTGGGCACTGGGGCTGGGGCATGACTGGCACGTCAGCAGAGCCGTGTGTGCCGTGCTGGAGAGAACGGACCCTGTCAGACCCTGCCCTCCTGGGGACCGACTGAGCGGCAGCAAGAAAAATGAGGGACTTTCAGGGGCAGCTGTGTTTTACTAACCCAGTCATAATGCCCCTAAAAATCCTTATTGTTCTTGCAATAGTCAACTGTGGCATGGGGAGGCCTGGAAGGAGGGCTCGAGGGCAGGCGGCCCTTGGGAAGGAGGGCTGGCAGGTCGGAGCAGGGTGTCAGGCTGGGGACAGTGTTTCTGTTGGAGTGGAACTAAAAGGATGTGGTGTTGTGACCTGTGGTGTGGAGCGTGTGCTTCTTATGATGCTCAGGGCATGAGAACTGGAGCACAAAGATGGGGAAATTAAACAAGCTGAGTGCTCTCCCTCCCCGTTGTGTCTGTGTGTCTGTCTGACATTTCCCCCCACCAGAGATAAATGCAACTGGAGAGATGCACCCCAAGCCCACAGAAAGAGCCCTTACCCAAACCATTCCTCCTCTCCCAATTCTGTTTTACTCCTCTTTCAGCAAACTCATTGCAGGTCTCTGATCATCCACAGCATCTTTCTCTGAGCTTTATTCCTGCTCTCATATCTCAGATCAGACCACGATGAAGTAACTGCACGCAAAGAAGCAATTTATTAAACAGAACCATAATATTAAATTATTTGCCATCTTTATGCATTCTCATACTTTATTTGCATTTCTGAGAGCTTCTGTATGCTGAGTAAACGTTTTTATTTTCATTGAGCTCTGCAACAATGTTCAAAGCTTTTATCCTTTAATAACTCCAGGGGTATGGGTAGACAAATTCATGGCTTCCTGGCCCCACAGCAGCAACAGTCCTTTCACATTGTCTGCATGGATTACTTATTCATTACCTTTCTGAAAAGGCTTTGTTTATGTCTTTTAGCATTTTTATCAATTAATTGATATGACTATCAATTAATTCTGCTTTATATGCCTATGCCAATAGATTAGGAATGCATGCGGTTTAGTTATGTTTTAAATTGGATTTTATGGCTCTGGAGCAAGATTTACTCATTTGTTATTTGTCATTCTCAGGAGCATTTCAACTGCTTTTCTTAAAGCTGAATTCTTTATAAAGGAGAAGTGACTAGAAACCCTGAGCTGAGCCCCAGGTCTGGCCTAACTTTGTAAGGCACACTGACACACTGAGGCTGCTCCACTTAAGGTATGGTATGAACCAGGAGCTGATCCCATGGCTGTGGAATGAGTGTTCACATGGAGCCATCCTGCCGTAGCTATTGCAGCTGCTGTGTAAGCAAGTCCTCAAAGACAATCCTTGTCCCAGTGTGACAGATAACACAGAAACGGGCACAAGGAAGGCACCGCTATCAGTGAAGGATGGATACTGTCCAGTCTGCTAAGAACAGAGAAACCTGGGCTGCTCAAGGCCCCACAGAACTGTCCAGGAGTGTCCTTCGTGCTAGCTGATTCCAGGAATGTGACACTTACGGAACTGTTTGTGTCAGGACTTCCTGCTTTGACACCTTTGGTTTCTGAGACTGCCTCATCATAGGAGACCCCAGATCTGCTGCTCCTCTCCACAAGGATTTCTGTATCCAGCAACTCTCGTCTTCACTGGGCACTGAAATGAGATGAAAGGGCTTGAATGTTTCCTTGGCAAGATGGGTGGATGGAATTAGTTTAATCTGTTCTGATTCTGACATCTACAAGTAAACTGACCCAATCACCTCTTCTGCTAACAGGCTGCAAAACAACACTCTACTACTGTGGAATATTCTTTGTGATGAAAAAAGGAGGATCAATAATGGGGGTTTGTAACTTTTTTGGATGAGTTTCTCTTACAATTTTTATCTTTAGTATCACCACTTTAAATAAGAATATTTATATGTTAAAATAAACACATTTTTTGCCCTGAAATACTGGAATATGCCTCCTCAGCCTCTTCTTACCTCAGCTCTGTCACTGTGAAGAGAACCCACCTCTGGATTTTAAGGTCAGAAGGATGAGTCGGAACTTCTAACAGAGGATGCACACAGAGCAACTTCTGCAGTTCATCCTGCAGCCCAGGCCCTGATGAATGGATCTTTTTCTTATGTGCTATGGGAACTCTGCCTATAGAAATATCTGAGAAGCTGTTCCAGGGCTTTATAACCTTGTGTCTTGTTCCTCATGGCAAGCTGCAAATTGCCTGTTTATCCTGGCCTCTGTGGACAAAACCCTTTATGTGTGTGACTGCAGGTGGGGAATAGGAGAGCACTGTGGTTTGGTGCTGGTTTTGGCAGATCTGTGCCCAAAGCAGCTCCCCCAGTTGCCACACTGCCTGTCAGAGAGGAGGGTTGGTGCAGCAGAGGTCTGTAGGGTCACTGGCAGGATGCAGGTGCAGGCCAGGGGCTCACAAGCAGGATCCCTTGTGCACATCCTGCAGTGGGGTCCTGCTGGTCCCTCTTTAACACTTGAGGACGTTGTCAGCCGACCGAAGTCCATTCTCAGTGCCCACACTAAGCCACTCAGACTTCAAGAACAAATCTGACTAAATTGAGTTTTCTTTCTTCTTAAAGTTCAGTGTCACTTACCACCTCCAATTTAGCTTGAAGAAAAAGCAGAAATACCTAAAATAAGGGTGTGTTGAAAAGTACCTGCAGGCAATTATGGGTTTTTTTCAGACTCAGTCTCAGGTGATGCCATCAGCTTCTACTGCTGTTGAGCACTGCCCCAGACTTCCTTCAAGCTGCCATCCCTAGTCTGTGCTAAGCATCATGAACATGAAAATAGATCCTGCTGAAATAAAACACCAAGGTCCTCACATGCACACAATTTTTTCTCTGAAAAACAGGTAACAACAACTGAACTAAGCCTGAGCCACCATTGGTGCTGCTTTGCCCATCCTTGGAACGTGCAGAGCATCTGGATTGGTGACAGTGTTACCACTGCCCACAAAGAACTGACCCAAGGCAGCACAGAGCAAAGGGTGCAGGGTGAGAGCCCAACAGGAAAAAGGAAAAAAAAAAGAAATTTCTCTTCAAGTACAAGTAATTCTGTTATTAATGAGACTGCAAGGAGTCTCTCACTGCAGGGGAAGCTTGCTGAAATGCCCTGCAGTGTTATCAGCTGCTTTCAGTGCACAGCTCCTGTCCAGAACAGTTAAATGTGGTACATTCAATCAAACAGAAATTGTATGTCAATATACGTTGAATAAAATCACAGCAGGAAATACATTTTGCAGGCAAATTTTTGATTTCTTTTACTGAAGCCCTGTGGTACTTTGCTGTAGTTTCTGATGAATAAATAGCTGCTTCACAGAGGAAATACAGTTATTTAGGCAAAGCTTTGTCATAGTTTAAACATTTAATTTTCAGCAAGACTGAATAAATCCAAGCTTTCGAGGAACCTTTAGCTTTAGCAGGTGGTTATTGGGCTTCATCTTTTTAACTGGACCAGAACTGGCCATGTTTCACTAAGAGAACATTTGCTGGAGTTGGTGGGAAAGAAAGTACAGCTTCTCCAGTGGAGTGGCTGGGCCAACCTTCACACAAGCTGGACCCTGTTCTGGTGCCCAGTTTGTATTGCCTGAGGTTCAAAGGTTGATACTTGGTACTTTTTTTAAAGAGAAAAACCAAAACAACCCCCCAGCAAAGTGAGCTGACATCCCGGGGTCTCAAGTTCAGCACACAAACTCATTAGCTGATCTGGAATAGCCTGACTGTGCCTTTCTCTGCAACATCAAGTTTGAAAACTGTTATGTCATTGAAGCAGGATTTGTCTTCTTAACCTGGAAGCCCAGCAGACAGAAAGTCCTTTTGTTACTGAGGTTGATGCTGCTTTATATGCAGCTTAAAAAAACCAAACTTATGTGCTGTTTCCTGAATACTAAGGATACAAGAAAAACAACAGTGGTATCCCAGATAAATAATGTTGTCAGGTGTAATGATTTAAATCCCACATTGTAATTGTCAAGAGTCCTCTTGGCTATTTGTCCTGTTGTCATGGGCCCATGACCTGGCTCAGTGTGACGAACACTGAAGGAGTCCCTGATGATTAGTGTACCTGCAAAACATTCCTTATATTTTTAAGTTGATATTCCTGTAAACTTCACTTATTCTTTGTGTCTGTAAACTCAGAGTTGTTCTTTAAGCTCAATAGCAACATCCTCATAGAAAAAGAGTGCAGAGAAATTCAGAGTTGTAGCAACCCAGTTTGTAGATTTGGGTACCAGTAAGCCCATGGAGCTGGGCATGATGCATTTAGTCTGCACTTAAGGGAAGGCGATGACGTTTCCTCTGCACACCCCCAGACTCCTCAGGCTGCTCATCTGCCTCATGAGAGAAGCTGAGCAGTACAAGGACTCACTGCTGCCCTTCTGAATCTGTGGAGGAGCAATCTGTTTTCTCCTTAAACTTCCTGTGACTTTTGCTCAGTGTTTTTAAAGGAAAAATTAAAGACTTACTGGTTTCTACAGCCTACCATTTACAAATATACTCCCAGTTCATCCACTTCTGGTGAGTCATTCACTTCTCCGACAGCAGACTGACATCCTGATCAGTGCCAGCATATACAAGAGGCATTTTCAGTCATTACATAATAAAGTGGAAGAGGGGAGGACTGATGATCCAGTAGGACCCAGTGACATTTCCAGTGTGCCATTGCACAGGACAGGTCTTGCCCACCCACTGGTACCACACTCAGACCACATCCCCATTACAGTAGATCCTGATACTTACGTCAGGTGTCACAGAGCTTATGCTATGTGTAGTACCAAGGTTTTGTGCTCCATGACAGGTGAGAAGCAAATCTATGGATCCCAGCGTGTGGACTTCCAAGTTGTTACAGCTTGCACTTAACTACGGGAAAGGAAGCCAAAGGAAGTCATGTGCATTGGAATCAAATACCATTTTTAGGAGTGTGTATTTCAACAGTGATTAAAATAGCCAGGGACCAAGGCACACTCATGATTAATGGTCTCTGCGAGCTGAGGACATGTCCTCCTGAGAGACACTCACGAGGAGCAGGAACTGCTTGGTTAGGCTTTATCTTCCTTCGTGGTGTGGATCAACTTTATCATGTGGCTTGAATTATTTTCTCCTGTTTCTGGAGCCTGTGCTGTGTGTAAGCAGCTCCAGCCCAGCCTGCAGCAGAGGCACATCCCTGCATCCCGTTCCCATGGGGCCGGCAGCCGGAAGGCGTTTCCCTGAGCTCTGCCTGGCACGCTGAGCTGGTGCTGCACTTGGAACAAGACCAACCAAATGATTATTTTAAAGCCACCCATTTTTTTCTGACTCTGTTCTCATTCTCATTTTGTGACTGCTACTTCCTAAGCCCCTGAATGTCCCTCTGGCCAGTGGCAGCTAAATCACTGAGCAGTGACTTGCTCAGGAGGTACAGGCAATTTCATGATGGACAAACCTGTAAGACACACGAAGGTGAGCTTGGAGGCCCCGACTGTACCTTGTCCCTGTCACAGGACACAGCTGGGTACCTCAGGACTGCTCAGCCCCATTCAGTGAGGCTCCCTGGCCAGTCTCAGTGGGATATGGCAGCAGGGCTGGCACTCTCCAGCTCTCTGATTATTTGATGCCAGACGAGAAGCTCCCCAAAGCCCTCAGAGCTCCAGGAGGAGCTCTGAGTCACTCTGAGGTGCTGGGGAGGGCTGAAACCCACACAGGAGGTGAGCTGGGGGCTGCTCCATGCTCCACCCTCGCTCCCTGTGTGGCAAAAAGCACAGGCTTAACCTCTGCGTGCCTCCCACCCCAGCTGAACCAGAGATAGGAAACTCTCCCTGTCTCAGTGGGTTTCTGCAGCACTTAATTGATTTGTGCTGCTAAACAGCCCTGCAGTAAATGAGTACAAGGTGTTAAAGAAGGATGCGTTAGTGGGAAAGATCCAGCTGAAACAAAGCTTAGATAGAAAACATGTGTGTGCTGGGAGAGAGCACCCTCACCCCATTCCCAGAGCCCAGCCCTGCACGGGGTGATTAATGCTTTACAGAAACCCTGGCTTGTTTTCAGACCTCTGCCTTGTGCTGGAGCATCCCTATGGCCCAGCTGTCCAGTGGGCATTGCTGCTTCAGAGCCCAGCCAAGCAGCCAAGTGGCACCAAGGAATGCAGCCGCCCTGCTCCAGCAGCACGCAGACACCACTGCTTTGCCCATTAAGGACGTCTTTTCCTGCCCAGAGACAACAATACAAGGCATTGCTGTAAGAAAACCTGAAAAAGACACAAGTGAGGAACTTCTGGGAATTCCTCATTTTTTTTTACCAGCTGCAGAGGAGGGTGAAAACTGTCGGCTACAAGAATATTCTAATTTATGCTGTTAAACAAATTGTCATTTGTCAACAGGTAGCTGAATTATGTCCAACTCTGCTGGCAGAGCCAGAACTGATTTTGTTCCCAATGCTATTGTATATTTAACAGCTGGCAGCAAACTGGCAGTGAAGGCTGTGCTGGGCTGATAAATAACCCATCGAGCCTCGCAGCAGAAGCATCTCATGGAGCAACTGCAGCTCACGCTGGAACGCGCGGAGCAAACGCTTGTTACCAATCCATGCACAGGCGGAGAACTGCCTGGTGAGAAGGTACTAGAAAAATGTTATTTAAATAAGACACAGATTTCCTAGGGTTATTAAAAGGACAAACCAGGTTTTAGGTCTAAGAATACCAAACCACAGCAGCAAACCAGCAAATGTTAGCATTTCTCACTGACTGAAACTGAGCCTGGTAGTAATGAGTGAAATGTCCCAACCAAGTTCTGAGATACGAAAAGATATTTCAAGCCAGAAAACCAACAGAGAGAAATATTTCTGTATTTGTTTCACAGACCCCAAATTCTGCTGGAGAATTTTCCACTCTTCCAGATGTTTTCTGAGGGAGAGAGAGAGAGATGTTCTGATTTCAAATGCTGTGTTGCTTCCAAGCTGATGAGACCACATTGTACCACCTGGGAGAAGGCAAGGTGACAAGTGACAATGTCCCGTCAGGCTCATACAGTGACGTATCACTGCCCCATATTCTGTACTTAACACTGCTCTGGTTTTGTCTTTGCTTTGCAGGCATTTTATTTTTATCATGGGTAAGAGCAGGAATGTGTGTGTCTCTGAGAGAGAATGAGCATGGGGCTGCAAGCTTCATCTCAGTGCAAATAGTATTTTGGCAGGAAACCTGCAGGAGATTAAATTAGGAGCCTAATGACTGAATATTAAACATTTCAAATTTTGAGCTCCTTTAAATAAGCAGCTAAAAAACAAGGAAGAGTCTGACAAAATTAGCAGGTCCAAAAGCACTAGAGGAATCCATTAAGTCACTTGTTTTTTGATGCAAATTTGAAAGGACTTTTTGTTATTATTTTTATTAGTAGCTGTATATGTCAACATGCTATTTCCTCAATGTATTTTGAGTCCAGATTAGCCAAAGTTTTAGGTGTTGGCAGACTTGCTACAATGGAAGGGAAATGCCAATGGAATAACTTTAAACATGATCCAATCCCTGATGATTCACTGGATGTGTTAAAATTTCCTTTGAGACCATGTAAGTAACGCAGGGACTGGAGTGCAGAGTGCCTGTGACTCAGCTCTCTGAGGCAGCAGGAGGATGTCAGAATTACTCACTGGGACAGGAGGAATCTCATTTATCTATTTATAGGCAAGGCTGCGATGAGCTTGAACCACTAAAGAGCTGAGTTTGCCAGTTCCCATAGGGGAGGAGGAGGGAAGGACCTCACTTCAGCTGTTGAAATCAAAGCCTCCTTTTTTTCCCCATTTCCAAAGCTGGTGACTGGCCAGTTACATTTTCTCGCACTCACACAGACAGCACAGGGCTCCTCCTCCTTGTTAGAGTCCAGTGCCCACTTTGCCAAAATCCTGTCTGCTGCATGTTCCTAGGAGCACAGGGCTCAGCATTACTGATCTAGTCTCCCACTATCACAATCAATTACATCATATTACTCTTTTTGGCAGGTTATTCCAACACTTCATTTTAAATTTCCAGCCCTAATATAATTTGTTCTTGTGCCAGCATAGTAATTTAGTTTAAATAATTCTCCTTTTTTTCTCTGATCTTTACCTATCAGATGTATTTACCAAAAACAATCCTATCTGCTCTAGTCTTTGTTTTGAGAAAATAAACGAATGAAACTCTTCTAGTCCCCTCTTGTTCTAAACCCTCTGATCATCCTTAATGCCCTTCTCTGTACCTGCTAATCTTCCTTGAACAAGAGTGAACCTGTATCTTCTAGGTCTGTGTTTGCCTTTCCATATCAGATTGGTGGCTCACAGTTATCCCTCAGAGCAAGTAATTCTCTCTATGTTTTTTTTCTACCACCATGCTTTTGTCATTCTCAAGTGAGTAATGTGATAGTCTAGTGATTAATTTTTAACTGGCTGTCTTTATGCTTGGTCTATTCTATCTCAAGTTCTGTCATTAAGTTATTGCTGACTGATGTTCTGATTCTTCTCTGTATTAGCAAAGCCTGTGTCCTCAGCAAATTTCTTCATGACATTCCTACAGCTGTGCCAGAGTCATTAACAAAACAAGTAAGACTGGCTCAAGACTGACCCTTGAGGAGTTCCGCTCTCCAAGTGCCTCTGTCTGGCATTTCTCCTTCCCACAGAGGTCCCTGTCCTTGGCTTCAGCAGTTCTGCATTTGCCATCCATGCTAATCCCCATCTTTTCAACTTCAACTACTAATTTCCCATGTGGTATAATATCAGATTCTTGACTCAAGTCTGGATAGAGTATATCACCTGTATTGCATTTGTCTTGGAGAAAAAAAAAATCAGTCATCAAAGAGAAAGATGAGGTTAAGCTGAGCTCCTTTAATGTGCCAGTTCTTTTCAAATCCTGAGGTGGAAATCTGCCAGTGCACCTTGATCTGAGCACATGGAATTCTTTAAGCTTTTCCTTCCGTCTTACATGTGATAATTTTTATTCCCTTAAGTATGTTCCTACTAGAAATCCTGTCTTTGCCCCATTGTCCAATACGATCATCTCTACCGAAAATGTACGTAAAGTGGTTTTAATTCATTTTGGACCATATGTAGACTGGTCTAATCTCAATCCCATTCTCACTATATGACAACCACATTTTCCCTCTTTTCCTCTTCTGTATTTATCTAACTGAAACCTTCTGCCATCTGTTTCATTTCCTTTTCAAAGTCTGATTCACAACTTTACTTTTGACATTTCTCATTCTACCCTTTTATTTTCTGACCTCAGCAAATTAAAATGGGATGACTGAGGCAAGTAGTGCCTCCAGTCTTGCCCCAACACCCTTCCCTAGTGCCACACTCCTGGCAAAGATGACAGAGTAGCTCATAAAGCAGGTCCAGAACTGCGGGACTGAACATGCCCCTGGCACAGGGGCTCAGCCCTGTGCAGGGTGATGGGCTCAAAAGGCAGGTGGTCACTCCTTGCAGTGGTTCCCCTCCAGACCTCTGATTTCAGTCCCTGGCTGCGCCTGGGCTGAACTGCACTGCACTGAACACCCCATTGCTGCCCTTCAGACCTTCTGCCCATCCCTTCCCTGCTCTCAGCAAACTCCCGCATGTCTTTGGGGCTGGTTATTTATCCCACTGGTTTTGGAGTGTTTCCCTTCAGGGTTTGTCTTCCTCCATGTTCCTGCTAGTTTTGGAATCCAGTTCCCATCAGGTTCAACTCCTCAGGTCTTCAGTGCAGTTGATTCCACTCCTTTGTTCCCTTAATTTCTCAACATTTGTGCTTTGTGAGATGAATTCTTAGGTGTGTGACTACAGACAGTGCTGAAGATTCAGCCCTAATGAGGTACCTTTAAAAACTCTGTTTCTTAACCAGAGTCTTCAGAGGCTCTGGATGATTCAGAGCTTGGCACTTTACAGACAGTGAAAGAACTTCACCTGCCTTCTTGTGAGTGTGAGACACTGTAACCCTTCTCAGGATGAACTAGCATTTTCATTTTACTGACAACTGAGACATAAAGAGCCTAAAGATCACACTTCAGAACATACTGCATGCTATGAGGAATTAGTTAAGTGCCTGAGGTGAAGTACAAAGCCTCCTAACCCCACTGAGATTGTTGCAGCAGTCAGATTCTGCTCACCTGAGAATGAGGTGCCTGTGCCAAGCTATTTGCTTTGAATTCTGTCTGGTTCTTGAAGAAAGCAAAGCTCACCCAGACCATGGATCGACCTGTCCCAGATACGCAGCCAGGACAGGCAGCAGAGGCTTAGCCTAAACTGGCTGTACAAGGCCAGTCCTAGAAAAGAGGACCCAAACACTCAAAACACATCACAAAAATGTATTGGTCACCCAAACCCCTTTAAAAATCACTGTCATGTAGGGTATCTGTACTCAAAGTGGGATTTGAAGTTCAGCAGGGGATCACCCACCCACTCACTGACTTTCCCCACTCCCATGAGAATCCCTCCAGGATCCTGCCTGTGACATGTCCTTGCTTTACCTGTTTTCTGAGCTGCAGAACAGCCGCAACATAGCCCTTGCTTCCCAAAACAGCATGAGAGACCTACAGGCCATGCTGCTGTCCCAAAAAGATGGAAGATAGATGGAAGCTCTTCCATTGGCAAACGGTTCCATCCCTAGAAAGAGGTGTAGAAAGAGATGAAATGGCAGAGCAAAGCAAATTTCTCTCCTCTCCATTTATATACTTGAAAATACTCTGGAGGAGGAGAAAAACTGTGCCCCACTCCCAGAGCATGTCTGCCTCGAATTCACAGTGCTCTGCTGGGCACCTACTTGTGGTGTCGTATTTCATATTCTTACTGAACTGCCTGCCCTGTCCACACGGCTCTCCCTGCCCTATTCCTGACCACTCCCTCGGGTTCTCCCTGTTGGTCTCCTGGTACCCCAACTCCACCCATGTAGTCCATGCGCTCTCTCCGCCCGCCCTCATCCCCAGATAAACCAGGGTCCAGGAATGTGATTTTCCTCTCTCTGCCCTGGGGCAGCGCTCTCGGCACTGGGGCAGAAGCTCTCTCTGCCTTGGGGCACCAGCCCCTCTCTGCCTGGCCTGGCCGTGCCATGTGCTGGCTGCCGACCTCTGGGAGCAGCACATGGGCCGGCGCTGGGCTCCTGGGGGCCATGGAATAAAGACCTTCTCCAGCCCCATGCGGGAGCCTTCTCGCCTCCTTTGTCACCCATCTCACTGTGGAGCCACGGCCGGCCTGAGCAATGCTCTCTGGGCAGGCTGTGGCATGCCACACCACCGCCAAGAAACTACAAACCGCAACACCTACTGACCTTGGCAGTGTCACAGGACTAGTGTTTGTCTAAAAAAGTAACCTCCTTGTGAACAGGCTCTCTGCTTTGGGAAACACAAAGCAGTCTTGTCTTCCAAGTGTCCGAGCCTTCTTTTCACGTCTGTTTAGTCCTTCAGTAGCATTTATTTTTGGCCTTGAGAGAAAAACATAACTCCACATTAAAGGGATGGTTTTCAGTTAAACCCACAGGCTGCACCACCCTTTGCTCCCCCCTTGCAGAGGAAGGGAGTGGAGGAGACCAACAAAAAACAAGACAAAAGTCCATGGCCTGTTGGGCGCAAAACTGCTTTTGCTTTCTAGTGAAAAGGAGCAGAGCATCCTCAGCAGCACAGAGCAAGTCGCCAAACAGGCCAGAGCCTGGATGCCTGGGGCTTTTGAGTAACAGCAATAACAAGTCCAGGGGCCACATTTCCATTTGTCCTGGAAAGCTTTTCCAGATGGGATAGCTCAGAGCAGGGAGACATCAGCGTTCCACATTGTAGTCTTCAGTTCACGGTGGGTCTAACTCTGGCAATGCCAGACTTCTGCACATCACTTATCAATGATACCAAATCAGAAACACATCCTTTCAGGCTGCCCCTCAGTGCCCACAGCCCTTCCAACCCCTCAGGACAAGGCTGCTCATGCTGTGTGAGGGAGCTGAGGAGGGGCTGCAGGTCACCACTGCTTCCTGAGCCAGCTGCAGGCACACGTCCACCCTGTTCAAGGTTAAGCCAAACAACGTGCTCAGGCTTCCAGTGGATTATGCTTACCTGTTTAACTCTGCACAGGAGAGAGCCAGTGCCAGCTTTGTCACCTCCAGCATAGTCTCATGACTGTGTGTGGCCTGAGGCAGCTGCAGAAGGGCCATCTAAGGGCTCACAAAGCTGAAGCCTGAGGCACAAAGTTCAAGGCAGAGGTTCTGTATGGACAGTGTGTGTGGTCAGGACCTGCATTCCTTGGGGGAGAAGCAGAGAGGAGAGCAGGAGTGCCTCAGGAGCTCTCCTGACTGGATCTGCAAGAGGAATTAAGCTCATTTTGGCCACAAACTATGTTCTGGGCCACCCATCAGCATTCAGCATCCCAGGCGAGGGAGCTGTGCCCCCTGCCTATAGCACAGTGGCTGAGCTGGGCCCCTAGAACAGTCACTAAAGCACCCTGCTCTCAAGGTCTGTGGGACAGCGACCGCAGCCCTGCTCCCTGAAATCAGTGGGACTCTGGCCACAGCCCTGATTCATCTCCCTCCTACATCAATACCTTATCTTTTAGGTCCATTGACTTCAGCGACTGGAGCTGTCAGGCTCTGAATGTCCATGAGGACATGGCTGGGCCCAAAGAAATGGAGGCAGCAACTCCTGGAGGATAGAAGCTGCAATCCCAGGAAAGCCTGTGTCTGCCTCATGCTTAGCGAGTTAGGGGAATATTAACAACGCATCACTCGGAGTAAGTGCTTCTGGATGCCTGGCTGACTTTGGCAGGGGGCACTTTGAGAAGGATAAAACTGTGTTTTCATTCCTGAGAATCCTCCTCCAATAATGAGACGTGCCCCATGGGATGCTGGTAACTTATTGGTATTGTCTGCAGAGTAGCTGGGGGCTTGGGGCTGACATTGCTAAACTGTACACACAAACCACCACTAAATGTCACCAGTCCAGACCCAGGATTTACAAACACACACACAGAGTCACAGGTAGTCTGTCCTCCAATTAGGCTGGGAATATAAAAAAATAGAAAACAAACGCAACCCAAACCCCTCAGTCATTTGGTATTCTTTCTTTTGCATATAAAACATCATTGAAATAATTAGAAAAACAGATGCATTGTATCAGTAACTGACAAATTAAGAATTCAGTCATGGTTGTTCAGAAACCCACTGCCTCTTTGCAGCACCAATAATGATTATTTATAGCCTGCTCTGCAAGGAAAGCAATCCAGAAAAACAGAATGATTATAATGTAATGCAGTCATCCCCAGGGAGAAGTCCGGTGCAAGTTGCAGCCGGGATCTCACACCATTTTCTTGTCTTGAATTTTAAACTTTATTGTAGGTACTGTTTGTGTATTTTGCAGAGAATGTCTCGGTTCCTCTGTAGCAAGTACTCATTTTACTTCTGCTGAATTTCATTGAACTTACCCCTGATTTATAAGAGGCAGATCCATATTACTGCTTTATAGAGCAATCTCTTAGCTGCCTATTCACAAGGATGTGCAGCCTGGCAAAAGAATGAGCTGAGGGAATGAGCTGGGTGGCAGATGAGCTATTAGTCTCGATGATATCACCATAGCATCTGGAGCAGTTACATGCAGCACTAACACAGGGTATGAGAAATTCTCTGCTCTTGAAAAGAGCTAACAAAGAAAATACACAGAGGGTGGGAGGTATGGAAGAGCCATAGAAAAGAGAAGGAGCTGTACACTGTCACATCACCAGCTACTGAGAGAGGCAGGAGCAAAGTCCCCGTCTCAGACCCCTCCAGCTTCATGCTGCCTTTGCTCCTTTCTGGTTCTGCATCTGGATATGATGCACCTTTAACTGGAAGCTCAATTCAGAAAAAGAAAGTAATTTCCTTCTTATTTGCTAAGAGAACTGGCTTTCTGCTGGTTGTGCAAACAAATTCTGTCCTGTGATTAATACCTGCCTCCTGTGCTAAAGACATCAGTCTCTGCACAGATCAAATCTTAATGAAGCAAATCTCTCTTCTCAAAAAAGAACATTTCCCATTTTTTCTGCAAGCATTCCTCCTCAGAATTGCCCTTGTTTAGCCCTATGATAATTTTATGATGCACTCCCAACATAACTCACAGTACTTCTCATTATTGTGTGCCACAAGTGTTTACAGAGCCATTTTTGTGGCAGATACCAGCCTTTAGACATTCCACATTTCCGGTTTCACTGGAGCCAATCACTCACTGTTCAGTACTGAGATGCAAGCCCCTAATTAATTTATACACAACGAAGCACTTCAGTCACTGCAATGAAAGTGTAATGGAGAGCAGACCATTAGGAAAAATCGGCTATCAAGCATGGAGAAATTATTTCCTTTTCATGTTTCCATCAATATTAAGATTGACTAATCATCTTGCAAAAAATCCCTCCCCCAATCCCAAACTGCCTTTATGCTTTTCTACTAATGCTGGATGGAATACCTGGGCCAGTTTTGTTTTCTCTCACAGCAAGGAAACCTCTCTGATGTGCTGAGAGCTGGGGACTTCACAGGGGACTTCACAGCTGGTTCAACCCTACTCATATTCTCTTTATAGAATCAGAATATAATAGCCTGGTTTTAACAAAAAGAAATCAAGATTAAATTCAATATATTCTGAAGGAGTGAAAATTCCTAGCAACAGCTGAAAGGGAAGTGGAATCTATAAATGCCTCTTTCATCTTTATCAAATTACTATTCAGTGCAGTTACATTTATTAATAACAACATCCCTTAAACTACATTGTGAAAATCCATTAGCAAGAAATGCTTCAAAATGTTCAACAGGCTGTTGATGTTCAACAGATGATTTACCAAAAGCTAAAACAAATAAATACTATGAGCAGAGTGAGCATTTTCACAGGCCATGGAGCTTGGCAGGGGGACATTATGGTATGATCAGAAATGGACAGTTTGCATAGCATAACTTTTTAATTCTATCTCCATTAGCAAGGGGTAAGGCAAGCAGAAAGTGTTTTCTGACTTTTCCTTCATCTCACTTCCATATGTAGTCACCCCTAAAATTGCTGATGGGCATTTCAAAGTCGTCACCTGTGGCATTTGCTACACACTGAGGTACCAGACTGCTCTGAATCAGGTTCAGAGAGGAACCTGTGAGAGCAGATCACTGCTCCCAGAGGAAACATCCTCTGACTGTCCCAAACCCTGACAAGAAGAGCCCTCGAAGAAGTGGTTTGATTGTCCCCATGAGGGTCTGACCAGAGGGGCAATCACTACATTGTTTTCTCTTTCAGCACACTCTGCACTGGCCCTGGAAATGCTCATATTTGCCTCCTGTATTTCCTTACTTATTCTTTCAAACAGAGTTGAAACGCCAATCACTGCTGAGCAGTCACTGTGAAAGAACTGGATATTGACTGTAAATTCAGGTGGAGGATTCTGTCATTATTTCCCCACAAAATAATTGCCATTCCTGACTTTCGTGCACACCCTGCAACACGGAAGGTTTGCTCAGGTCCCGGGGGATCGTTCCAGAAGGACAGCCTGCGAGTCCTTCTCTCAGTTGCTTCCAGCTTGGAGCAGAGAACAATAATGGCACAGAGAGCTCTGCTCATTCCCCAGCCGCGACTGCAGCTATCGCAGCCTCCCGCTGCACCAGTGTAAGGAGGTTTTTGATGACATTTTCTTTGTTGCTGCAGAAGGCAAAGCCTGAGTCAGGGATTACAAGGAGAGGCGAGGGGAAAGGGGCAGGAGATGCAACCACAGCTGTGGAGGGAGTGAAACAGCAGCTTTGGGGTCTTGGTGCACTTTCTGGGCTGCACAGCGGGTTGCTGTGGGCTGTGTTAGGTTTTGGCTTACCTGCTGAGAATCAGGTTCCCCTTCCAGATTTGATCATTTCCTAAATCCATAAAGAGATGCCTGAGGCAGGTCAGATTGTTTCTGAGGCAGATACACACAGTGCAGCCCAATTCTCTCCAGAGTGAAAGGCTCTTTGCACCTCTAAGCTGTAGGTTTAATTCACCCCAGCCGACAGACAGACCTGAGTCACAGAGCAGCCACCCTTGTGTTCATCTGTTCCCCCAGGGCCTTCCACTTAGGAGCACAAAGCAGTGGCAGAACAAATTTGTGGCGGAATGTATCTTCTGTAATCGCACATGAGCCAACTTGTTAGGTCATTTTCTGTCCCAGCTGAGATTGCAGCTCCGTGATTGCCTGTGATTGAGCAGAACTCAGAAACACATAATTACATGGGCCAAGGCACAGACATCAGCAGCTACAGATGCTGGTGCTTAGCTGGGAAAGTGCAGCACATGGTGAGGAAAAGAAAGTTGGAAACGATGTGTACATTCTACCTCATCCCCGCTGCAGAACTTTTGGCCTTCAACCTGTGCAGAGCGAAAGGCTGGAATTTCTCAGGTGTAATGACAGATTGTGTGGCATGAAACATCAAAAACTGTCTCAGTGCTTGAGTGCTTGGTGGGTTCTGCTCGCCCAGCCAGATGAAAGCAGTCTGGACTAATGCTGGTGAGACAATACTTGGCATCTCGCAGGCACATCATTCTTGGCTGTAACATCCCCCTCCTGGTTCATGTTCAGTTTTCTCTCTTGTTGACCTTCAGTGATGGAAGAAAGGGGCTGGACAGGGAGAGGAAAAAGAGAAGGCAGTGGATGGTGCTGGGAGGAGAAGAGAGGCCTGAAGGAACGGGGAAGAGAAGGAACAGCTGTGGGGCTAGGAGGGAAATGGAGACAGGGAATGAAACAGATACGCTTTCCCTTTGAGAGGGTGGGCTGAGCCAGTGTGAACAAAAAAGGGCTAAAATGAAAGGGAGGAAATCAGAGAAGAGAAGAAAGATGGAACAAGGGAGATCACAGAGAACAACAGGAAGCAGTGCCAAGAGGACAGAGATGAAGGCTGGGACATGCTGGGGAAAAGCACACAGTGAAAAAAAACCTCAGGAATATTATGCAAAAGACAGAGAGAATTAGAAAAAAGTCCTATGAAAATGCCAGCTACCCAGCTGCTGAAACTCCAGTACACTTACGTCAACATCACACCACAGATCAGCACCAGGGGGGGAGGTTTGGGGTTGATTTTTAATTGCATGGAAAGGCTTTCAGCGATGCAGAACACGAACTTCAGCTCCCACTGAAGTCAGAGTGGTTTAGAGGTGCTTACAGCCACAGGAACACAAGACCCAGCTTGATAAAGCCCATGAGACCAGAAGCTACATTACGACCTTGGGAACAACAGCCTTTACCTTGTCCAGCTCCCACCTCAAGACCCAGGGTGATAAGGACCAGCCCGTGCAGGGGGGAACCCAGGGCAGGGACATTGCCCAGCTCTGCCCTGCACCCCAGCAGCCATTTGCTTCCTTGTCCCTGCCGAGCAGCGAGGTCCTTCATTTACATGTGTAAGCTTGAGTAGGGGTAAGAGGCATCCTCTTTGCTGCTTGAAGTGAAATGTTTGGCTTATTGGCACAGCTTGTTTAATTTGGCTCTTAGTGCCCGGTCAGTGTTATTAGAGAAAGCAATAAAAACACATTAAATACAAGGAACTACATTAAAACAACATGGAGTTTGCACTGCAAACCAAAAAAAGCAGGAGGGCTGAGTATGGAGACAGCCATTCCCTCCTTCAATCATCTTCTTCCCCCTAACTATGGAGAGTGTTATGGTGGAGGGGTGGAGGGCCCAGTGGTCACTATTCATCTGGGAAGTGTCAGATCTGTATCCAAGTTTGGCTCCTTCCCACAGTGCCAGGGTGGCTGCTGAGATCATGAGTGGGGGCAGATACTTCACTCTGATGCAAGATGACAATTCGAAAGTGCTGAGCTCCCAAAACTGTAGCTTCTGCCAGAGTTTTGCTTCAGTGCAATCTCCCCAGAGGGAACTGGTGTCCATCCTCAGCCATATCTCCCTCCAATCTACATAAACCATCATTAAAGTGCACCTAAAGTGTTCTTCCTCCCCACACATCCCTGCCGAGCTGCTTCCAGACTGAGTTCTTACACTTGCCATGTTTTTCCATTGTTTTTTTGTGACCCTATAATAAGGGGCAGACCCCCCCACCACAGAGATTGTCATGTCACCTGCCCTGGTGCTCACTGCTTGAGCCCAGCTTTTGCAGATTTCCCGATTTCTGCTCCGGCCTTGAGCTCTTTAATTTGCCCATTTTATTAACCTACCTGAGCCACAGCTGTGTCCCTAAATGTCTTCTGCACCACGAAAACTGCAACTGCATGTTATATTTGGGAAAATGGCAAGGTGATTTTTGTAAAGCCTGGAATTCCTACGGAAACAAAGCTTTACATGTATTCACTGTGTGTGTGTAGTCCTTGAACAGCGTCAGACAGCTTCAGCACAACAGAGGAGAGGATCTCCCAAAGCTCTGAAGCTCCCAGAGGTGACTGGAGATGACAGCTGGAGGATACAGACACCATTAGTATTCCCCGAGGAAAAGGCAGCAGTGAGTGCTCCCTCCACAGCAGACAATGGAGATGCCACACAGGTGAAAGCTGCTCATTAGACCTGCTGATCAGGAAATTACTCCTTAATAATCTCAGTGTGCCTGAACACCTTCTCTTGCCACGCCTATGGAGCTGGACGCTGCACAGTTGTTACATTCACAGCTTTCCTCCCTCACCTGCCTTTCATCCTGAGGCCCAAATTCCAGGGGAAAGGGGCACCTGCGTGCTACTGCAAAATGGGCAACAGAGGCAGCAGTGAGAGGATCCAGGTGCAAGATGCAGGAGCTGCAGCGCTGCCCCTCGGCACATCCATGGTTCCTGTCCAGGGGCAGCTTTGAGAAAGTGGTGTAAATTACAGGAACTGGATCACTGGCTTGAGCAATGTCAGCACGTCCCTTTGAGGGCATTCACTCCCCTACGCCATGAAATGACAAGTTATTATTTAACAGCAGACCTCACAGGGAGGAGTGTTTTTCTGTATTCGTGGCCTCTAACAAGCATAGCAATTGTTTACTGTACTCTGAGCAACCCAACAGTAGCTATAATGAAATAATTATAGAGAAACCCTCCTAAAAATGTATTTCCAATGCATCAGCATAACTTCAGCTGGCATTGAACGCATGAGTTCAGCCCAGCTTGAGAATCAGATCATGCACTACATTTTGTGCAGCTGTGCAAGGACTCCGGTGTGGAGCTCTGGAGCCAATGTCTTGCAGTGATGGAGGGAAGGACAAGAAGCATCATAGAAGCAGACAGAAGAGCCACAGGTTCTTTTCTCTGTGGTCAATGACAACAGAAAACACCAGGCCCATTTTCAAACTGGATAAACTGAGAGTTTGGAAATCATAACACCAGCATTTTCTAATCTGGGTGCTGGCTTGTTGGTCTCTGGTTTTAGAGGTTCAGTCTGAGTCCAGGCTGCATTTTTCATGGAGATGATTCATTGCTATTATTTTATTTCATCCCCACACACTAGACTAGCATCTAGCACACTAGACTAGACCCTCCAAGCTCCTTGGAGGGATCCTCCCTTGTGCTCAGTTTTAGTGAACTCCAGCTCATGCTACTGTGCCTCAACTTCCTCACCTGCAAATAAAGCCAAGACAAAAACCCCTCAACCTAGGGGTGTATTCAGGTTTGGAAAACAATTCTAGCACCTTGAAAGAAGGTTTCCCTAGAAGCTCAGTCTGCAATTTATTGCTTCTATTTAAAAAGTGTGTGTTTTACAATCCACAATCTGTTTACACTTCTTACAGCTATCTCTCTAAAAAGAGCTGGGCTCTGGTAGCTCATGGATTTGGCACAGCTTGTTGAACAAGCAGGGTCACCAACCCTCCACGACACACAGCACTTCTGTGTAACTTTGCAGGCTGTGTTTGACTTGTCTGAACTTGAACAGTCACCACTGATTGATTGGCTTCTAAAAATACCCACTCACCATGGTTCGAAGTCTGGAGAGCTCTTGTTGATTTAGATGGAGACTTTCTTGCTGGTCAGAGGCTAAGACAGACATCTGATACCCGGGCTCTGCTCCTGCCTCCTGCCCCGGGAGGGACCAGCAGAGCCCAGGCCTGCTCGACATTGACAGCTCTCAGTTCTGGTGCAGGATGAAAGCAGCCCTACCCATCCATTCTCTTCCTGCATCCCCATTTCCAGGCTCTCCCTGCAGCTATTGGTACTCAGTGGGATGATCTGCAGCCACCAGGAGCTGGAAGTGTCCCCACAGTGATGGGAGAGCTTCCAGAGGCAGCCACTGCCAGCAGAAGGCATGGCAGCATTCCCTGGAGAGAGATGCAGACACGGTCACTGCCACAACAGCCACCAGGAGAAAAGCCAGGCTGCTACCTCCAGTGGAGGCAATGGGTCTGTAACCTGTCACTGCTGGCACTTTTGTCACAGCTCCCAAATCCACCATCAAGCCAGCTCTAAGAGAGAACTCCATCAGAAGATAAAAGCTACTTTTAGCTCTCTGAAAGATCGCAGCTAGACAGTTGCCTATGGAATACCAGGCTGATAGAAGAAATTAATGGTATTCTGGGAGCATATAGGACTGGAGATTATCACTGCAGCCAGACCCCACTTCCACAGCTCCACGTTCAATCCCTTTTGTGTACAGGTTACAAAATGGGACCTGGCACTGCTGCCCCAATCCAAGGTCTTGCAGAACCCATTGTTCCGAGACCCAGAGCCCTCCTTGTTTCCACCTTAACTGTATTGCATGACAGTCTATCATCATTCTGTCTACCAAAGATTTTCTTTCTTTTGTAGAATATCCTTCCTCTACACCAGCTACAGAGAGCACTGCAGCTCTCCTACACTGAACAACCCACACTCCTTTGGCTTTTCCTTGCAAGCACCACTTACTGTCCCAGTCACCTTCTAAATTCCACTTTGGATTTATCTTTCCCAAAGATGGATGATGAGAACTGACCATGGCTTTTCAGATGAAAGTTCAGCTGTTCCTTGTACAGTGGCAGGAGCACTTCCTCATCTTTTCTGGAAACAGCTTGCCCGATAAACCCTATGATCTCATTTGGCTTTTGTGTTCAGTTTTAAAAGGGGTATAAAGCAGGCTCTCCAGTATTTCACTTCATTTTATTTTAGTGTTTGTTATCTGGAAAGAAGAGGGTAGTTGAACTGCCTTTTTAATTAAATTCCTTTAAATCTTTGAAAACAATAAAGAAAGAAAGATAGCAAACAAAGTAAGACAGAAGAATTACCATATGTATGACCCGTAACACATAACCCGTTTTTCCCGTAACACATTTATATATAAATCTCTTTTCCAAAAACTTGCAACATTTCTCAGTTGCTCAGTCTGTCTCCCGGGTAACTTGACACCTCACAAGAGGAGCCTTGTGCCTCTGCTCTTTAGTGACACATGAGTCTTAGGAACTCTACTGAAATTCTCCTTTAAATAAAGAGTATTCCTAGTTTCTGGAAGGTAAGAAGAGCTTGTGGTACTGCATGCTTCTCCCTTTGCTTCTCTCCATCTTCACAGAGCTAATGAAAAAGGCTATGAGCAGCAGTAACTTCATTAAACCATGGTCCCTTTGGGCATACAGCCTCTTTCTGTAGGTCTGGGAAAAGCTCCTAAAAATTTACGTGAGCAAGGAGATAGTAAATAGGCTTAGGTTTGCTGTAAAAGGGTTCAAATCTGCAGTGTCAAATGTTTAGATCTCCATAAATTAAAAATAAAGTTGAAAAACCATGGCTTAGCTGAAATAACCTGACTAAGGTCCTCTGCTGTCAGCACAGCATCTACAGGATGAGATCTCACCGCTCACACTGGATGTGGGAGAAAGAGTCATTCAGTCAAATCCCTGGTGCAATAGTTCTGACCATAATGAAGACATCTGAGCACAGAGCTGCATCCTGCTGCATCCTGCTGCATCCTGCTGCATCCTGCTGCATCCTGTGCCTCAGTGTGGTGGAACCATCAGTCCCAAGAGATCGGGGCAGATGGAAGCATCAGTGTGACCAAGTTTCTCATCTGCCACTGCTCCAGCTGGCCACAAGTAGCACAGAGTGGATGTAAAACACTGTAGGTTAGACTCATAGGACAGTCTAAAACCCCGTGACATTAAGAGTGGAATGTGTTTGCCATTTTCACTGGAACTGGGGAATCAGGAAGGTGCAGGTTGCTCTGGGGAACCTGTGTGGCCTCAGGCACTGCATTGCTCTGGGGGACAGTCTGTACTGCAGCAACACCTCAGAGCTCTTTCCAAAACCAGATCTTTGTCTCCAAAACCAGACTTTTGTGGTAGCTGGTGCTGCTTTTGATGTACATTCAGCCCTTTAAAAGTCCAGATTTCAGAAATGTAAGTATTGGGTATTAAACCCTGGGTATTAAAGGCTACTTCACTGTCCACCAAATGGCTCTCAAACATTGCTTGCTGCTTGCCCTTTAGTTATAGCTACTTTAGGCAAGTTTTTTTACAACTTGCCTGATTTCTTTTTTTTTTAATCACTGTTATATGGTTTTTTTTTTTAATAAGGAGACAATGCTTTCTCTGTCTCCTTCCTCAGACACCACTGCTCTCCCAGGGACCTCTCAAACACCAAGGCCAGAAACCAAGTTCAGTTATTGTAGGTTGAAGTTAATCTAAAATTGGTGACTTGTCAATTTTAGTAGTTTTAATTTCCCAACTGTCTGCTTGGGTTACACACACAAAACTTTTAAATAATATACCTTCTCTCTCTCCCTACATAGAAAACCACTGTGTTTCCCTGTCCTCCATAGAATATGTGACCTTTAGCTGCTCTCCCTTGCTTATCAAGTCAAGGACTTCATTCAGCTGCTCAGCAGCTCCAACCACTGACTCTCCATTCACATCCCTCTGAAGGCCCCACCAGCTCCTTGATCAGTTTAGAGAGATTTATATTTGTGTGCTCCTTCATATCCTTCCTCCTCAGGCTTTGATTTACCACTGTGACTTCCTTATCACTCTGTAGCACTTCCTACACGTTTGTCTTTATAGCTTCTCGTTTTCCCTCTTTGAAATCACCCCCAAGTGGTGTTTCCTTAATGGCAGTGGGAAAAATTCACCCATCAGAGAGGCCTTTGCAAGGAGCTGGGCAGACCTGAGCTCCCGAGGAACGCAAATGGCATTTTCCTCTTCCTGCTCGCCCTAAGCACAGGAGGAACTTTCAACCCATATCAAACTTCCTTGGGCAGTTCTCAGACCCTTGCCTGCTTTTACATTTCCTGTGCATTCTCTGAAGAAAAGCTTTGTGCCCTCCACAAGGCATGAGGAAATATGACCTTTTTCACCTGCTTGTTCAGTGCCCCCTCTCAAAGAGCCACTCCAGCCCAGCACCACTTTCTCTAGCACAGACAGTTCCACAGCTGCAAAATTTTGCTCTTCATTTTTTTCACGCTCCTGGGTTTTGTGATCTGTTCATTACACAGTTGATGTTATCCCATTAAAAAAAACATGACTAATGGGAGAACGCAAGGTTGTGCTGGAAAGGACAGTGGCTGGGGTGACCATTACCCTAAGGATCCCCATTGGGACCTCTGGAGTCCCAGGTGAAGCGATCTGGAGGAGAATGATGGATCAAAGGGAGCCACAGCCCCCTCAGTGCTCAGCTGCTCCTTGGCTGGACCCAAGGTTTGTGTTCCTGATCTTTTAACTCAGCCTTTGAAGTTACATTCACATTCATTCTCCTGCTCCTAAATATTCCCCTCTGCAGGGATTAAAGCTGGTAGTAAAATATCCCACAAATGTTTACGATCACAACTACACCTGTTCCTAGCAGAATTTCACAGTCAGCTGAGTCACATTGTTCTTTTCATATTGGCCTTTCCTGCCCTGGTATCCAGATTTCCCCATCACACAAACCAAGAGAGAGCCCTGGCAGGTTATGAATTCGGAGTATTCTTTAAAGTGTTTTAAACTCAAATCCTCACCAAATGCAGACATGCAAGCCAGGCAGATAATGAGATGTCTTCAACCAGCTGAACTGCAAAAAAAAGAGGGAATGTTTCCTGTAAACATTGCCTCTAAAGCACTGGGATGTGTATGGCCAAGGACTCAAGCCAGCTGCTATAATTTCTAGATCAATTTTACCCAAATAAAGGCATTCCTACTCTACATCACACAGCTTTGACCCTTTAAGGAGGAATTTCAGCTACCAGTGTGAGTTCATACTGATCTGGATATGACCAATACTCAAGCATGCAAGAGGCTGGGCAGAAAAGCAGGGGGAAATTTTAAGCTTTCTTTGGCATTTATTCAACCTGAATTTCCCAACAGAAAAACAAAAGCTTGGCACTTATGGGTGAAATTCCCCCATGACACAGTAAGGTTTGTCTTTCAAAGAGGAGTTAAGGCAGGCACAGTCAGGCCATTTGGAATTAGACTCTATTACAAAGTCTAGCTAGAACCAGGAATAGGAAATGGAGACTTTGAGAGTCCCCTACACCCATCAAAATCACCTGGAAATCCCAAGTGCTGTAAGGAGAGGAGAGTCTCCATTTGTAAAATATTCCTGGCCAGAGTTCAATTTTCACTATGATCACTCACTGCCAATCCACTTTCAGCCCTTTTTCTCCTGCAACCTACTTCAGCTGTTAGCACAAAGCAGCAATAAAACCATATCCATGTTCACTCAGAAATCACATTGAAATGCCTTCATGCAAAGGGAAAACTTTCACATCCTACACATCAGATTTCACGTGGGAACATCTTTCAGACTCCCAGCGTAGAATAATTTTTCCAATAGGAAAAATCAGGTCCTATAGTAAAGGCTGTTCTAATGATTATTTTTGCAAGGATTGCTCCCCATCTTTGAATGTCCATGAAATTGTCATAGAGATACCACAGTTATATCCTCCTCTAGTTCTAAGGAAAATCTTATCTCATCCACTCAGATACAGTAACTTGCAGCACAATGTTCAATAGTTACAGCTCTGTCCTGAAAGCCTAATTGCACAACACAGTAAAAATAGATGCAACACGAGCACTTACAAAAATGTACTGCAATGTCAAACAGCTCTGCCAAAAAAACACAATGGCAGGCCTTGGTCCTGCAAAGCCCCACATGCAGTCACGCTGCTTTTTCACACATTTGGAATAGCTTTTCTAAAATCCTTGCAGCCATCCATAACAGGCAGGGCCTTTTGCAGGACCAGGGGACTCCTTTACTTTTTCTACTGGTGGAAAATTAGAGCTGCTCACTCCTATATAACCTCTTTCAAACAGTATTGAATTACCTACAAGTTACTAAAATTAGACTAACAAATAAATTACTTTGTAGCCAAGCTGATAAAATGTGACTGTTTACATATGATTTAATCCTAGAACTAAGATTAAAGATTACTTCAAACAGAGCCTTTATCCAGTATGTCATATAAAACTTTGTTTGGTTTCAGCAGAGCCGAGAATGACTTTAACAACCTTGTTAATCACAGATTAAGAATGGAAAAGATCTTACTTGGCACCAGGTGTGCCATTAATAACAACTGGGATGCAGGGGAGCTGCAGGATGACCCAGCTCGAGCGCCAAGGAGGAGCCCCAGGGCTGGAGCTGTGCCATGCTCGGAGCACAGCCACAGCCAGGCACAGCAGCTCCAGAGCTTCCCAGAGCAGCCCACGGGGACAGGAGCTGCTGACACCTCCCCTCTCACACCAGCGCTGTCTGAAGTCCTCTAAGCCTATGGTGGATCCACTTGAAAAGTCAGCAACTATTCCTGGGAATCCAAAATTGCCTAAATCACTAGTGTCTAGCCATAATGAAGTCACCTGCCTTTCTGATGGTTTGTGTCTTGGATGAAACAAGGCACAAGGCTGATGTTCCTCACCTTTCCCTTGGCAAGGGCACCACGGGCACGTGTTTAAATACGTGTTAAGGTCCTTGTCCATCTCTGGGAAAGCCCAGCACTCCAGAGGCACGGGCAGAGGCTGCACACAGCCTTCGTTGGCACAGCCAGTGGAGCTCCTGCCACCCTCCTCTCTGGAGCCCACAGGCAGCTGGCACCAAGGCCAGGCTCAGGGCCAGGCACCTGGGCACTTCTCACAGCAGCTGCCATCTGCCAGCACCTCACCTGGCCATCCGTGTCCCTTCTGCCCTCCCTCTCTCCAGGGGACTCCTCCGCAGTGCTCCCCGGTACTGGGACAGCCCCCTATGCCCTCCAGCTCTCCCCTCCAAGAGCATCTTTCTGCTGGGATAGGAAATCAGCCACTCTCAGGTTAGAGTGTGGTCCATGGCTGACTTGCAGGTCCTATCACTGAACAGATATGAGGTGGAAATGGGCTGGAGTAGGAAGAAAGTCCAGGCCTACAGGACCCCGAGCCTCAAGTGAAGCCCTGCAAGGTCCTTTCCACTCATCCAAGGCAGAATTCCAGCACCACAGGCTCTCCCAACCCCACCAAACCACACAGGGAGAAGAGAAAATCTATTCCACATTAAACATATCTAACAATCATTTTTAAGCACAACCACAAAGGCTTTGCCTGAGCAGCCCTTCTCATATTTACCTCCCATGCAGTCCCAAGGTCCCCCAAAATGAATCAGAGAGACTTTGCACATCAGAACAGTCTGGTTGCAACAGCTGTCCCGTGTATAAGCACTGGACAATGACAAGCTTTCCCACCAAAAACCCACTACAGAAACTGTGCAAGCCCGTCTTTTAGGTTTTAGCTCTTGCTCTGCAAAATCCAGGTCTATATGGGCAGCAAACAGCACATTGGGATGGCATCCAAGGATCTAGCTGGCATTACTAGCCCCAGCTCACCTCCAGCATGTGAAGTCAGCACAGCCAGCCTGACTGACCACCTACAGGTGAATTATACCCCAGTTGTTTGCTGTAGTCAAGACAGAAAATAAAGGGGGGATGGACATTTCTTTCCCCAGGATCATTTTGGAAGATGTTTGTCATAAATCTCCCAAAGGTAAAAAGCAGAAGAAAAGATCTGGAATCTTCCCTTCTGCTGTGCAGCAGATAAGCTGTGATTCAGCATGAAAGTCCTTCTGAGTTCTTCCTAGTTCCCATTACCGCAGTGCCCAAATATCCCATTGTGAAACAAAGTCTCCCCCAGTGAGGTGCAGTGCCAATGCACAAGAAACATCAGGGGGTTTACAAAAGAGAAGAGCAATCCTGGCGCCTGGTATTCTGAAAACGCTGTGCAGCAGACCTTTGGAAAGCAATTCTGAAATCCCTCTCATCAAAACAGAGGCTCCTAAAATCACTTCTCGTATTTTATAATGTTGTTCAGGTCTCTGCCCTGACAGTTGAGCAGTGGAATTCAAGTTTATGATCCATACTCCACAGCCTTTACTCGCTGCAATTTACTGCATGTTAAGGCCCAGGCAATTGCAGAGAGCACGCACAGAATTCTCTTCCTGCTTATTCTGCATGTGGTTTGCATTGTTTAGATTTTATTGCATGCACCATGCTATTAATGCCTTGTGTTTCTATAGCATCTCCTAGGTGAAGGATTCAATAGTGTAGAAAGGTAAATGCAGCTGAAGAACACAACCAAGTCTGGCAGAACCCCCACTCTGTGACTATTTTGACAATTTAAAGTTGTGTTGTAAAGTGCTGAGTGGTGCCTTTCTGCTCCTGCAGGAAGTCTGTGCTCTTCTACAAACTGCTGCCAAGCTGCTGCAGGACCAGACTAGTTCATCCTTGCAGTTCCGCTGGCAGGCGCTGGGTAAGTGACTCTGAGCTCTCTGCCCTTTCCACAGCACAGCCAGTGCCTGCACGTACCCATTTCCTTGCGAAGCTCTGAAAAAGGGCAAAGCTGAAAAATGCACTGCTGTGCAGCCAGCCCTGATCCAGCTCTTCCTCCCCTGCAAGTCCTGAGGGCTTTACCAGCGTGCTACTGTCAGTACCAGGAAAAAAGGGAATTCTCCTGAAGGTGTTTGGGAGCCAGGACTAAGTGTGCTGACGATGATATTTTCTTTGCACAGAGCTGCCGTGTGTTCAGGTTTTCCTGGATACTTCTTTTTTTCCTCATGCAAATCATGCATAGCAGAATTAGAAGACTTTATATCTTTGCTGAAAAGGTGGAATTTTCAAAGGGAAGTAGAGACAAGCAACTGCTTGTCTAGGATTCCTGGCTATCCAGCAGCCAGTTTGAGAGTAGCCGTTGCTGGACTTTTGTCATTCCTGGTTTTGTCACATATATAAGGATCAGCTACACAACAGACACGTGACCCTGAAGATCTGAGCCTGCTCTGTACTTCTACAACAATCCCAGTGTCTGAGATTGCCCTGTGCATGCAGATCAACTGTACAGAACACACATACAGGATGCTTCCTACAAATGCTGCATTCATTGTGCCAACAGACAGATTTCTCCAAGGAAATATTTACCTCCACTTGGCTTTTAGCAAGTCTTCCTGTGCCTCAGCCTGTCAGTGGGATGCTGTCATCAATCCACAAATCCTGCAAACGCCCAGGACAGATATAATTTCAGTTGAATCAAAGAGGTCACCCAAGAGCAGCACAATAACACAACCAACTCAATCACACGGGGTATTTGTCAGATCTTGTTCCTGTGTGTTCTTCTCAAATCTGACTCTCTTTTGATTCTGATTGAGCCATCACACTTCTGCCTGTGCCCCCAGTACTCAGACATATGTTCAGCTTTGGTTAAATTTGACTTCTTGTTGTGTTATGCAACTGAGCTTTACTCAGTGTTATCTTTTGATTGACTCCTCCACTATTCCCCTCCCAACGGATTTATCTGAGGCCAATGACAGCCAGCAAATACTTACTTCCCCTCCCAACGGATTTATCTGAGGCCAATGACAGCCAGAAAATACTTACTAGAACTCTTGTCTTTGGCAGCACATGCTGGCAGTAAGTGTTTTCAGGCAGTTTGAGAAGTGGGTGTCACTTACATTAGCTCACTCTAAAATCTTGACTCACCCTTCACGCACATAATCTCTCCTGCAAATTCTAGGCCATGGATTTTAATAGAGTTTCCAAAGTAGGTGTGAGGGCCGCTGGCTGTGCTAATTTAGTTCCTATTGATTTATCTTGTCTCCTTTCATGGCAGCAAATTGTAAATGCTTCCTTTGCTTCACTCGGTGTTTGCTCCCTGTGTGACAAGTCTCTAGCATTGATGGCATGTGTTAGTGAAAAGTGCCTTGATGTCTGTTTTCAATATCACAGAGACAGAGCCATCATCTAGTGACAGTCCCACTTTGGGAGAGCTGTCTCGTTCAGCCTCTACCTATTTACTCAGAGAGGAAAGCTGGGCCCTGTGACGTGAAGACTCCATAGCAAGACACAAATAAAACTCCAGAAGACATTAAATAAACCTGTCTTTAGCACTGGAGGTCAGACTTGCTGTCAATGCTGGGCTAAAGAAGTCGAAGTCCATGGTAGAGCAATGCAGTAGAGGAAAACTGATGCTTCATTAGTGTGAGCAAAGGCAGCTCCATCCAGCCTTTTGTATGTATGTTTAATTAGGGCTTGATCCAGTCCTGAGCCCTGAGAAAGGCCTGTGTTCCAGCTGCTTTTAGTTCTCACTCTTTGGGTACTAATTCGGGTACTAATCACGTATTTTTTGCAAATATAGCATGAAGCATTCCCTCTAGGGAAAAGGACATTTAGATGGAGCCTACAAAGACCATAAATTTTCTCTTTGGTTATAATTACATATTACATTAATGTTGTTTTTTAATGAGCAAAACAAGTGACTTCATCTTTATAATTACACATTTGAAAAAAAAGAAATGTTACAGATGCCTTTTGCAGTGTGTTTCCCCTGCCTCCTTCACTGGGAATCCCAGCCTGTGCCTCTGAAAGAGATATGCTGGGACTGGCATTTGCCAGGTCAAATCCACAAACTTCTGGTTGTGCCAGTTTGTGAATTACAGACCTGCTGTCTGCAAATGACTGGTTTTCAAAGCAAAGGCAGCCATCGTTTCAAAGGCTGAGAAAGAAATACATCATAAATCAGTGTATGTGGATTTTATTTATAAAGATCTAATTAAACCTCATTCTGTAATTCCAATATGCTGTTTACACACACAGTGTATATTTTTTTCTTCCTCTTTTTGGCCATGAACATAAGCAATATACCATATAATTTTCTTCCTCCGTAATGTGCCTGATTCTTATGCTGGTAAAGTAACATCTTAGCCTATTGTAGCTTGTTACAGTGCACTATAGAATTTTTATAGTATGTTACAGTCTGGTTTGGAGATCATCCACCCAACCAAGCAGTCTGCTTCCTTTTAAAAAATAACATAAAATACAACATTTTTCATAACGTGTATAAAGCCATGCAGAAATCCAAGCACGGAAAATAAACAGAGCATTGCCAGCACCAAGCATTTAGCAGTCCTGTCCCACGCCACAAAATCACAAGTTTGCCTTACAAATCTTGAGATTTCAAAGAAATGTAATTTTGGGTTTCCTCTGTTTGCCCCTCTTCCTTTTAAAACTTTTTGGTTGTTTTTAAGGTATTCTGTACAATCACAAAAGTTGTCAATTTACCTTCAGCTTTAAAGAATGCTGAAACTATCACATAATTACAGGATATGAGGAACCAGAGCTTTGAAAAACAGCTGTAACAAAATCTATGGTAAAACTGCAAAAGTTGGTGCCACTGCAGGCTGAAATCCACTACCTGGGATAGAACTGACACATCTTCATCCCTTTTAACTCTCTCTGGGATGCTCAGGGAACTAAGCAGGAGCTGAGACCTCCCTAAACACATGCAGCAGTTGCTTGTCTCTACTTCCCTTTGAAAATTCCAAATTTTCAGCTCACTATTTGACAGGTTTTCTGCTACCAAACCAAACAGGATTCCAGGCTGGAAAGGGTATTTCAAAATAACATGAAATGTTTAGTTCAACCTAAAATATAATTTCCTTTAGCAGAGTTTTGAATACTTTTTTCCCCAAGAAACACTGAAAAGATGGCATCATTGATCAGTCCACAGAAGGCTCTGCTTCCCCCCGGTTGTTCTGCATAACTCTTAGTCAGGAAGCTGCTGTTCTCACTGCTCTTGTGATGCAGATCCATGTGCTGGTTCAGCTTCCATGGAGAGCCATCCATGCCCTTCCTTAAGGACAGGCAACAGTCTGGTGTCACTGAGTGCTTGGCCAAACCCACGTGTGACTGGGGCTCACCCAGGCATCAGAGCTGCACAGGGGATCTGGTGCTCGTGGTTTTATACACAAGAGTCACAGTTCCCACACCTCTACAGGACTTTTCTTCGTCACTGTGTTTGTTAAAGGGTGAAGGAGGCACCGTACCCTGTGCAGTGGCACAGCAGTGGCTCCTGCAGAACCGCAGCTTGGGAAGGGCTGGGCTGCATTCCCATCCTCCACCTGCACCCAGATCCTTAAAGCTCACAAGACGGGCCTGCTCAGACTTCCCTGGTAAAACAAAAGCATTTCTTTGTAGCCAGCAGAGCCAGACAAACAAGCATTAAATGACAGGTCATCTGTCTTCTGCAGGCCAGCCTCAGGCAGGACTCAAAGGCCTCGCAGTAACAACCCGGGTGCCAAGTACCTCTCCTTGGCTCTGCCCTGTGCCTGCAGTCAGCACCAAATCCTGAGCAGAGCAGGGCTCACTGCTCACTGCTCCAGGCTGTTCTGTTTCCTGAGACACTCATGGATCTGCTCAGAAGTGGCCTTGGTGAGCCTTCACCAATGCATCCAAAACACAGCTGCAGACTGGGGAGCTGGGAACCTATTTTACCATCCAGGGCCAAATGCTCAAGGCCCAGTCATGTAAATGATGTGCACAAGGAGCCCCCTCCTCACACGAGCAGCCCCACAGCTCAGGCAGGAGTGCCTGGCTCCATGCATGTATCCATTTACAGATTATTTGTTCTGAAGTACATTAGTGAGAGGGCATCTTTCACTGCAGCACTGGTTGCCAGCAGAAGGATTGTGAGCAGCAGATCTATTCTCAGTGTTGACATGTAAGGGTAGCATCGCTTCAGCAGTTATAGGAAGGTGTTGAAGGGATAAAGCCCACCCTCCCAGTAACTCCAGCTCTGGAATCACAGCAGGCCATGAGCCAGCCAGGCACTGATTTGCTCTGTTCCACAGCCCCAGCATCAACACTGAGCAATAGCCTGTGGGATTGCAAAAACCTCACTCTGTGCTTGCCATGTTCATAAGGTAAAAGGCAAAGCTTACATGAAAGCTAACAAACAAAAAGCAGTTGGGGAAAGATGCAGGCTCAGATCCATTTTAGATGCCAAATTCCTACTGACAAATCACCTGAAGTTTGAAGGATACACACTGAACTGCAAACTCAGGGCCTCAATGCTGCTGTGGGGTGGCTCACAGTGACCTCCCCAAGATCACACAGGGGGTGCAGAGATGCAGGGAAAATCAGGCCTGCTCTGTCACCCTCTCTATCAAAGTGCACAGGTGTGAGCCAGACAGGTTCACCTTGGTGAGACAGAGGCAGGGTTGGAGTGTAACAGCATTAATGGCCCAGCTCCCATGTCCACAGCCATCACAAGAGACCCCCTTGGTCCCATGGGACATTGTGCCCTGTTCCCATCAGCTGACAAAGGCCTTTTGCTCCGGGAGAAAAAAAGAAATTAAAAAGTAGCATGGTTCTCTGTGAAATTTCATTGTTCCTTAAATGTCCCCTTAGATCTACCTCAGGCCACACTGTGAGTCAGTGTGACACATACAAGGGCTGTTTCGCAAGGCAGCGTTATGTGTGCCCAGATGTGATCAATCACACAGAGCAAACAGCCCTCTCCAACAACTACCTAGCTCCAGCAAGGGCAAATGTCACTCCAAGTGACAGTGGCAAGCCCACAAGCCTTCATATCCACACAGGGCAGGGTCCTCAGAGATCACAGGAGTGATGAGAAAAGGGCCTTGTGAACGTCATCCTAATGCCACATCCCCCAGTGGTGAGGGTCCTATGCAAGAATGGCTTCTGTCCTGAAAAATGAATCAAATTCTGCCCAACTTTTAGGCCAAAGCAGCTCCCATGTCCACAGTGAGCTGTGAGGCTCCAGGAGTTGTCCTAATATCTACCTGTGCTCACAGGGCTCTCACAAAGTCATGACATTAATTTGTACGTGGTCGCTAAATAGCATGAGAAGGTTGTAGGTCTGTGGCACAGCCTGAGCTCTCATGTAGGATGGAGAGTGGATAAGAGAACAGACCGGGGTCAATATGAAGTGAAGAACTGTTCAGGAATGTCTTGCTGAAATAGCCCCTGAACTCTGTGAAGACTTTGCAAGCAGCACTGTAAACAGCTTTCTATTAGGTTTTGGCCCTCAGCTTGTAAGGGCAAACCCACAATTAAAACAGGCTGCAAAACCAGGGAAAATTGTAGCACAGAGTGCCACAAATCCCTGGAGAGGAGAAATTCTTCATCCCGTGTCCAGGCAAACACTCAGTGCAGATGTAATGGCAGAGGTTTCTGTAGCCTCTTCTGCAAGGTTGCCCTGTAGGTGTCCCAGCACCGGAGGGCAGCTCTCCATGGGAGCCAGTCACAGGGCGGGCTGGGGACAGCCTCCAGATCTTCCCTGGGGACAGGCAGGGAGCTGCCTTCCAGATCAACACTTGTTTCTACAAACTCCTCCTGTGCTGCATGAGCCATGCCCAGGTCCCCACTGAGGGTGGGTGTCTTCAGGCCAGGGCTCAGATCTGAATGGGGTGGGTGAGACGAGATTTTTGACTTGTATCCTCGTAACCTCTGCTCTAAACCAAGGGGCAAAGCCATTAAGTAAGACAAAAGCAAATAAAAAATCTGGATGGTGAAAGAGCCCATGTGTGTGGAAAACACAGTATTGACCCAATAGGGCAGGGAGCAAAAATTGCAGCTAAGAATCATAGCTTAGGACAGCATGGATTGTTCTGAACCATAGCAACGTATTTAGACTCCCGTGTCACAAAATCTCCTTTTCTCAAGACAGCTCCCAGCAATCCGGGCAGCAGGTTGCCCAGTGGCACCGGGTGTGAGGATGGCAGGAGTAAACCCTCCCTGTGGAGGAGCCAAATGCTCCAGGAGCACTTAAATCCATAGCAGAAAGTGAGCTACAGCACCCTCCACAAAGAGCTCTCTTGCTAAATGAGCAAGCCAAGGCTTTTCTGGAAGGAAAACAAATATATTTGCAGACAGGCTAAAACAATAAAGGAAAATTTAGAAGGCTGAACAAAGGGACTGGAAAGTCAGTGACAGAAATTAAAATCTGAGCAGAAGCTGCCTGTAAGTGGGCAGTGGGGGCTGTGCACCAGGCAGGACTCACTGCCTCCTCCTCACCTGCCCAGCCGCGGAAAGAGGAGGTGCAGCACAAGGCTCCAGAAATCCAAAAGATGTTGTACACAGCAATAAATTAGCAAAGCCAGAATCTGCATCTAGCATTCAAAAAAAAAGGAGCAGTGCTGAAGCCTTGCAGTCTCCTTGGGGAGGAGCCAAACGCCAGGGAAAGACGGGAGCTGTTGGGGTCTGAGCCGAGAGGAGACACATGAGGGGGACCTGGGGACAACAGGAGGTGGCTGTTAAGGCACCGTGAGCACGGCAGGGAGCCCTGTCCCTCCCGTGGGAAGCAGGAAAGATTACACAGCTTCATCATAGACCTTTTCCAAACAGAAGGATGAAGACTTTATTTCTCCTGTGGTTCAACTATCTGAATCAGCTGTAAGGCTGCAGACCTACGGGGTGGGAATGTAAAATCCTGAATCCCTTGTGAGACCTTGTTGTCACCTTGAGGCAGTGGCTGGTGACAGGAGCATTGAAGATGGACACTCAGCAGGGAAATTCCCAGTGCTCCATTGTGCTCTGATACCCGAATCTGAAGAATGAAGGAATTAGTCACCAAGAATATGGCACAGGAAAACACATTTTTCCGGAAGAGACCTGTCTACAAGTGGCCATTTTCTCCAACACAAACCACAAGCCTTTGGCAGGTATTTAAGGATGATTATACTGGAAAATTCTAGGAAATTCTATAAAATTCTAGAAAATTCTAGGAAAATTCTAGGAAAATTCTAGGAAAATTCTAGAAATTCTAGAAAATTCTAGCAAAAGCTTCTAGGAAAATTAGGATGTGCCTAAACTCATTTATATTTCCTGCTTCTAAGCCTCACTGTAAAGATGTGCTTCTATCCCTGCATTTCCTTTAATGCCACAAGAGAGGGGTTTCCTCACAGCAGTCACAGGCAAAACCCTCCAAAGCACCATTAATGGAGCTGCTTTCCACGGCTGTGGAGAGCCTGGAGGGAGGCGGGTGCCTGGCCTCCACGAATGGAGTGAGCAGCCCCAGAACCGCTTGCCTCTGGAAGCAATTACTTAATGCAGGAACCCGCCTAAAACCTGGTCTAACTGCTAAATTAGATGTTAATTGTTGTGTTAATATCCTGTTCTCCCTGACCGTGGCAGTTGGAACTGCTGCCTGTTCCACTGCTGCCTGTTCTGTTGCGTTCCCGCAGGACTGTGCAAGATCCTTCAGCCAAGGCAGGGGGTGGTGTGATTAATCCACACAGTCTCTTTTCACACACTGTGGGCCACATTTGTGGGGTAAAACCCAGAGTCATTCCTTTGATGTGACACATCTCAGAGGTACGGCTGAAAACTACTGGCTTATTTCAACTGGAAAAAAGGAATTCTGGATTTAGAGCAATGAGACTAAAAGGGAAGTTAGGATTTGCCTGTCTTTGACAATTAATTGGGAAGAATACGAGGTGTGAATGTAAAGCACAGTAGTTATTACGGAATTGCTCCTCAAAGATACTCTTCATTCTGGAAGAAAACAGTAGGATTTAGGAATAAGTGTTCCAGAGTAGTATTGTGCTATTTTGCAACTCTGGAGTAACAAGTCTAGCAGTGAAGATTCAGCAAGATGGCCATTTTATGCTTTACCTTCTGGGCATCAGAGAAGCTCCCTTCCACCTTTTTTTTTCAAACCCAGTTGAGTCTCTCTCCTGAACAGAGTTTTGTTTATAAATGCAGTGGGAAATTCTGCAGGGCTCACCTGCACCGCTTCCTTTCAGCATTAGCTTTTATTGCTAAACTCCTCATTTATTTAAAGTGGAAAAAAATAATCACACAGCGAAGAAAACCAAGCATTTGTAGGAGTACGGCAACGTTTTCCATACGTGCTTTCCCCATGAGTCAGGGTCCATCCTGTGCACTGACACATCCTGCAGACTTGCTCTAACTCGTGGGGCAAAGCCGTGGGTGTGCACAGCCCAGGGAGACACCCAGAGAAAACACAGGGAAAACTCTGCATCCCAGGAGCTGCCATAGGACACACTGTTCCCCAGGCATTCTTTCCCAGGATATCAGTGTGCTGGCTGCTCGCTTTGCTCCACGCTATGAAAACTGTGGAGGTGCTAGAAAGAGCTCTGTGGCGATGGGCTCAGGACATTTGGAGGAGCTCTGACAGCCCTGAGAGGCTGCAGTTACAATAAATACCCCTGTGCATTTCACAGCTTCTGCTGAAACTGGGAAACTCAGGCTTGTCTAAGCCTGAGGAGTGATTCCAACTGAGGCTGTGCATTCAGAGCACACGTTCCCACAAAACACCACACCTGGACACATTTATCCTGGAATAAAATGTGACTTGATACTACCCACTTTACCCCCTTGGAGAGTTCAGTTGCACTGGCTTTAAAAGCCGATTAGGGTAACACAGAACAACGCTCTATTTATTCCACAATGAGTTGTGCAGGAATACAGATGATGGAATGAGTCCATCCCTAAAATTAAACCTAGAAAAGCACACATGGAATTGCGTATATTAATAACCAGTATGTATCATTTCAGTGCTCAGAGGACCAAATGGCCTCCTGATTTGGACAACTCAGGTGACTATCTGTCAGCAAGATTTCCTCCCCCAAAATACTGTTATCTAATCTGAAAGCTAGGCAGATATTTCAGTGGCTTGGACTGTGATTTATAGCACAGTGTATCAGTCCAAACCTCCTGAATGATCTTAATTAAACTCTGAGGGTAAAAAATTAATCACCATAGTTATTTTATTATGCATGACCAGTAAAAAAATTACTTCAAATTTACATAATGCCTAACAGAAGATTATTTAGTAGTCACATTGAGACTCAGGTTATTATTAATTATTTAACTTGTCCTTTTATCATTGGGGAGGAACAGGCAACATTTTGGCACCAAGTTTCTGGACAGTGAAAGAGAAAGGGCTGCTTTGGTATTTCTACCTTCTCCCACAGGTGGCCAGGCTCTGTACCTGCTCCAGTCTGCTGTACCTCCAGCTCTGTACCTGCTCCACTGCAATAATGCCCAGTGTCTGCTCCTCTCCCTAGAAACACTAGGAGCACTATGTCTCCAAAAATACTTTTCCCAGCAATATATAAAATCCATTGTATGCCACTAATTAACCTCTAAGCCATCCCTGCATGGAAATGATTTGTTCTTGGTGCTGAGCAGGACTATGTGCAGGTTTCTCAAACAGGCAGAACATGATGGGACAGGAGCTGCCCTGCAGATCCCTGCCCTGCAGGTGCTCCCGAACGAGCCTCACTTTGTGTCACCATCACATGACAGCTTTACCATTGCCATCCTCTCCCTTTGGGATGTCTCTGACACAAACCCTGCCCAGGACTGCTGGATGAAGCTGCTTTCACCCCTTGGGTCCCTCCAAGGCCCCTGGGTGACAAACTGAGCCTCAAAGCAGCAGGTTGGTACCAGCCAAGCCCCTACCCTGCTGCTGGGGTGAAATAACCTTTCTCCACTCTCTGTGTTGTCTTGACTACTCTCTGATGGGAAAGTTATTCAGGACATCCTCACAGATCTCTGTGACCTCCTCAACTCATTGCAGCATCTGAGTGACTGAAGAACCAAGCTCTTTCTCCAAGGAGATGAACAAACTCCTCCTTGAGGTCCTGTCTGCACCTAAGAGGAGTCAGGGAAAGACACAGCCATGGAAGGCCTCCTCACAAACCTCCCCCCGTCCTTCCCCCACGCTCCATCCACAGGTTTTTCCCAAGACACTCCCAGGATGGCTCTGCCAGGGGCAGGCAGTGTGCTGAGCTGGCTGCCTGCACGCCGTGGGGGCCATAAATCACAGTGTGGGACGTGCCGTGGCACCCGCTGAGAACAGGGGAGCATATTGACAGGGCTGTCCACATATCAATGCATCAACCCCAAAGAGAGCCCCCAAGGTAAAGACAACAACCTGCTTTATCAAATTATCACCTTAATGAGCCAAAATTGCAAATAATAGACAATCGTGTGGGCTAATGGCTTGGTAGGGAACCAGGTAAAACAGAATATGGACTGGCATGAACTCTGCAAAATACTAGCCTATTTACACTGATATTCCTTAAGAATACCAATAAGTAATGTTGAAATTGAGAAAGTGTCCCAAAAATCAGCTTCACAAGGAAGTCAAGGAGTGCCTGGCAAACTATTACGTGCTGCATTGCATTTGAAAGCTAATCTGGAAAATTACTACACCACAAGAGTCCTTACTACGAGTTTCGTCATCTGCAAGAAATCACTGGCTCGTGATAACATCAGCCGGAGATCAGCCTGGATGCTCCTTTGCAGCCCTGCTGAAGCGGCTCCCAGACCACGAGGTGTAACATCGCTTTCACTCCTGGCACTGAGGAAGCACGGGGGAGGACTGAGCTGCTGTGCCACCCTGAGTCCACTGACACGCACAGCAGGCGCCCACAACTCTCAGAACAGGAAACTGAGGCAGAGATAAATTCACAAAAGAGGTCAGAGATCGGGGACAGCAGCTTGGAGATGCCAGATTTTCTGGCCATCTACAACCTCACCACAGGATCACCACACAGAGGAAGTTTCATTTATAAGTGCTATTCCTACTGGTCTCTAAGTCACTAAAGCGGCAGGGTGGCCCTGGCAGGCCACCCCTGCAGCAGGACAGGCAGCACATCCAGGCTTTTCTAAGTAGAACAGCAAGTGGGAATGTAACACCATGGAGTAACTTACACATAATAAAACCCCCTCGTAGCCCCAAAAGATACGCCCCCACCTCACAACATGTCATTTGCCTATGCCAGAGTGCCACTGGATGAAGACTCAAAGGATGTTAAGGCTGCACTGGACCTGTTCCCAAGGAGGGATGTTGTTAGTCGGTGCAGTATATATTTATACATCAGTCTACAGAGAGCAGCAATGCTCACTTGTCCTCGGATCTTTGTATGCCTGGGGAGAGGTTTCCAGTTACACAAATTTATGGCAGGGTGACACTCAGAGATCTGATTTCTTGAGAGAGATAATGAAGTCCAGGACTTTCTGGCAAGGAGCAGAAATGTCAGTGTGATAAGCTGATCGCTTACTATACCATAACTTAATACATCCTGTGCGTGTTTGGGAGGATGTTTCTGATGAACTGGCAACCCAAATTAGCAAGGAATTTTTAGCATGTGCCTGGTCTTCTCATACGTCAGGTATCAAGATTCACCTTGAATGGGAAGATCATTCCCTGAACTTGCCATGCTAGAGCAAATGACTCCATTTGCTCTAGCATGGCAATTTATGGCTCCAAGGTGCTTGGAGGGATGAGTGGAGAGGGGAATGTCCACAATTATTCAGGGAAAGCAGGTGCTATCAGACAAGGCTGTACTACTGGCTCCTCTGAGCAGGGCAGCAGAGACAGCTCCCAGCATTGGCTCTTGGTGACCTGGACAAAAAATGGACAGCAATATCCTATTTTCCAAACAGAAGAGGACAGTTCGGGAGTGATTTGGAATGCTGCCTGATCCCAGACAGTTAACTAAGTCCTTTTTTGTAAATCCCTGTAAGAGTAGGAAGCCAGGTTGGTGATTTTTTGCTTCCAGCAAAACCAAGGACTCTGCAGGGGCATTGCAATAATGGAATTAAATACTGCAATGGTGGACTTAAATATTGCAATGGTGCATCACAGAGGGAAGAAACAGGGTGGCTGACAGGAGTGTGGGCAGTATATAATTCAAACTGCAGAGGAGGAGGACAGGTTTAGGCCTACAGCTTCGTTATCTCACTGAAGTCAGATCCTGTTTACTAGACTGACAAACACAACAGCTTGAGAAGTGAAACTGTTTACTTGTAGTAAACTGCTGATGCCCACAGCCTTTGCTCCATGTGCCTCTCGTGTTGCTGTCCCATCCTTCCAAATATAGTCTTCTGTGGCAGGCAAGATCTGGAAGGCTATTAAGCAGGAGTCTCTTCCCAAAGGGCACTGTGTAGTCCAGTTTGGCCTTTACATTTCACTGGCAGTCAGGATACAGAAAGAAATTATCTTTCTGGAGATTAGACAGGAATCCATACAAACTCAGAAACAGGGAGATTAATTGCTAGGAATAATATTACCAAACCTGTACACCATGAGCAGTGCATGCTTGTTCAGGGTGTTTAGGTGTGCCTGTGTGTGTATCTTTACAGAGTAGGCTGAGTAGGTGTGTGTACGTAAAATCTGCCCAGAATTCCACAATTTAAGTTAACTGGGTGGAGGGCAAAGAAGGCTGTGGGCAGGGAACAGAAGGATGCATCCATTTCTTCTATGAACTGGATTAATTGTTAGTCTGGGAAATTCTCATTGATGTGCCTGCCCAAGCCATGAATTCAGCTCCTGACCCTTGTGGTAGTCATGGAAAGTCCAAAAACATCCTTTCCTCTTTCTCCTCCCTGTGTTACCTGGATTCAGATCTAGAGCTTCTATGGAAAAGGAAGCAAAATAATTTCGAAGATCCAGAGAGAAAGAGTAGGGATCTGAAGACAGAAAAGGATGGATGTGATATTAAAAAGCACCCAGCAATTTACCCTTTTCTGGGTACAGAAAAGGTACCCAGGTACTGCCAGGACCCACGAGGCTGCCAATGGACTGAATATGCTTTGAGAAAAGCAGCTGAATGAGGAGACATCGAGATCACAATAAAAGATCCACCCTGGTCCTTTCTTTCTTCTGTCGATAACATTGTAAACAGCCTCTCTAAGTTATAAAGTGGAAACATGCCCAAGGCATCCTAGTGATGAGCTACATTGCTGTAGGTGGTAGCTAAAACGTAAATAAAGCTGTAACTCTTTGGACTTAGCCCACAACAATGTTTTTTCCTGACTAGAAATTCAGGCTTGATACAGAGCAGAGAAAACGCACTGACCCTAAAACCTCACAGGGCAGACTGACATGGAAGACCAAGTTGATTCCAGGAACACAAGTAACTGACCAGTCCATTTTAAAAAAAGTTATTTGTACTCTGCAAAGCTCCAGTGTATAAAATGTATATGAGCAGATCTGTAAAAAAAAGGAAGAAAAAAAAAAAAAAGAAATAAAAACCAACCAAAAAAACAAGCAAAGTCTTTGACATCAGCTGAAAAAGGAACATGTGAGATGACAGCCCTCTTCGTATAGATCTTGCTGGAGGTGATTTGGTTTTGTTTAGGAGTTGGCTTCCCAGATTATTGGGTTCTCCAGGAACCTTCCAAACACCAAAAACTTTTACAGGGAAAGCATCAAATCGTCTACTTTGCAAGGGAGAGCTGAGGATAATGGGACTGATATAAAGCTGGATCGACTTTCCTGCTCTCACTGACAACCTGGGCTTTCCTGTGAGAAATCCTTCTCTTGTTTTATTTCCCAAAGCAGTACTGTCAGGGCAGCCCAGCTGCTGGGCAAAGCCGAGCCTGGGTGCTTACCTGGGGAAGGGACAGTGAAAGTCACAGCTGTGCTCAAAAGTCAGGTAACAGAAAGAGGAGAGGAACAGGTCCTGAGTTAAGGAAAGAATTTGCTTTTGAGTTTTAAACAACAATGTTAGTATGGACACCATTTTGGCATTTCTAAAAGCTAGCAGAAACCCCTGCAGAATAATGAGATCTGAAATGGTGATTCCTGAAATGAGTCATTTTTCTCTGGTCCATATTGCAAATCCATACTTCTCTAGCCTGTGCCACTCAGCAGAGCAGTGCACTGCCACGGGACAAGTTACCATATGTCCTGCTGACCACGAACATTCCTGGAGCTATGTGAGCAAACCCCTCAGCAGAATGCCAGCAGTACACAAACCTGCATCTGAAAAACATAGAGGTGCTTAGATCTCCTAATCTGAGCTCCAAATCTCACTCAGAGCCATCTTTGGTTCCTTGTGCATCTTTTGATCAAATCCTTGTCCTGACTTGTGTTGGTGATATTGCCACTGGCAACAGGCAAAGTCAGGAATGCAAGAACAAAGGAACGTAGATCAGAGGGAGACCATCCAGGCCATAAAGGCCAACATCATGAAAAACTCATGAGCCTGGAAACTTACCTGAATCTCTTACTTTGTCCAATAAAAGTTTTTACATCACCCTGTAAACAAACTGGTACAGATATTTTCAATTTGGTCTGTGAAACTCCATTTGGGTGGTACTTTACATCAGAAAAAAAGAAATTCGTATCAATGAGATCAAAATTATTTCACTTATTTTCATCTTTCAGATTAACAGGAAACTATGTTATTGCTAAAGAATTAGTTGACTGGGTTGATGCTGATTTAAGCTGGTGAGTATTGGAGTAGCTGACGTCTCAAAGCCAAGCTTGAGATGATCTATTCTGCACGTGAGAGCTCCACTGATCTCCCTGCCCTTGCACAATGGCCCAGCTGGGGTGGCTCAATCACACCCCAGACATTACAGGTGAAGAGACAGCACTTACCTGCCCTGCATGTCTGCTCATCAGGGCAGCAAACAACAGAAATTCTGGCACTGATTGCCCAAGGGAAGATGAAATAAGAAAGGACCTACTCTGTCTCATCACTGTGAGACTCAAGGTGTTATAGAGACAGATACCAGACACAGAGACAGATATCAGTAAAGCTGACAGAAAAAGGAACACCCAGTACTATTTACTGGGAACCCTATTTTTTCAGTAGCATCACACACAAAATCCCATCAAAATTAAAAGCAGAATTCCCTCTGTCTGGCCTAAGGATCAGGCCCATTATATATTTTTTAAAGTTAGATCAGCACCCTGCAAAGTCTCTAAAGGGTTTTTATGATGCTGCCTAATTAATTCAGAAGCAAATAGATTATTTCTCAGGAGGTGAAAAGCAGGAATTATTTGAAAGCTGCCTTTAGGCAAACTACCAGGGAATAAGAAAAATGTAACTACTGGTTATGTCAGATTTCACTTTCCAGATAAAAATTCATTGTGTCAGCTCCATTTCTTTGTGATTCTTTAAAGATGTAAAGAGAGCCCTGTGTGTGTAGGAAAAGAAGGTGCTTCACCAAGCAATGCAGCAACTTATTGTACTTTCCCCCACCTAATAAATACCTTCCAAATGGGAGTCTGTGAGAGAGGGCAAGAAAACAAAAGACAGAGGTGCTTTCCCCTCTTCTCCAGACTGCCTCTTCAGGGGACAGGAGAGTTTTCACACATTGAATTGTGCAATGCAAGGGATATTATGGATCAATTATTTAAGTGTTGCATGGCTGTACCCCTTATATAAACTTCTGCATAAAAGAGTAGTAAAGGAATTCTTATCCAGAGGTTTTGTCTTCTAAATATGTAAATAAAGGTTTGAGGGGATAGCAGAGCTGCAGATAAAGTCCCACAGCAGGTCAGTGGCAGGGCTGGGATTAGCCACCATCCCCTGCTTTTCCCTGCCAGCACAGGCTGCCTCCAGATTTGCAGTCACTGTAATTTGGCACAGATCTGCTGAGGCAACTGAAACTACACCTGCCCACACCAGATCTGGCTTTGGCAACTGCTTTTAGAAACTATGGCTGGAACGCCAGAAGACCAAAAAGGCACCAAACACCCAAGTCCTAGGGGAAGTCAATAAACTCAGCTCCCATTATCCCCTCTGAAACAAGCCAGCTGAGATGGAAAGTGATAGGAGAGCTACAGATACACCACGCACTGGTAACTTAGAAAAGCTTACTTAGTGTAAGCTCTGTGTGTAAGAGGTTTGTGCTGCTTAATCCCATCTAAGCCTGCTAAGACACTGCTTTTTAATTCAAGGTTTGACAAGGGAGGGTGTTAAGCCCTGTCCTGCACAAAGAAGCAAACGGCCTAAGGACCCTGTGAAAAGCACAGCGAGTCCAGTGTGAGGCCAAACTCAGCTTTGTGGCAATCCCAGGCCTGTGGATGGGCAGGAGGGAGGATTGGCAGGCACAGCATAGCCTGGATGTATCCTGCTGGAATCCGTGGAGGTGCTGCGGCTGAGGGAAGGAGGTGACTGCCCAGGGTACCCCCCAAAAAGCTGCTGCATGTTAACTCCAACAGATGCACGAACAAAACACAATTTCAGGCATGAAGAAGCCAGATGACCAACCAGAGAAAAAGCATCTGGACAAAAGTCATTTCTACTTTGCAATATTTTTCCTGCTTTGCCACAGTAGTGCTGCAGAAGCTCTTCAAAACTGATTCTCTCTGCGCTGCTTGGAGGAGGAGGGAATCATTCCTGTGCAGCAGGAGGGACAAAGGCCTCTGCATTATTCCTTCCCTCTGTACTGTCAGCCTTGCTGGTTCTCTCCACACACAGTACGAATTTCACCCACAGCAATCCAAGCCCAGCCTCTGGAAACTACTAGGCTGGAATGAGGTGTCTTTGCAGCAGCTCCTGGCTCCACTGCTGCTCCCTGGCCACGGTCTGGCTTTACAGGGAAACTGCTGCTTAGCTGGTTTTCCTTTTGGGGTGTTACACGGGAATTTTGAAGACCCTTAAATATTCAAACTTGAGCTTAGCCAGTGAGATTCAGAAAGCATGGATGTCTGAGAAGGCTGGCTCACCCTCCTGTTTTTCTGGGATGCCCTCCAGGTACCTGAGGACTGTAAAGCAGAGAAAAGAGGAGAGTCAATAATTCACGCTTTTACAGGACCAAATTCAGATAAGCCTGAGCAAACCAAGCCAGCCACGCTCTCTGCTGGGGCTTAGCTGCTTCAGTCTTCAAATATTTTGTCTGATGGCTCCTTTGAATTCCTTTGAATGAAGGAAAATTAAGAAGCTTGCTGTTTTAAGAGGTTTTGTAAATCTCCTTCCTTTAATTCTCCTCATGTACTCTGCCTGGGTGTGTTCTCATTACAGCTAGGACAGACCTGAAGATCTTGTTTCCAGGTTCTTCAGTGTGGGGCAGATATTTGAATGCAAGTCGTAAGAATATGAACACAAAAGAACAAATGTTGAAGAATTTCCTCACTCACCAGCTTTCCCCAGTCCTGACTTAGATCTTGGTGACTCTAGTGGTAATTTCTGTATTTTTTCACAACTACAGAGCCAAAACCATATTTGAAGTGAATGTGCTGAACAGGAAAAATTTACATTTCTTCAAAGAGTTGTCTCTATTTGAATACAGTTGCTGTTTGGGCCTTAGATAGCCTTGAATAATATAAAAGACTGATCTAACACCTGTGGAGTCAATAGGAATAATTTCTGACTACGGTGGGGTTTTGATCTCAAGTCTGTGCAGCAAAGCAGGAACTGCAGCAGTAAAAGTGAGAGCTACACTTCAGTCAGAAACGGCCAGTGACAAAGGACTAAACCCTGTTGTGCAATTCACCAACCTCTCAAAAATATCTAAGAGACAAAATTCCTTTGCAAATATCACACAGGTGAAGTGCTGTGCAGAACAGGGCAAGTAATTTTTTATGTGTCCTCCCAGGAAGTCTGGGGTGGGATGCGGAGACAGAGGAATAATGAACATCACTGGGCCAGGCAGCTTCCAGTTCTTCTCTTTTCAAAAGAAGACAGAGGAAAAAAAAGAACAAAAAAGGGTGGAAAAAAGGAACAAACCTTTGCCTGCAGAAAGGAGACCCTCATTTAGTCATTACTGTGGGAGCCTTGCAGTAGTCTAAAGGAGATTCAGATGAGGACATCTACTTACAACTATTGTATGGCCTTTGTAACATTCACAGCAAACTATGCAAGCAAGGACTCATTTCTGTTAGCCAAGAAAGTGTTTATGTTGGCAGAAAATGTATCTTCAAAGCCTCCTAATGCAGCATTACAAAAGACAACAGTAAGTTACTCAAACTGGAGATCAAACCTGTTTACTTTGATGAAAGAAATAGTCTAAGGCACCAAAGGGTGCAGCAACGGCTGACAGGCCAAGCACTGAGTCCAACACTGCAAATGCTTCCTCTTCTGAGGCCAAAAATCTAAATAACACAAATGATGGGAATATGCACAGCAGCTCTGTTATTTCTAGCTGTAGTTAGGAATAAAACCAATCACGCCATTTGTCAAGGTGCAGCCATGCAAAACACAGTGGCTTTATCTTAAATGACACAGATAAGAAACATTTCCATTGAAGTTTTTTGGTTGCTTTAGCCACATACTGGCAGTCACACTTGCTAAGCAGAAAATGGTTGGGTTTTAATAAGCTCTCCTGGGACTGCTGGACAGCAGGGACACTTCAAGACAGTTTATTGCTATTTTCTCGCTCTCAGTCTCCCTTGGGTGACTTCTGGATTATCCATGCCAGGACAGAGACACTTGTGCTGCCTCCAGGCAGGACAGCTCGCTTCAGCAGAGCCTCTTCCTTTGTGTGAATGTGACCGTGCTGCTCTCAGCAGGCAGCCAGAGCGTCTCTGTCCCACATTCCTGACACTGGGACACCACTCCCATGCCGGGATGTGCACGGCACAGACATCCAGGCACGTTGCACAGAGCCAGCTTGAATAGGAATTGCCGGCACCGAGCCAGAGCTAATAAGGCTGGCGAGACCTGAGCTGACTCCTGCAGTCATGAGTGCAGGGAGCCAGGTCAGGAGCAGCGCTGTACCCTTGCCTGGAGCCAGGAGTGCTGGGAAACAGGGCACAAAGAGGAGCTCAGATCCAGCCGAGTTTATCAGCACCAGCTACCCTTCTGCCATGCAGACCTGCCTGGGTGTTTTAGATTACTCTTCCCAGAGCTCATATCATCTAATTTCTCTCTTTACCTGAACCATCCTGGCCTCTAGCATGCAATGGTGATCTGAGCATGTTAGAAATTAATTTATAACTAAATGAAAATACTCCAGTGAGTTGCAGCCAATCTGCAGTGCAACAGTTTTCAGCCAGATGGTCAGGCTATCACAACCATCTAGCCTGGGCTCCTGACTGATGTGGGTCACAGAATTTCCTGCAGCCTGTTGGCAGGTTTAGCTCCAAGCACTATTAGTGAACACAGCACCAGCATGGTTCTCCGTCACCCGTGTGGTGGCCTGAGCAGGGCTGTAAAGCAGGATGGGTCTTTTTAGGTAGGTAGCACTGCTGTCTGCAAGATTCAGACAGGTGCAGGAGACTCCAGAGCACTGGCAGGTGCTGGGAGCTGTAAAAGGCCCTGAGAGCTGGGGCTGGGCTCCTGCAGCTCCTGTTGGCAGGGGCAGGAATCACAGAGTCCTGCCTCCAGTTGTAATGAAATCAAGTGGAGTTTTGCTTAAGTAAGGGCTGAGTTAGTCATGAGTCAGGATCATGGACTTGGCCCAAAACAGACATACATTTAAAAATAATTGTTTTGAGTGCTTGGATAAGTTTTCAGCAACACTGGGGAGATGTGAATAATTTTGGTCTAGAAGGAAGATCAAAGAATGCTGCAAATATCCCTCTTACCCAGCCTCATGGGCACTGTCCAGCCCAGCCACAGGAGCTCTTTGCTTCCCAGGGTGAGAACCTCAATCCATGGGTGTCAGAGAGTGAAATCATACCTACACTTTGATGTATTTATATGGGTGGAGATTCCAGGTCATGCAATGAAATGGAATTACTCACTCCCTTTTGTTCCCAAGGATTAAAGCCTTTATCTTCATATTCTCAGCAGGAATATCATAATGTTTTGGGAAGGGAACCCTAACATCTATACCAGTTGTATGCTACTGTTCTTTTAAATATATATGATATGTGGTTAGCCTTCAGGACAGAATGGAGAGGCATAAGAGCAAACAAATGAACTAACAGTAAAGAGACGTGCGTGGCTGTGAACAACCGAGCACAGCCTATCGGTACAGGGCTGGTCTTCCTTCCCCTCACTCCCACGGAGCACTCATCACTTGTAATCATATGGGAAAACGGCACCAGCAAAATAATGTATTGTTAATATTCCTATGTTGATTCTTTTCTGCCTGTGATATCTTGCCCTAGCTTGAACAGCCCCAGGCACATCTATTACACACATCCAATGGAGCCAGTTCCTTATGGTGTGAAGGTAATGAGGAGATTCATGAAAGTGTTTGCCTGCTTGGTACCAAGTTCATACCCTAAATAATGAGCATGACCCCAGCACACAAAGAAACTTTAGGAAGAGGAATAACAACACAAGTTAACAGGTATCAGCTATTCTGTAATAACTGTCTTTTTGCTTTCTCTACCCCCTTGCAAATACAAAGTAAGCCAAAGCAGTTTTCCCCTGCCACAAGAAAAAGAGTATAGCTGCACTGCTGGGCAAGAGCATGAACAAGGCAATTGTGGTGAAGAACCTGACATGCAGAAACCTGTTACACTGTGGTAACTCACCTGTATGTCACAGCCCTGAGCACGAGCAAGACTCAGAACCAGTGCTGGTCGTAAGCTGGGAGCAGATAATACTGGGCAGGCAAAGCGGCAGAACCTCAGCACTTGTGTCATGGATCACGCAGGCAAACCCTCGTGCCATGCACTGAAATCGTGCTAAGCCATTTGGCACCGTGGTGATTATTTGCTTTGGTGACATCTCCTTGTGATCTGCCTTGGCAAGCTAGAAGAGGTGTGAAACAGAACAGCTATTAGAACTAATTATCATTATTTGCCTTCAGCAAGTGCTGAGAACTTCACTCAGAGTGCTGGGTGGTGTGCAGAACACAGCAAGGAACAGGCAGGATACATAGGATACACAACGGATGAGAGCAATGTCAATTCAGTTTCAAAACATCTTAAATTATGTGCCTCTCAGTCACTTAGCAAATCAGATCTTAACCACACTTTCCACAAGACACTACTACATAGCAGTAATGGAGCATATCATTCCTTTTCATTCCTCAAGTCAGCTCTTACATGAGCATCCTGTATCCACTGGAAAAGAGCATGATGCCTAATGCTCATGGTTTCAAGGCAAAGTGTAAATATGTCAAGGACACCCTGAAGCAAAGACAGCAAATCCCAGTTAAAGATTTAAATTTAAAAACCTGTCTTGTAACATCATGCTATCTTTGGGTTTGGGTTTGTTTGGTTGTTGTTTTTTATTTTTTAACATTTGAGCAAGATGGACACTTGGTAAGGCCCTGAACAAGCAGAGAAACAGGCAACAAGAGACTGATGAGCAGTGGGAGGGATGAGGACAGCACCACACGCAGCAGCCATGCCACAGGCACTTCACTCTTACTCAGCATTTTACAGGCATGTCTAAGAGAACTTCTGTAGGGGATTTCATGCTCTATTTCTTCACTGGACAACAAAATTGCACTTATCTGCCATCAGAGCAGACACTGACTGTGGGCTCAGAAAAACACTTTCACAGAGATCCCAACAAGAGCCTTTTCCTCATGCTGCCATTCCTCAGGTAATCACTGACCCAGTTGTATCTGTGAGATGCCCAAGGACTTGCACAAGACTAAAGCACATGTTTAAGACTGAGCAGAAGAACAGATTTACTGAAGTTAAGCACATTTATGAGTGATTTCATAGAGCTGGGCTGAACTCTGCAACTGCTCATCATTCTTGCTGATTGCATCTGCATCAATAAAGGGTGGCTACAACAACAAGAATCAGCTGTGAGTTACATAGAAGGGAAAGGTGAAGAGAAGGGAAATCAAGGAGGAAAGTCGGTTGCTAAGGAAAAATCAGGGTCTAAAGAAAGACTTTTTGGCTTTTCCAGCAATTACAAAACCTCCCCAGCTCCCAGATGGGAGGATTCAAGTGAGCTGTCTGTCATAGCTGTGACTCTTGTGTTCATAAAGGTCAGCCTGGCCACAGGAAAACACAGGCACAGCCAAATGCCAGGCATTTGTTTGGCTCCAAGAGTCACTTGCTGTTTTAAAACTGCAAATGAAACACAGCACGAAGTTGGAGCACACCAGGACCTTTTCCAGCAGCACAGAGATGTGAGAGGCTGGCTGGTGCCAGCAGTGCTTGTGGCTGGCAGAGGTGAGGCCAGGCGTGGGTCTGGGCTCCCCACCTCCTCCCAAGCCATTTCCCAGCCTGCATCCTGCAGCAGCCTTGGGAACATTAATGAAGGCTCAGTGACTCCACAGAGATTGATCTGTGGTGGAAGACAGAGGACAGGACAAGTTACTGAGCTATGTCACTGGGACAGGATAAGCAGGGCCAGGACTCACAGAACCAGGTTTTTATTTCTGGCCTACTGGATGATTTTGGATGAAAACTCAATTTCCCACTCTGTAAAATGGCATTAATCATATTGGCCTTTGTAAAGCTGCATCAGACAGAGATATTCTCATATTTAGAAAAGAGGTAGCAGTGCTGTGTCTGGCTTTATTTACACGCTTTAAAGCAAACTGGCTTTTTCCCTGTGTGTGTGTGGTGCACTGTATCATGGGGCTGCTGCCTCCAGAAATTACCAGTTAAATGAATCAACACTCTGTGTGTCAGGAGCTGAACTATTGTATTTGGTCAGTTATTGGAAGGCTGACCAGACAGCAACACGAATTTCTACTTCTTTGAGGGCAGACAGCCAAAAGAGCATCCTTTACCAAGTAACAGACAGACACAGGGCATCCCAAGCATTCCTCACAGGAAGCCTAAAGCTCTGCTCCACCCCGTGTGCACTGGGGTGGGCACAGCACTGGGCAGGCTGAGGGCAGCAGGGACAGGTCACCCAGAGACACGGAGTCCCAGAGGTCAGACCTGAATGGCTGAGCCCAGGATTTGGCCCCATTCCCCAGGAGGGTGTCCAGGGCATCTGCTGGTGGATGAAGGCACCGAGCAAGTCCCCAGCTCTCCCTGTGGTTGGTGGCTGCTGGGCATCTCAGCCGATCGTGTGTAGGTACTGTACCGGTGAACTGAATAAATTCTTCCTCTCTTCATAGTATTAAAAACTTATTTCTGGGTAATTTCTATGCGTCTTCACCAGCTGCTGTGACCCTTGAATCCCTTCATCCCCTCCTCTAGTCCCAGGGGCCAGGTCCATGAAGCTGAACCATGCACCTCCTGTGCAAGTCAGAGTGCCAAGAGTGCTGACAGCAGGACTGGAAATCACAGGCAAAATGCTCTGCTCTGTGGGGATGCTGGCTGCAGGAAGGAAACAATTCTGATTTTTTCCAGCAATGCAACCATTCCCAATAGCTACAGCCTCAGCATGTGCAAGAGCAGGGGTTAAGATGATCAGCTCTGCGATAAAGCTGGAGATGACCAGCTATAATTAAATTCGGCAGGCAGAGGCCCTGCTGTAACTGTCCTGGGATCAGCACCGGCACCGGACCCACATCCCTGAGCTGGAGAGAGATTCCCAAAGTGAGTGGGGCTGGCCATGGCGTGCACAGCCCTGCTGCCAGCCCTGCCGTTTCCTCCCTCGCTGGCCACCTCCGCGGGCACTGGCGCTGGGAGAAGCCACCCCTGCTGGGGAACAGACCGGGCTCGGGATGCCACAAGAGGGAGCAAAGTTGCCGGCTGGCCTCTGAGGGGAGCGCTCGGACGCACCTGGGGACCCCCGGGCTGGGGTCAGCCCCCTGCCCCTCCTGACACCTTGGGAAGGGCAACACATGGCACTGCCATCACGGAACACAACTTCTACCAGAAAGTAAAAATAGAACAGGCCCAGGAAAGAGCCATGAAAACCCATCAAGTAGTGAAAGCTGGTCAGCATCTTCAGATTTCACAACTATGGATGCGTGTGTGTGTATGTATAAACATATATATATATAAACACATAAACATCTATAAAAAAATCTTCCATTATCCCTTCAGGCATTTGATTGTTTTGTTAATTCCCAGGATGTAATCTGTTTTGCATTAAGTGGGATGTTAAGCATCTAATTGTCAAGCGTTGATAAGCCATGGGAAATTTTATTACAAGATAGGCATCAGCTGAATGGAGATAAAACACATCAGACACTGAGGTGCGATTTCCAGGTGAGATCAGAGTACGCAGGGGTGAATACCAGAACCAGGGCATGCCAGGGATGAGCTGCAGGAGTGTTACAGGTGGAAATGGGCAAATTGAGAACTTACAGATCAAAATCTGCTATTACCAACTGCTCCGTGTTCCCAGCTGTGCATGGCACTGGCAGTTTGCACCTGGGCTGATGACATCATTTGGAAAAGGCCCCAAATCTCATGCATTTCATGTAAAACCCATTATTTACACCTACAAGTACCAAAACATCTAAGAATACCATCAGTTACCCATAAGTACCAGAGCAGAGACTGTAAACATGTTTTTCTGCCCCCTCTTATCTCTTCAAATGAGACTGAATTTGCCACTCGGCCCAGCCCCATGCTGACCAGCCCAGCCACGTGCAGTTCATGCCCTTGTAAGGGAGGATCAGACAGGTTTTTGCAATTCAAACTGAGATTATTGTCAGCCCAAGTAATTGCTTGATCTTGTGACTGGCAGCATTACCTTCCTCCTGCCTGTGTACCTTGCACTGTCTTTCACTGTAGGCAGAGAGGTCTCCAAGCAGAGACTTCCATGTCTGCCCCAAGGTGATTCACAGCACATGCTTCCATCCATCCATCCATCCATCCATCCATCCATCCATCCATCCATCCATCCATCCAGCATCAACATCCAATAATAGGGTGTCAGAGGCTACTCCGGGTCCTGGCCCATTGTTTTTATTATTAGAATTCTTTAATTGTCGTTAGACTGTTGAGCAACTTTCTCTGGAGCAGGGAAAGGAAAGGAAAGGAAAGGAAAAGGAAAAGGAAAAGGAAAAGGAAAAGGAAAAGGAAAAGGAAAAGGAAAAGGAAAAGGAAAAGGAAAGGAAATCCCCTTGGTGCTGGGTGAGAGTTCCTTCACCAGATACAGCACTGCATCAGCAGGGCCCTGTTATTGCTGTGACCTCCCGATGCTGGCTGCTCTCTGCCATGATTTGGGAACAGCAGAAGCAGATGCAGAGATTGGGGTGATACAAACACCCTTTGAGCTTTCTAACCTCAAGTACTGTTTGTTCTGCTTGGCACTTCCAACTGACCGACCATAGCCCCTCCATAGCAGCCCTGTGGTTCTCAGCTTCTGACCAGAGCCTGCAGGTGACTGTGAGCCTGTCCCTAACCCAGCCAGGTGCCATCTGTGCCCCTGGTCATTTTGATGCCCACTGCATTGGCCTCTCCAGAGGCAGCAAGTGCTGTCGATGGACTCAGAGGCAGTCCTTCCAGAGCACCCAGTGACTCCAAAATAAGTGCTTAGAACATCCGCCTTTGCTTTGAATTGTGACAGCACTGAGGACACATTCACAAAAAGACAACCAGTTTCTGTCATTTCCTAATTATATGCTCTTAAAAAGCAACTGGCAATGAGTTCACTTCTAGTTGTCTTAAGAAGCTGCTTTTTTCTCTTTGCTTTCTTTTCCCGTTGTTGTCAGAGAAGGTGGGAGAGGAAGCCAAGGAGGAAACATTGTAACAGTCCTACATATTTTAGGGACAAAAAGGAGTTGTCATTTCAGAAGGTATTTTTAAGAAACATTCACTTCATCAGTTGTCAGGCAATTCTGTTCTGCACAGTGCTGCTGCAGGCAAGGTAATAAGACAAACTGGTATTATATTGTACATAAAAATAAGGATATACTCCCAGCTGAATCAGAGCTGCCTTCTCACCAGGGCTCTGCCAGTCCTGACTGGTACTCAGGGCTGGTGACTCAGCAGCCACTGGTGACTCAGCACTCACAGAAATCGATGGAAGTGCCTCCAGAACTTTTTGTAAGAGCTGAATTAGGCCACATTTTAGCCTGGTAAGTGAAATGCGCTTCTGACAACTTGACTTTGTAGCTTCAAGTCATTTTCTGTGCCTGCTCTAAACTAGCTTCAACCAAATTTTCATAAAGATAGCATTTCCCCACTGGCTTCCTGGCCCAAAATGGGCTGAATTTCAACACTAGGAGCTATTTGAGCTCAAATTTATGTGTTGCTTGCAGTGATTGTAGGGATCTAAGATACTTTTGACATGAAATCCTTTGGCTTCAAACAAGCATTTACAAACACAAACCATTTTTTTTCTCTTTCTCTTCTCTTCTCTTCTTTCTATCTCCTTTTTTTTCGTGTCCAGTTGGAATGTGTATTCTGTGGGTCAGAAAGAACTATCTACTGCCATTAGGACTTTCAGTACATTGTTATTAAACACTGTGGTGGAGGTGTCACCACTGTGGTGGTGACTCTGCCTCTCAGACATTTGCCAGTTTTCTTTAGGATGAAAAAGAAGTTTTCTTTAGGTAAAAGCAAGCTTGTTAAAAAACGCAAGGGGGAGGGAGGAAAAATATTCAGTTGCTTTGTAAATAATTTTGCCTTGCTCCTGATATTTTTGGCTGCCTGGCTGCATCCCAGCTCTGTATCACTTCCCCATGTACCACCCACAGGAGCCCCATGTACCACCCACAGGAGCCCCATGAGCAATGGCTCAATGCTGAGTTACCCCAAGCCAGTTCTGGTGACCCCACATTTAAAGGGCAAAGCCCTACCACAGCTGTGGGCTCCTGAAAGCCTCATATCACACCTGAAGCCATCCTAAAGAAACATCCTCTTGAGTTAGTGACCACTTTGGGGTTTGAATGGAGATCACTGAGGACCTAGCATTGGTTTGTGCAGTGCCAGGGAGGGGCCAGGAGGTGGGAATGACGAATGTTCAAGCATTTAAATCAGCAAGGCCCAGCCTGTTTGTGCTGGGCAGCCCCTCAGCAGATGTCAGCCTTGCCACCCTGTGCTAATGCCAGTCACTCGGGATGGATGTGGGAAAACCACAGCACACCCACGCTCAGAGTCACAGGCTCCTGTCCCGGCTGAGTCAACTCAGCCCCTTATCTCTGCAGGGAAGATATGCAGAATCTGATGGAGCTTATCATGTGTGTATGGGCAGGGAACGGCTCCTTGGCTTCAAAGAGCAGATAAGGCCACTAAAGCGATTGTCAGCTCTAAACACTGCCTACTCACAGCAGACCCGAGCACCGCCTGAGTTCAGACTCCAGCCTGCCTTCAGCAGCCACTGAGGACTCATTTACTACGTTTGCTGCTCGCTGCTGCTGTCAGCTGGCAGAGTCAGCACAGCCTCGAGGAGAGGAGTCACCCCCGCTCTCTGCTTGTGCATCAGCAGCCCCTCGCCTTGCCCTGAGATGCAACTGCTGTACCTGCGCCATGGAGCACAGGGAGCCAGGGCGGGCTGCGAGCAGGGCCACCCCTCCCCACCCTTCTGCTCCCCGAGAATGGCACACGGACACATCTGGGAAGTAAAGGAGTGGTGTCGGGACACACTGTGGATCAAGGCGGCAAAGACAGACACCGGGGAAAGGACAGGGATCCTGTTTAATCCCAAGGGCCTGTTCCAACAGAGAGCAGAAATAAGCAGGCAGGAAAGGTGACAGGTTTCCCACCCTGGTGAGCGCAGCAGAGGGGAGGCACCACCCTCAGAGGCAGACAGGCTGCCAGACGAGAGGCAGAAGTGGATGAAAACCAAGCAAACCTTCTCGTTGACTCAGGGCAGGAGTAGCGACAAGACAATCTTCTGCCAAAGGCTGTTTCACCCAGCACCACCTCAGGAGGACTCAGATGGAAAGAATTTCACTTGCGGGCAGGAGGGCAAGTCAGATACAGTATCTAAGCACACTACCCCGCCCTTCTCTAGGCTTGTTGGTTTTGATATGCAGCATGCAAATCTGGAATGCATTCATAAACAAATGTCAAATTCTCAGATGTATTGTCAGCCTTAAAGAAAATGAGCAGACTTAATTAAAAATCCCACTGTTTCTTTGACTCATGACCTGAGTCACATCTTCAGCCTTGCTGCTTTTTATGTATTTAACACTGAAATACATGTATCTTTACATTATACTTTATACACATTTTACATTATACATTATATCTTTAGCACTGAAATACAATCAATACTTATAAACTCCAAGAAGTTGGCAAGATGATACTTCAGTATCTGAGAAAGTCATCCATAAGCTGTAACAACAAGAGGCTCAGGATGTCTGAGGAATCCCTGTGCAATACCCTCATGTGATAATGACAGGCAGATTGCCATTTATTGAAATCACAAGATGCCATGAATCCACTCCCATATTCCCTACCCAGTGAGGACATATTTTGCTGCATTTCAAATATTTTTCTCCATCAGGTGACAGCACACCTGGTCTCCAGATGTCTATAACTAAAACTCTGCTCATGGTGGGCTGGCACATTTAACCCTTAAAGACTCCATTTGTTCCAGATTTGTTCCTCTACCCCTGACCCAGGGAAACATAATGCTCCCGCCTGGCACTTGGTGTTAGAAGGAAGCCAGTTCTGGCCACCTACACCACAAACCATTCCCATGGCTGGTGATGTCCCATTTCTTCCTGGCTTCAAAGGAGTGGCTGTGGGCAAGATGCTGTGTGACAGGGCAGGCTGTGCTGCCCATGCCTCCTCCTGGGAGCTAGGCTCTGTCCCAGCACGAGGCCCCAGCAGCAGCTCCTCTGCCTCCCAGCAGTGCCTGCATTGTTTGTGCGTTTCCAAAGAGGATAAAAGATGCTCGTGAATCCCAGCCTTGACCACAACTGACAACAAAACCCACAGAAGGCACCTAACCCTCACACAGCAAGGACCAAGCCGCCAGTGCTATCCTGTGAGAAGGCTTCAGCCAAACCACAACAAAGTCCACCATTTCCACGGGCTTTGGCTGAGGTCTGCTTTAAAACCCTTCCTTTTCCAGGACAACCTCTGTCTGGACCCATTTTGGCTCATCACAAAGCCAGTGGCAAACGTCCAATGATTTCAGTAGTAGGTGTGCTTTAGCAAAACTTTTACAAACAGGGATAATTGGAAGACTCTACACATCCCTACCTGTCCAGCACAGAAATAACCCTCTGGCTGGTGGTTCTGCTGCTGCTCAGGAGGCAGCAAGCTCTGAGGGGTTCAGCAGCAGCTCTTCCCACTGCAGGCAGCACCCTGCCCAGCGCGCCGGGCAGACACACGGACTAGAAGACCCACCAAGTTCTCTTTCAGATATATTTTCTACTATTAAAGAGTTTCAGCATTTTACTGTATCTTACTTGTTATTAACAACGTTTATCATCAAGATTTGTCACTACAGAACAGGCACCCATACCTGATGAAACAGAAGAGAAGTACTTCTCATTTTTCACCAGTGGCCAAGGACGTGTAAGAGCAAGCAGAATCCACCTTAGTAATTTTGCAAACTAGGCTGTCAAGCTCCAGTGCCAGGAAATCTACCTGTTGCAAAATGCAACCTGAACACCACATCATTGTAACATCTGCACTGCCTACTCCCGACTAGGTTTAATACAAACTGGCCTTTTTCAGCACAGCAATGTGGCCTGCATTTAGGCCTGTGTGAGAAGTTTAGCAACCCTCTTACACTGCCTTTTTCCAAGAGACTAGAATTTGGTCATAAAAATTTTACTCTGGAGGGGCATTTTGCAGAGACACCCCCTTGGCTCAAGTGCAAGCAGTTTTTGGTAGCAAAGTGAAAAATCTCCATTTAAGCACTGAGGTGGCCAGACTGTGACACCTGTGTCACCATTTCCCAAAGAGGTTTTTGCCTTCTTTTCTCCTCTCCTAGACCCAAGCAGTAATTCTGCCTTGTTTAAGGGTCACTGAAGGGCAGTGGGAATTTTCCCATCACCTTCAGAGCCCCATGAAAGCATCACTCACTGCTCCATTTGCATTTGTTTGCTTTTTTGTGCAGCATGATTTCACCTAAGTCAAGCCTAAGCTCAGATGGCCAGCTCTGTTTAGTAAAGCACTGTGAACATGAGCTTTAGGTCCCAGGATTTAAGAATGGATTTAAAAGCTTGGCTGATACCAGAACTGCACATCCATTTTATTCATTATTCATGGCCCTGATGGTGCTGGAGCTGCCTTCAGAGAGCTCCTCAATACTGCTTTTGACATGAAGAATCATCAGCCCTTGTTGGCAACCACAGCAATTCCCCTCCACTCTGGGTGCTTTATTAATTGCGGAATTTGGATACCAGTGGATGTCCTTACAGTTTCCAGACTTTGACTGTTGAGACAGCAGGGCCCATAAAAGGGCTCAGTGGGGCTATTTCCTACTTAGAAAACAGAAAAAATAAAAATTTAGCAATTTAGTCCACTTTGGACCTCTTGAAGACTGAAGATCATGCTCTAACCTCAGCTCCAGTGCTCATGCAGAACACATGCCGGAAAGTTAAGGGAATTCCTTCAGACGTTCCCCAGCACGGCTGAGATCAGACACTGGCCCACACTGTCTGAGGCGGGAGATATTCTGAGCCAGACTCCTCACCCTCAGCCTTGGGAACATTTTCATAATGGAACACGATGTTTGCAGAAACTAGTCCAAAGGTGGCTTCTCTGTCTGTAAATATGTCAAGAGTGAATTGGCAAGGCGACTTCACCATCCCTGGAATGCGCAGGAAATAGCTGCGACTGTACTTATCCAGAAAACAAATCGCTTCATTCCCACCACCAGAGCGGTCCCTGACATGTCACAGCAGTGCTGATAAAGGGCCACAACACACCGTATTTCCCCAAAATGGCTTTTAAATCTCAGCCCAAGCCTTCTACTACAAGCTCATTAAAAGACAACCGTTCCCTCAGACTGGCTGTGGTCACAGAGCAGAACAGGAGAAAATTGGAACCACTTCCCAGTGCTGTATCCATGTGTAACATCCCAGGCAACATAAACCTTCGCTTCGCTTGCCAATGTTGCCACAAAAATCAGCACACCAGACTTGGCAGGAGTTTAGCCAAATTTGGCACAAGCTCCAAGCCAGTTCATTTCACAGTTGCTCAGAAAAACAAACCTGTATCATGAAGGTTCTTCAGAGCGCTCATGTTTGTGTTTAGGTTCTGGAAGAAAAAAAAAGGGCCAGATTCTGCTCTGATTTACTTTGGTGCAAACCCTAAGTAACATTACAGGCTTTAATTCCTCCAGGTTAAACTGCTCTGGATTCAATCACAATGTGGCTCTCAATCTGACACAAGGGATGATTAAATTAGGTGAGATAAGGAGTTTTTTACCATGTCAGTAGCACCAAAATCTTACTTATGAAACTTAACACCATTTCTAGCTGGGTTATTGATTTTGCTAAATTCTATGTCAGAGCTTTTATTTCAACAATCTTGTTTAAATATAGTTAATTAACTGTTGGCAATACTCCACTCTGCATTAAGAATAAATAAGCAAGAAAAACCATAATTTTATTTTAGTTTTGAAATATTTTTCTACATCACATCTGCTGAGAAGTGTTATTTTTTGACTTGTGATTTGGTTTAAAAAAAAACAACATTACTATCTATCTGTGAAAAGCTATCATTGTCTTAAGTTTGGGCTATTTTTTTGGTAAGGAAAGAGACACTGGAAATGTACTAGTTAAATTTTTCAATGAAAGTAAGTCAAATATCTGACAGTACCGTTTTGTAAGGGATTTTAAGGGAAATCAAAATTGGATCAAAGCTATGTTCAGTACTACATCATATTTACAGCAAGCAATTTATCATTCTTCCATTAAAGTGGGCTAACTTCTATAGCCAAAAAATAGCTTTAATTTTATTTAGAGGCTGATTAATTTCAGTAGTGAGGACTGCATGCTATTTGAATCACATATATTTTACATAACACAATGTTAATTAGAGGCCCAATACTACACTTAGTACGTGAGTCAGGCAGTGACAGGGAACTCAGAGCAGAGAAGAGTTACAGCCTCGCGATAACGTCCAACAATACACAGCTCCTTAAAACATGTAATGATGTGGTTCCTACTAACCACACCAACCTCCAGGAGATGGATTTTCTGTATCCTAGATGCTTACAAATGCGACACTCGCTGTAAATCGTGCCCACTTCAGATGCCAGAACTGAGCATCCTCCTTTGCAGGGCTGAGGGTTGGCCGATCCCGTGAATCCCCACCCAGCTTCATGGCACTACAAAGCAAAGGGAAACACAGCAAAGAAGCAGAAACTTTGAGGAAGGAGATGACAGTCTGGGAAGCAGGGAGGATGCCAACCCACATCAAAGCCGTTTATGAGGCACAGTCACAAAATCTGAGAAGCAGCAAACATTGAAGTTCAAGCATTAGAAGTTTGTGTCACTGTGGCTTTTGGGAATTCATAGGAGCACGTGTTGGGGAGGGAATGAGAGCGCAACTAAAACACAAGGGGTTTCAGAAAAAGATATTTTAAGCATGAGTTCTATAACAGAAAAAGTAGCATGGCTGCAAATCATGTTGTCAGTAGGATAACAAGAAAGCCATGTTAGCTGGGACACCAGACAGTGTGGGGTTTGTGTCAAGCCTGTCAGGAGCATTTGACGCTAAATACCCCCAATACTCAATAATTTAGAGATATATCATCTCCTTGACATGAAGCTAAGTATAAAACAGCAGTTACCTAAAATAGGGGTTTGTAAACTGCAGTTACAGGAAAAGAAGGAATGTGATGGGCGAGTGCCTCACTGCCTGGCTGGTGTGGGAAGGGATCAGAGACCTCTGCACTGCTATCACATCCCCACCACATTACTCAGTCTCCTTTTTAGCTCAGTCAAGCTCCATCTTAATGATTATTAAGACATTTCTGCCACTTCCCCTTTTGCTGAAGGTGGCTCCAGAACCCCTCTGCTCTGTACTTGGAGACCGTCCTCTAGTTTCCAAGTTAAATTCATCCCTGGCCAGCTTATAAATACTTGTCCTCTGGCCAGAACTGGGGTTCAAGCTAATTCAAACCCATTGAAATTAATGAGTTTTTTTCCCCATTGACTTCAACAAGCCTTGAATTAAAGCACTGTGTGTGGACAAAAAGGTTTAGGGCACTTTTTGTAAGATGAGAGTTTTATCCTGTTGATTTTGGCCTCTCTCCTCAGCCTGCTGTGAACTGTCTGCCTTATTTTAATGCTGTATTCTCATCCCGCTCTAGTGCAAAACTGCTATTGAAATCCAGGACGGCCTCACCAAGTTGTTATTAATTACTGTGGTTCTCGAGGCTCAGTCCTGCAAACTGATCTGCATGAGCTCAGAGCTTTCTCTTCAAGGGTCTGCTTTCAGGATCTGGGCTTCAGGGCTGCAAAACTGAGCACCAAAAGGACCGATCTGATGTCGTCCAGCTCTGCCACCCTGGTGCCACTGCAGCCCCAAGGAGCACGCAAGCCCAGCACTGCTGTTTTCCTTGGAAGGCAGGGAGGGGGCCAGCAGGCAAGCAGTCCTGCACTTGAACACAGAGCTTTCCAGGCCAAAATACCCAGCCTTTTTGCTTGTTGGAGTTAAAGCACAATTGAGCTGTGCTTGAAGGAGGGCACAGCTGAGCTCTGTTTCTGCGGTTGAAGGAAAGAGAGCTGGGTTTTGAAGAAGCAACTTCTGCTGTGGAATTTGCCTTCTGTGGCTGGAGCATGGAATATTTCTTACCCTAAGAAATGGCAAGGTGTCACGCAGGATGCATGTGAGGTCAAAAATGCATCGATATGTGGGCAATGTATTTTATTTCCAGCACTCGGAAATCCTTTTATTACAAAATAGGATGTGGATCCCATATCTGTCTTCATCACTGAACCTAGTACTTAGTGGTGCCAGGACTGCATTAAAAGCAAGTATATTCGTGTTGTGCATTTTAGCTGAATAGTGAAAAAACCTGGGAAAAGCTGCTTTGCAGTGGAAACAGAAAAATCTCAACTAGTTATTAAAAAAAGTTATGAGGTCTTCAATTAGACCACAGGCATTTTATAAGGCAAGCAGGTCAGGGTGTACTTTACTCTCTGAACGTGACATGGTGAAATAGTCATGTGACACATTTGCATTGAGTTATGTAGGATGAGTTTAGATCTCACTAATGTAGCCAGTCAAATGCCTGTAAAAATAAATAAGAACCTAAAAAAGAGTGACATCAGCCATAACTGCTTATTCTGCTCCAGATTTGGCAGGTAAAAATCAGCAAGAAACCAAGTGCATTATGCTGCCTGGGCTCTGTGCCTATTTCTCATCATGTAGGGAGCCAGGCCAAATCCTTGACACAATAGCAATTTTTGCTCAATGCCAACTATTCCCAGCCTGGCAGTGTGAATGCAGAGCCGGCTCCTGAGGTCATGCAACTGTAATGGAATCCAAACTGCAACGAACATCCCTGCTTCAGGAGGGGACATGGCTGTTGCATGTGAGGCCGTTTCCACTGGATTCAAACTCAAGCTGTTGGAAGACAAGTTACAGTGACAGCAGATGAGAACATCCTTAACTGAGTCACCCTTCATGCCAAGCTACATGTAATGCATGGACCAGTGGCCTCCAGAAAGGCTGGGAAACAACTGTGTCAGAAGAACTGCTGAACACTCCAATTCCAGGTATCCGTGTGAGCTGTGACATAGCAACTGTCAGTTGTGGTAAGTGGCAAGTGACATCTATTTAGATGAGCTCCACTCAGTCAGTGTCATGATAACAAAAGCACTTCACCTCACTACACCCTTCCATGGAGACAGGAGTATCTGACAATGGCACAGTAAAGAGTGTAGCTGTTAGGCTGCTACTCACTGAAATCACAGAAAGTTCTCCTCGCCTTTATGGTTGATCATCATGTCCTCTATACTCAACAGTGGGTGGAATGACACTGGCTTAATAATATAAACCTACTGAGATAGACAAGCCAAAAAATAAAATTATGTGTCTGCCACCAACCAGTGTGCCCAGCACATGTTCTGTTTGAAAAGGGAGACCTTTGTCTTCATGCTAGAGAGTTACAGCAAGAGACATCAACCTGCTCAGCTGGGAAGACACCAAGCCCTTTTTAAGTAATTCAGAGCCAAAATGTCCTTAAAGCTCATTGTGGCAGGAGCAACGGTGCCTCAGAGGTGAAAGAATGTCCTGGAGCACTCAGAAAGGCAAAAGGCAACACTGCTGAGCACTTGTGTCCACAGCACAAGGGCACAGGTTGTAACTATGCAGTAACTATGGGTATTGTCACCACAAACTGTGGGACTGACACCAATAGTGCCTTTACCTGGAAAGGGGCTAAGAGGCTCCATTCCACCACGAGGCAGACAAGCAGAACAGCACAGCTCTGATTCTCAGGAGTGTTCCTACCTGCTTTTTTATTCTAATGCTGTTGGTGCTCACTTCTCACGTCCATTTTAAAAACCATTTTAACCAACAATTAAATATAATAACTAAGAACAGGACACTAAGCCAGCAGCATAAAGCACTCTGATTCACATCTCTTGGAATGGCAGCATCTGTACAGACTGAGCAGAGGGGAAAACAGGTTCTTCTCCACGTAACCTGGCCTTGGCAGCAGCAGTTTATATGATTTCTGAAATCCCATTGCCTAGCACCAAGCTGGCAAGAGAAGAAATAGCCTCATCACTCTCTCTTACTAAGGGATGCAATCTACATTCATCTGCAATCAGGAGAGAGAAGAAAGAAAAGTTCTTTGAACTTTATGGAAAGTAGATTGAAAATTATCCAACTATTTAAAAATCACTTTAAGAAAACTCCAGAGTAGCAGTGATGAGCCTCTTGCATTGGGAGAGAGCTCCCACTGCCTGGGGGACGTGTTTGTGCTGCCCAGCCACAGGCACCCCTTGGTGCACAGCCCCACTCACACGTGGGCAGGGTGATGTTCCTCAGCTTCACGGGCAGGTTCACCAGCACCAAAACAAATCCTAAATGCATGTGTGACCCCATGGTACTTGTGATGTGATTCAGGGCAGCATGGCCCACAGAAAGAGAGGGGTGAGAGCCTGCACATGGAAAGAGCGAGGAGTAGCTGCAGTAATGAGTAACCCTGTGAGAGCTGATTCACGTGTCTGTGATCTGCTCCACACAAGACTCACAGTGGTTCTTTCCAAAGATTAGGCAAGAGTATTACACTTTATGGCAAAACCATCTCCCACTGACTGAGTGGAGCACTCCAGCCTGCAAACTCCTCATGGGAGAGCAGATGCTGGCCCTGGCAGGCGTGCATGAGGCCAGCCCACACAGAGAGACCATAACCTGCTCATATCCCTCACTTCCAGGGTGCAGCACCCACGAGGTGCTCCTCTGCCCCTGGTTAGGAATCCCCTGCCCTCCACTCTTCCTGCTCAGCTGAGTTAGATGGGAAAGGATTCCCAACACCAAATAAGCCTTAGGCAGACAGCCAGGTTTCCAAGCCCCTTGCCAAAGGGGAGACCGTGTTTCTGCTTTTCAAGTGCTCTCTGATCTTGCACTTGCAAAACTTCTGGAGGCTTTTTCCTCCCACTGCACATTAGCAATTCACTGAGTGGTTTCTACAGGTCTGAAAGGGAACAAGACAAACTTTTAACATATGGAGTGGAAGAACTGCAGAAGCCTTCCCAAGAGACTGTCACTAAGCCCAGAGCAAAAGGGTCAATAAACTGCTGCACCCTCCCAAAGATGGCACAGCCAGGGGGAGCCAAGATGGTCACAGGGTAAAAAAAGCTGCCACCTCCTAAGGATGAAGAGCTATACATCTTCCAAAACTCCCCAGACATCTTATTAGACTTCAGGAAAGTTACTTCTCTTTCCCAGTCTCCCTCTCTGTAAAGTGGTGATAAAACTTCACAGGAGGCTCAATTCATTAATTCTGAAAACATTCAAATACAACAGTAAAGATTCCCTGTAAATATGCAAACCCACAAACAAACCAGTATTTGCAGGGGAGGAGAAACCATGGGTGGTGCTGAGAACATCCAGAATTTGCAGTCTCCCCCAGCAACCTCCTCCTGCAGTTTCCTGGAAAAAGGCTGTTCTGATACACGCACTGCTCTTTAAATGTGAATTTTGTTCAATGGTCTAATATTATTATTTCTAAATTTACTAATACTGGATATAAAACCATCTGTATTCATGAAAACCTGCAAGTTTACGAGCTCTTACACATACAAACAGAAGCCATTTCAAACACCATGCCGTATTTAGAAGGCTGCTATGAAAATCTGGCTCTTAGAATCACCTTTGGTTGCTAAATAAACTTCTGTGGAGTAACCACAGCCCACACAAAAATAGTTACAAAACAGTTTCATGACTTTAAGTGGAAATGGGTGTTGGTAAGAAGCACGCTCAATATTTCTTCACTATAGTTGAAATGTAAAAAAAATACAATATAAGCTCTGTAAGCAGAGTCTTCATGGTAAACAAATATGCAGAGATGCAGAAAATGCTAAGTGATCATTTTTAGAACATTTATTTTTGGCAGGATAAACACTTTCAGACTCTAAGCAACTTCTCTGTGTGTACAGAATCTCCAACTGTGAAAAGAAAACAAATAGCACAGTTTCATTTGTTATAATCAGGATTTTTTTCATGACTGTTTAGAATAAAGCTGGATCACATTTGGAGTGGCTTGGAAATTCATTGTTTAGGCATTAGTCTCCAGTGGTAAACATCCTACAACATGTGTATAATACAGCAACTATTTTTGTACTTCAAAGCCTTCCCTCATATATTGGGAAGGTGCAGGATAAAAACAACCTCTTCTTTTCCCTTCTAGGGAACGATGGTTTCATTGCTTGATTTCACCCAGCAAAGATCCCTCATTATCCCTCACCAGACTCCATTTATTCATGTAAAAATTAGCCCCAAACACCAGACCACAAATTGCACTTGAGAAATCCAACTCTCTGGAGAAACAGAAGTATAATGGGGGCACTGTACAGTCCTGGAGATGTCTTATCCCCCAACTCCTCTGGGCCCAGGGCTTTTTTTAATACAGGAACTCACTGTTGACTCTTCAGGACTGAATATCCTGCAGATGAGGAAATGTGGAACAACAAGGGCAGACACTCGGCTGGTTTGAGTGATCACCTCTCCATGGCCAGCACCCCACTGCACTCCCAGCTACCATCACTCCCCTCTCAGAGCAGGCCACTTTCATCACTTTAGAGGAACAGAAAGTTCAGGAGCAGGGTTGAAAAATGCTTTTTCTCATTCTGAGCAACCTAGTGGAAATCTGGCTGCTCAACACTTCTGAAAACACCCGGCTGAACTGTCCCACTCTGAGTGTCCAAGGCACCAACAGCCAGTATTAGTCAACGCTCTGGGAAACGTCAGCCTGCCAAGGTCACGTAAGTCTGTGGCAGGAGAAGTAACAGGATCATCTGGCTCTTCTCCTGTTTCTCAGCCACAAAACTTTCTTCCTCCCCTAACAATTACATATCTGGGTTTCCTTAACAGTTTCTTTTTACATTCCTGTTTAAACAGCACAGGGAAAAGGAAGAGGAGACTTGATGTGGAAAATTAGTTTTGGAAATGTTGAGCAGTGTGGACTTGCCAACTTCTGTTCCTCCAGTCAGTTCATTGTCGATGCTCTCAGCTCTCACCAAAATGCTATTTTTAGGCTGTACGTCAGATTTCACAAGTGAGACTGACAGGATTTTTAGAAAAATCTGAAGCTTTTCCTGAGAATTAAACAAGAAAAACAATGTGGGAATACTGCTTCCCACTTCATGCTGCTGAGGCTCCATCACAGCTACTCCAGGGCAAAGCTCCAAAGGGACCTAACGGCACAGGAGCAGCTTTTCCAGAAAGTGTCAGGAGATTCCCAGCATGAGGGAGATGTGCAGGAGATACCCAGTAGGGAGATGTGCAGAACACTGCCATCACAAGGGAGATGTGCAGGTCTTTCACACCTAATGCGGCACAGGGAGTCTGAAAATGTTCTGAGGAGACGCTCTGCAGCAAAACAAAGCACAGGTACAGAGCGGGGCCTCAGAAAATGCAGCTTTCTAATAAAATCCTCCAGCTGTTGCTGGAGCTGCCAGGTGGCTCCTCAGGGGCAGAGGCAGCTGCGGAGCCGCTGTGCCAGGAGCTCTCACTGCTGCCCCGTCCAGCTTGGGCACAAGGGCACCCCAGACCTTCACCACCACTTCTTCCTACTGCTCGGTGTCATCTGCTGAGCTGCAGCCTTTGAATGAGAAGCCAGGAATGCAGAGGTGGAACTTTTTGCTATAGTGAAAGACCAGCAAAGCCTGGAAGCAGCAACAGCCGTCTCCAGTGCATTGTTTGCTGAGCACTTGTCATGCTGTTGGACATGCACATTAAGAAATTAGAGTTTCTACATGGTTATTTCCTTGAGCTGACAGGTGTCTAAAGCCAGTTTCCAGCTCTGCTTGCCATCCAAATATAAGGAACTTAGAGCAGGTTTAACGTTCAGGTTTTTTTTTAATAGAGAGACAGTGTGTTTAAGAACTTTGCTAAGGCTGTTTTGATGAGGCCACGCACATATTGGCAGCCCTTGCTGACAGAACAGAGCTGCAGGGAGGACATCTCATCCACACATAAACCAATGGCTCAACCAAAAAATATTGCTGTAAAAAGACTTACTATTGCAATGCTGCTGAGCAATTTTTTTTCAATATCCACATGGATATTTGAGACTGCTTGATGATGATGCAGACTGTTTTGAATATTCCAGGGTCATTTATCCATAAGAGGCTTTAGACAAGTAATCCAGCCAAATTTCAGTTTGCAGATCAGCATGTCTAGATATTTGACCACACAATTCTACAGAGAAAACGTGGTGTCACTGTGTTAGCTGAGGGTGGTGACTTCACACAGGTGTAACTGAGTCCAGAATCTACCTCCCAAGGGTTTTCTGGTGCTTCCTGAACCTGACAAGATTAATTTAGCGATTTGGAAATCTGTTGCCAAGCCCAAGTCCCCAGAAGACTGTATAGCAATAGGAAGATTAAAAGCAGATGGTTCAGCAACCAAGGTTTTCTAGTTAAACTTTTAACAGACTTAAAATTCTTGGGCTTCATATCATCATCTTCATTCTTTCCTTCAATTCGGTGTGTGTTAGTATCTTTGGAGCAGTTCCTTCGGACATGAAGCCAAACACATCTTGGTAATAATATGACCTCAAAAACATACCTTTATGATAGGCTTAATAAGAGGTTAGGGAAATGTTGACTCTCGCTCAACAAGGCTCTGTGCAATTAGACCATCTCTGTGGTTGTTAATTTCCATAAAATGATGTTGGAATCTAAAATACGAAGAAGAGACCATTTCCAGGAGGGGCTTTAGCAGATGAGCCTGTTAAACACAATTCAAACACTGTTGCAGTTGACAGAGGGCCTCCTCCATTAAGGTGAGGCATTTGAAAAGAGTTAAGGTGGGAGCTGATGGCTACACAATGCTCCTGATTTCCCATTCCCATTGGAACCACTAAGCCCTTCTGTCAAGTCTGGCAGGAGCAGGGGTGATGTGGGTCGGGCTGTCAGCTTCCCCAGGCCTCTGGATACCTGTGATGGAGAGGAGCAAGTCAGGAGCAGCTGGAAGCACTAACAGTTATGGAAATTACCTAAGAAACTGAAGAGTTTCTCTGTCTGCTCCGGGCTCTCTCCTCTCCCTCTGCCCTTTAGTCCTACAGGACTGTAGGTAGGGGCTGACCCGTACCAGGCCAGCCACAGCTTGCTCTGCCAAGGTCAAGCTCCCCCTCAGGCCAGTAGGATCCAGACTCTGGCCAGTCCAGCTTCAAGTTCTGGGATGATGTCCTCTTTAGATCTTTCCATCTCCAGTGCTAATCCTGAGCACTTGTGTGACTGAGACAGAAAAACAAGCACGTCCAAGCAAGTATGTGCCTGGCTGAATATTAGTGACTTGCTCCAAACTCCCAGTTAACATCAGAAATGAAGACAGAACAAGTGTCTCCCATTTGTCTACCAGAAATCTTCCCTCTCTACAGAAGTGGCAGCTAAAACAATCCCCCAGACATTCCACATGAGCTCCAACAAACACCAAATACAAATCAAATACACAGAAACTCTCTGCTGGGAATTTCTTCCTCTGCAGTATCTTACAAACATCTTTATAGCACCAGAACTGACTTTATGACCACTTCATGCAAGCACTGAATGCCAGTGCTGAGCTACCAAGGACACAATGCCCTTTCTTCATGTCACCTGCACTGAACAGCCTCAGGATTTGTTTTTCAGGGGTCATTTGGGTCAGCCTTCACAAAAGCACTTGGGGGAGGAGGACACCAAGCAGCAAATATTTCTCTCCATGAACAAAAAGATGCATTAACAGCCTTTCTTGCCCAAGTACCTGTGATACCAGGGCAGCCTTTCACACTATCAGCCCCAGAGTTCCCAAGGCCTTGAAGAGATGGGTTTCCACCACACGTCAGGCCCATGTCAGCACATTGCCCATGCCAGAATAAAGCACAAGAAGTGTCTACAGTGCCTGATACTGCAGCCTTCATCCAGAGAACATAGCTGGCCTAATTCTTCCCATCCCTGAAAATAGACTTGCAGGAATGTTTCAGACTCCCCCCCGATCCCCCCAATTCTGGGTGCCCACTGTGTTGTGCCACTCCTTGTGCTGCATTGAGTCCCACTTTACTTGCTCCCAATATCCCTTTGAAGGCAAAGTTAGTTGCAAGGTCAAAAACTGCACCTGCAAAAGCTGAGGAAGTCTGCTTTGAAAAACCAAACCCCGAAAATACATTTGGACACATGAATGGAGCGGCCAAACCTCAAGTTAAATCTTCCATATGAAGTGCAAGGAATCAAATAACCATCCAGAAGAGATGTCTGCAAAATAACTTGGCTCATAACATTTTCATTTGGGTTAAATTAAAATAATTGTAAATCTTCAGTGCACAGCACGAGAGCTGCATTCTGTGTAACACTGTACGTATCCTATTAAGCTTTAAGTCAGTTAAATCCTGCAAAAATGCTTTGAAAACCAGACTCAGTTGCCCTTCCTTGGGCAACCAATCACACAACTGCAAGAAAGCAGAAGAGGCTTCGTGAGTGAATTTTCCCCATTGTAGTTAACCAGAGCTAAAAGAGGCAGGGGAACAGGAGGGGCAAAAGAAACATTCCTTGGAATGAAATGGAAAAGCATCATTACACACTGATCTCTTGGAGCTGCATTAAACCTCAGCTGTGCAACAATTAGAAGCCAGTGCCAAGCTGACTATCTCAGGCCCAAACATGGTTCATCTAATGATCCATTCGTAATGACTTAGAAGTTGTGATTTCCTGGCCATCCTGGAGGTTTAAGGGAAGAAGGTGTCTGTCTCCAAGGTTCTTCACACACAGAACTGAGCCCTGCTGGCTGTAATTCAGTTCTGTGGGGAGCAAGAAACTTTGGACATTGTTTACCAGCTTTTTGCTAGATAGAAAAACCACCTCCATGCACAACCCTGTTAAATCATTGTACATCACTACAGATCAGGTTTTCGTAACATCAGAATGTTCAATCCCACATTGGAATGGGAGTTTACAGTACAACATGTGTGCAGTGGCTTCTGAAAACCATGATAATTCCTGCCACTCCTCCCCTCATTTTCGATCATGTTGACTCCACCATCCTGTCTTAACACCTGAGGGCATTCACGGAATTGGTGTGAGCACAGCACAGGAAAACTCAGCCGTAGCCATGCCAGTAGAGCAGAGTCACCACTCACATCTGGGTCTTTCCAAAGCTCTCACTGACTTTGCAAGGCTTGGAATTAATCACTACATGTCTCCAGTCCAGCTGTAAACTCCCACCCCACAGCTGCTTTGGTACCAAGTGCCAACCCTAAAGAGGGTTTCAGAATCTTTACTAACGGTGGCATAGAAGGGCAAAAGTCAATTATTAATTGGCACAGTTCTGCTCATTAGTTCTTGCAGAGGAAGAGTTCAGCGTAAGTTAAACCCCAACACATGAATTTATTTCCAGAGCTCTTTCTGAAATTGCTCCTTCATATTGGTGCCAATAAATCTTACATTCCAGCTAAGCTTCTCTAATAGATACAGGCATAAATTCTTATTTCTAGTTGCCCAGATTAATGACAAGGAAAAAGGGAAGAATAAAGCAAAAGCTGCAGCTAGCACTTATCTATCTCTGTCCTGCAGCCTTCTTTCTCATTAGTCCTGCAACTCTCATATTTAGAGGCAGCTGAGCTCTCCACATGCAGTTTTAATGGAACACCTATCCCCCAAGCATCCAACTGCAGAGTTCAGCTGGGACCACAGTTGCAAATAAAAGCCATTGTACTCTTCCTGAACAAGCACAGCAATGATAGTGTAGATAATACGTTGTACTGCTGAAACAAGAGCCATACAAAGATTTCAAAGAGCTTTACAGACATTCATAATTTAAGACAATCCAAATCCTCCTAAAGGTGACACTGGATCCTCACTTTGCAGATGAAGAATAGAGGCATTAAAAAATTAAAGGAATTGCAGGGCATGGAAAGCAAGGGAGCACTGAACAATGTCCTGCTCACATACATCACAGCAACCAGACCTTGTGACTGTTTCTGCAGGCACTCTAACCATTGCCACATGCTGCTGAAGTTTGCTTTATCAATTTCTCTGTTTTATTTCCTAAGTTACTCTTGGATACTGTTACCCCATCCCTATTAACCTCATCTTCACTTCTCTGGACCCTATTGTTTCACACCAATACCAATTACACAGCCTGTATGACCCTGTCTGGCAGCCTGTGGTGACACTGGATACACCATTCAGGCATGACCTTATTTGGTGAAACAGCTACAATGTTTTAGTTCTTTTCTACATATCATACACTAGATGTCATTAATAACTTACTAAGAGCACCTTACTTCTACTGTCTTTCCACTTTCTGACAGTGGAAAGCCATGGTTCAGTGAGGTGAGCTGTCCCTTCCAGGAGGAATCTGGGGTACCAGCCTTGTTAAGTAGGGCCTGCTCTAGCCTAGGGCTTTCATTCAGCACAGGTTCTGTTTACTGAGTAATACTCAAACTTTCAGACCCCAGTTTAGAAGTTTTAATTGATGCACACAGGAAAGCTGGATTAGGTGCTGTCTCTCCTGATGAATCTCTCCCTGCAGACTATGAAACTGGGGAGTTCAGAAGCAAAGATTCTGCTTTTCACTGCCATAAAATTTATCTTCTCACTCTATAATTAATCCCTGTGAAATGAAAGAAAGCAGCCTAATGGATTCACTTGTTGTGGTGCAAAGTGCAAAAAGACTAATTGAATATACACCTTGAGAGGTGCTGTTTGGCTTTCCTAATGTACCTCTTTAATGAACATCTTGTACTTGGGCATCACAGAGCACAGGACGGGCCAGAGAGACAACAAGAGGCTTCTACAACACAGATAGAGGTGAAGCCGCACTCCCATATAAAAAATTATAAATGAAAAAAGCAAATATAAAGACAGTTTTGAAAAGCCAAACCCAAATATAAGGCTTACTCCAGCCCAAGAACAAGCTTAAAGCAGAGAATCCAGTTTGCTGGTCACCTTCTCCCCTTCCTACTCTTCCCTGGTCAAGGGATGAAGGAGGGCAAAATCAAGGTCTGCCCACCAGTTCACCACAGGAGTAACCCCTGCACAGGGATTTTTTTAGCCAAAATTGGACTCATGACTGGTGAACAAGGGAAGTGGCACAGTCCTTGTGCAGGGTGATGAAGGTGCAGCCTTTCCCCTCTCCAGGAATGGCAAAGGCAAGGGCACAGCCAAGCACACCCACTTAGGACTAGAGATGTGCCTTTACCTGCATTTTCAGGTACCTCTCTTGAGCAATTCCAAGAGCAGCTGCCTGCTGGCCTCTACTCTTATCCAAAATACATCCCTTCAGATTACAATTCCTTCAAGAGAGCACAGCACCTGAGACCAAACACAAATTAGTTAAAAGTTCATGGAGCTTGAGAGCAGTGAAATCCTGAACGACAGACTTTCCCCACCAGAAATCATGAAAACCTTCCTCAAGGTTACACTAGCACTGTGCTGAGGATGTAGTCACCAGATAAGCCATATGGTGACAACTCAATTTCAACACTGAAGACTCAGTTCTTAGTAAATATACAAGAAAAAATCATACTACAGATGCTGGTAAATAATTGTGTGGTAGGACTGAGCTGAGGTAAAAGATAAACGGCATTATGGAGATGAAATAATGGTATTTTATACTTCAAAAGAGTAAGATAAAAAGCTGAGATTTTACTGATGGACTTTAGTTAAGGAATTAGTCATCATTATACAATACCAATTTGAATATCCTAGCATAGCACATCACAAGAGAATCATTCAAAGCTTAGATACGTTTTAGCTGTATCAATTAAAATTGTACATCACAGTATAACATCAGATAGCAAAACTTATTCCAAGCAAGTATTTACACAGAGCTACTAAATGCCAAGGATTTGGTTTAATTGGTGAGTAAATGGAGATGGAAGTTGCTGAAGAAGTCTCTAGCGACCAAGAAGATCACTGGGGCAGAACAAATTGTTTTACTCTGTTTTGTGTGTCTGAATTTTAAGCCTTCCAGATGCACCAGTAAATGCAATAATAACACTTTATAATGAAGATGGGTTTAAAGAATGAGTTTGGGATGAGAGGATAAAGCAGTGACTTGTGTAGCAGTATTTCACCAGGGAAGTAGAGAAGCTGTGACAGAGTTTCTGCCTGGAAAGGGATGCAGAAAAGTGGATCACTGAGATAAACTAATGGAAATTCTCCAGAAACAAAGGCATCATTTAGATATGTGGGACAGCTTTACCCAGACTCAGTGATTTGCTGCAGCACCAAGAAAGCTTAGTGGTACTGTAGGTGAGAGTCAAAGCCCTAGGAGATGGTGAAAAATGTTTGGAAAACATGGCCAGACAAATCCAGATCTGTCCTAAACTCTCATACAGCACTTACTTGAATGGACAAGGCACTGCAGCACCATCCTTTCCAACTGAGCCAACCCAGACAGTGCTCTGGCAAAGTGAACACATCCTGACAAGGACCAAATACTTCCCTCAGCACCTCTGTTAGCAAAACTTTACTCCTCCACATCTCCTGGAGAACCTGCAACCACCATCTGAACAGATCTATGGCCAGGACAATTTACACCAGCTGGAAATCTGACCCACCTATTCAGTTCAAGGGAACAGGCATGACTTCTTTCCTGCTGCATTGACTAAGATCTCCCCAGCTGTACTCTGAGAAACACTTTAGGCATTGGGATATCGACCACAGAAAACTGAGTGGAAATCCCCAGGCAGGAATAAAACATATGTTTAATAAATGGTTCTACAGAAAAATTAAAAAAAAAAGAAAAAAGAGGGGGAAAGGAAAAGGTTTGCAATTGTGAGATCATAAGAGTCCAGCCATAGAAGTGATGACTAAGTGTAATCTTGTGTTCCAAGAAGATGGAGAAAAACATGTTTTTGAAACTGTTGAGATTGGCATTCCCAGTCAACAGATATTCCTCTTTTGGCCTGTAAATGACCCTTTCAGCTTGGGCTTTCCTCCAGCCAGTGGGTCCATGGCAATGACTAGAGAGGAGAAAATCCCTGCTACTGGCCAGCTGTGCTCCAAATTACCTTACTCAATTGTGCCTATAAATGTAATTGTGTGTTTCCATGGAATTGCATCAGAATGACCTGCTCACCCCTGACATAGTTCATATATCTGTGATCTCTGTCTCTGTAGATAAAAATCTCTTTCTTCTTAGTGTGCCTGAAGACAATGTGAGGACAGAGTCAACTCTTCATTAACCAAGGACACGGAGGGAGAAGATAGCCCAGATGCAGCCAAACTGTGAAGAGTGCAAAACACAGGTAAATTATGTCCTCAAATGGACATAAGAATATGAACTATGGAAAAGTGTAGTGCTGCTGCTGAGCACAGACCACAGACCTACATAAACTGGCAGACCTACACCAGTCAACACATGTGGATATGCCACACTGAGCCCAGCTCAACATCTCCAGTAGCTGATTTCCAAGGGGACAGTGGAGAGTGGGTATCTAAGGGTAACTAACTACAATTCACACTGGTGGTGTACAACAGTGTGAAGAAACACTGAGAAAAACCCAAATTCCAGTTCAGGTGAGAGCAGAAATATTTCCTGCTAATCCAGAGGAAGAGCCCATCAAACTAAGTAACTGAGAACTCTCTCCTGTCTCAGCTCAGCTCCACTTCCCAAATTCCATTAGCAGTCACTCCTTCTCATGCCCTTTTCTCTTTCCTGGCCCTTCCACCACAGGCTGAAGGAATTGGTAGCTGTAATTTCTATGCTAAAGGAGTGCTGTTCTATCCCAAAGCAGCCCACAGCAGAGCTGTGGTCCAAGCAAAAGGGAAAGTCAAGAACAAGCAGAGGCATAAGAGGAGGACATTTTGGTGGCTCTGATGAGAGAAGAATGCCCTGGTGCAAACTGCAATTTGGGTCACAGTGTGGCAGGGGAAGGAGAAGATACAAAGCCTCAGATGGCTGGAGGACAGTGTTTGGCAAGAGCCTGGGAGATCCAGCTAGAAAAATTTGGATCTAAGACAAAGGAAATCTATGATTCAGTTTCAAGATGTGTCAGGTCAGCCACGAAGACAGATATAGCCAGAGGGGAGGAGAGGTGAGAATTCACCTCTTTTGCCTTTAAAAGAAAAGCCAGAGAAGAAGAAAATCAACTAAATAGCCAGTGAAATAAGCAAAACATCTGGGAGGTCATTTTCTTGGTAACAAGCTAATGTAAATAAACCTTTGTGTTAGGACATAAATGTGACTTCCACAAAGAGGTAAGTGAACTCCCTCATTCAAAGCTGCCGTGGGCTGGACATTTCCATGGCACTCCCTCCCTGGACCCACCACTGTTTCCTGTCGGGCCCTTCACACGGCAGGGCAGTCCCGCTCCTGACAATGACTGAGGCTCAGGGCTATTGTAACCAAAAAACAAAATATGTTCCCATTAAAAAAATCTGGATTATAGCAATTAATTCCACATTTTTTGTGAATAAATATAATGTGTTTTGTGCCAGAACACTTTGGCTTGTTTGCAGAAGCTAACAGTGACACATAAATCTATTTTCCCTGTTGCTCAACAGACCATCTCACTCTGCCGACCAGTTTTTGCAGGGAAAAAGGGTCTTTTTCTATCTCTCAGTCAGCAACTTCAGAGGTCCTTGCTCCCCATCTTCATGTCAGCCTGTGGGTTACAAAATGCACTGAAAGCTACCGATGTCAAGGTAGTCCTGTGACTGCTTTGGGTTTTCACCAGCCACTGATATGAAACAAATTTATTTCCAAGAGCTGCCCCACCATTTCCCAGGAGTGATGTCATTCAACTGGTCTGTGACCAGGATTTCTCCCCTCTCCTGTAGCCAAACCCAGCAGAACAGATGTGCTGTGAGCATCCCGGGCACCACAGCTGTGCTGAACGACCCATCCTGTTCTCCCTGCAGCACTGCTAGGAAAGAGCTCTCCTCTGGCATCCCTGATTTGGGTTAATGTGGAACAAGGAAGGACCAACACCTGAGCAGAGAATGGCCAAGCCCTTCAGAAAAAAAGCTGATATACTCCTGTCTTTTCCCAGCTGTGTTTACTTTGTTTTACTCTGCTGATTTTGGTGTATTGCATTGCAGAAGTGTAAAACCAAAGGAAAGCTGTAGGATTCTGGCTGTTCTGAAGCTTTACAGATGTTTGCTGGCTTTATGTGGGAGAAACATCACTATTTTATTGACCAAACTCTTTTTTTGTTTTAATATGGAAAATCTCAGTGGCACTTCACTCCATTTGTCTTTTTTTTAGTTCTTTAGTCATATGATAACGTACAGTTATAACCAGTGAATCATCCCCCCAAAAAGTCATAAAGAGCAAAATAGCTTGTATGTATGTCTCAGCGGTCAATGAATCATTGACAACAGGTATAATGGGAATAATTATATACTGCTGAGAAACTTTACCCAAAGCCCAGCTCAGAGGCTAGTTTCAAAACTTCTGAGCTGTGCAGTTGGATCCAAGGCTGTGAGTGCCAGGTTAGGAAGCAGCCAGGAGAATTTCAGATTTGTATTACTGCAAGAAAATGTCTTCTCCAAGTGTTTGTTATGTGTTGACAAATCGTTTATACTTAACCAAGCAGTAATAATGAACAGTCTAAATAGACACTGATTTTTATGTTTTTAATTCACTTTTAGTGGGAAAATATCCTGGCAACAGAAATATGCATGTCAAGCTTTGGATGCCAGCCACTGCTGTAGGATTACGCTATTTTAAGCAGTAATACGTATTATTTGGTAAAACAACATATATTTTTAGGGTCTAATCCTGGAAGTTCCTACTCCAATGAGCTTCAGCCTTCCAATCAAAGTTTCTGGAATTACACATATGAATGTAAATTTGTAGCAGACTGCATCCAGACAAAAAAAAGTTTCAGTTCCAATGCGGTTTGCCTGCTGCCTTCCTAGAAATAATTGAAATATAAATGTGAGGCAGTTGCTCCAGAACACAAGTGTAAAACCCTTCTCTAAGCCAGCTCAAAGAACTGGAGCAACTAAAGAAAACATGTCCATGGACCAAGTCCAGCACCACAAGAAGGCTTTGCTTTCCAGTGCAGGGTCATTGGCTATTTTGAAGAGCATCTATTACACAGAGCAGGTAGGGCTGCCTCCCAGGGCTGCCGGCTCCACTTTTCACCTGGATTTTTGCCCCGGGCTGAGCTCAGCCCCAGTGCCAGCTCTGGCAGCCCCTGAGATTTTGTACATCAGTGTGGAGCCAGACCCCACAATCACCCTTGGGAGCAAAGACAACAACTGTTTTTGCTCAGATCTGCTGAAGCCTCTTAGGAAAGATGCACAAGTGTGCCCTCAGGATAACGTAGCTGTGTCCACTTCCACCAGTGCACAACAGGACTTCTCCTAAAGAACAGAATTCCTCACACAAGGAAAATTTACACAATAAATTATGGATGAATCAGATCCACTGTGTGCAGCATGAACCCTGCCATCCACCAATGGCAAACAGAACCCCCTAAGCATCTAATATACTTTTCCTCTCAAATATCCCAACGGTGCAGGAGGATGGTGATCAGCCCCATCTGCTCCTGTCACAGCAGTACAGAGCTGTGCACCAGCACCAGCACTTAATTCAGTGAAGCTATAATTGCCCATACCTGGTAGGAGATGGTGGCCACAGGAACTCTTTCAGTGGAGACAAACAGGCACCTTCTGAGAGCAAATCTTCTGATCCATCTTAGACATCTGCCTTCGGATAAGCTGAACAACCTTCTGGAGGTTCCCATTTCTGTTTGTCAGCTGCAAAGAGAGCATGGCTACAGCTGTGGCCAGCTCAAACATAAACATCTGACTTCTGGATGCCTTGAGTTGGAGCAGAAATATTTCACCTTTAGCTGAGAAAGTAGTTGAAGAGAGATGGGTGGCTGCTGATGCATTTCTGGGAAATGCAAGATATTATACGACCTGTTAATTTATTCCAGACTTTCCCTTTATGCTTTAACAATACTGTTCAGCATTCAATTCAAGTCATAACATTTAATGACTTGTGGTCGGCTCAGCTTATCCTGCATTTCTGTGCCAGCTTAAAAAATAAACAAAGCTGTGTCTACTGAATGGCACAATCAGAGGGATTTACCCTGCTCCTACCACAAAACACACACCAGACCATACCAACACAATTTCAGCTCAGTTCAGAGAACATGGGACCGTTCTTTACATCCTGCTGTAGGAGACTGAGAGAGTTGAATGGTTTGTTCAGTAATGAGCATCACTCTTTAGGGGACCTGAAGACTGGGGACAGCTTCAAATTAACATTACTTTCACTTCAAAAATGTCCAGTGGCCTCAGATGGGAGATGCAATGTGCTGGGGGCTACACAGTTACTTGGGACTTGTTTCCAGCACTGTTAACTCAGTCAATAACTTGAGTCTTGTCCTCACTCATACAGAAAAGCTGTGGGTTTGGAGGGTGCCTTTGTAGGGGTGACAGTCCTACATAGGGGCAATGTGGCATTGTCACATATGAGCCACCCCTATGTCAATTCTGTGCACACAGTGAGAAGGGTTAACTCCACTGCAGGGTAAACTCCACACTGCAAATAATCCCCCTAGGGAGAGGTAATCCCTGTCTTGATGAATTTACAACCAAAACCCCCACAACAGGGTGTGGCAGGAGGCACAAAACCAAAAAGAGGTACAGCAGCTCCTGCAAAAGCACGTCTGTTGCTGAGTTGGGAACAGAATTTAATGCTCAGCTGGTGACAAACAACCCCAAAACAACAATTTGCAGAAGATGCTCCATACCTTAGGCAATGGGAAGAAAACTCAAGTGTCTTCCTCCCTTAGAGGGTCTACACACACTCAACTGCTTCCAGCACAATTTATAATTTGTAATTTCTTGGTCTCAAAACCATTCTTTAGACATACCCAGTCTATGAATCTGCTGCACAGACATCCTCCATATTCTCAGCTTTCTGGTTTAAAAGCCATCAACCAACCTGTATGTCTCCATTTCTTCAAAATTCTATTTTAATGTAATTTTGGCAAATAGGACTGTAACTATTTAAAGCTGTTTTGTGGGTTGTGTGTTTTGAAAAAGAAACCATTACCAGATACTTTAGAAAATTTCCACTTATCCTCTGTTGTTTCTCTGCCTTTGTGCACCTTTCCTCCCAGCTGCTGGACCGCTGCCTGCCATCCCACCTCCCCCTGCTCCTGCATTCCACATTCAATGGGCTCCTCTGCAGTCAAACGCTTTCTCCTATCTCGTGGTGCCTTTATGTCAGAGAAATAATTTGTTTGTTACATTCAAAAGGGAATTGTTTGGTCCTGTCTTTAAAAATGTATGACATAGTTACGGAGTCTATCTTTTTTACCCTTTTGCTTGGAAATCTGTACAATTATGATCTTAGGATGAAAGCACATTTTTGAGATGCAACGAGACAGGCCATTTCATCACAAGTGTCTGTATGGAACTTGGAGCAGTTTCTTAAATCTATCATAATAAAGGCACAGAACAAAACTATGAGGCCATTTCCAAAAACTGAATCCCTCACTCCATCTAAACCAAACTCTTTTTGCAGTTGGCTAATGTGAGGGCAAAGGGTGAGGAAAAGAAGGAAAATCTTAAAATACATTTTCTACATCCTCTTCCCTATCCTAAGCTATACACTTTGGGTTTCACCCCAGTGGAGACACTTCCCATTGCTCACTATCCTCTTTCCCTCCTATCCCATGAAAAGCAGCAGCTAACCACTGAGCCCTTTGCTTCCCCCTTAAAAGTCTTCAGTATGCATAGTTCCTGCAGTTACATCCTTGTAATCTATAGATTCATATCTAATAATACGAAAGTTCTTCTGTAGCATCTCCTGAAGCAGGATTTCCAAGCTGTGCAGTGAATGTGTATTAACTTGCAGATCAAAGCTGCCCTTGTCATTACATTAATGATCAATCCGGTCAATATTATACAAGACAGATTCAGCACAACCTTCTGATCCAGCCCTGTGAAAATGTCTTCATTTCAAAGAGATGGCTCTGAAACTCTTCAGTGACTCCTGCTCACTACCAGCATCACTGCCTACTTATGGGTACTGGGGGACACGCTGCAGTTCTGTCCCATGACCAGGACATCTTAAGGAAAGAAAGGAAGGAAAGAAAAGAGAGGAAAAAAAGAGAGAGAGAGAAGAGAGAAAAGGAGAGAAGAGGAGAGAAGAAGAGAGAAGAAGAGAGAAGAGAGAAGAAGAGAGAAAGAGAAAAGGAGAGGAAAAAGAGAGGAAAGAGAAAAAGAGAGAAGAAGAGAGAAAAAGAGAGAAAAAGAGAGAAAAAGAGAGGAAAAGAGAGAAAAAGAGAGAAAAAGAGAGAAAAAGAGCAAACCAGTCTGTGGAAGGGCTCTTGCTGAAGTTTTGGAAAAGCAATTTTCTTCTCTTCTGGAGGAAAAGGTAGTGCTCAGAGCATGTGGCAGAGGTGCCACACAAGGAGATGAGTGGGGGCATCTGGCAGCAGCATGTGACATAAGCACACAAGTCCCGGGGCTGCCAAGGCAGCAGCACCACCAGCACCAAACCCTGTTAACACCCTTGCCCTACACCTTCCCAAAGCCCCTCAGTGCACGAGACCCTCTGCACAGGGAGGGCAAAATCCCAACCAGCCTCTGCTCATATTTCCTGAGGGCTGCTAAAACCATGTGCTAATCCTGTCAAAGCTCTCTCTCTGCACCTCCTGCCAGCGGTGCACACATAAACCACCCCATGTGAGCAGCCACCACAGCTCACAGAGGAACAGGCTATTTTAGCAGAGCTCTGCTTTCAGGTTACCCTGCTGGGTCATGTTACACACCCAGTCACAACATACTGAAATACAATACCACACCAGAACAGATATGTGACAAATTCTCCTCCAACCACACAAGTGCCTTATCCCTGTCCTGATCCAAAGTACAGCACTGCAGAGCTCCTGCCAATCAGCTCACCGACACAGCCACGCAGGCACAATGTGAGTTCAAGGGGAGGATGGCACTTCAGAAGCTGGGAAGGAAGGAGAGATAAAAAATATATCCTCTTGTTTATTCATATTTCACATGGGTGTTTTGTTCAGTTGTGAGGAATTCCCTGTCTCCTTCATAAAAATGCACCAAGGACCAAGCACCTGTCAAGGAGGACAGCTACAGTGCTGCAGGAAGAAGGAGAGGAGTACCACCTCCTACCCCACACTCCACAGCTGCTTCTACATTAGAAGCTTTAACAAATCTGCTTTGCAACACCTGTTGCTTTAAAATGGAATACAGGGAAGTGGTGGAGGGTGGGGAGGATAACGTTGTATTCCAGTGACAGGAACAGAGGCAGCAAATGAAAACGTTTCAATATTGGGAGTCAAAGGATTTCCTCTGAAATCCTGGTTCCATGTATGAGGTCACTGGAATTCCTCAGCTTGCCACTGACTGCTGTGTAGATACAGGGCAGGCAAACCTTGTGCCTCAGTTTCCAAACCTGCAAAGGTAGGAATATGAGCACTTCCCCTGCTCCAGCAGGGCTTGTTGAGGCTTGGAGGTTTGCAGTGTGCTGCAAGATCAAAGGATCAGAATAGCATTACATATTCAGTACAGGTCTATGCACTATTTGAAGGTCTGGAGGAGAGGCAGGTTGCTTAGCTTGCAAAGGAAAGCAGGAAACCAGAGATTTCACAAGCCCTTCTATTGTAATTACTGGGGATTGAATTGGTTCTCTGTGAGATGGGAATGCCAGGCTGGCACCTCCTAAGTAGCACTTACCTCAGAGGTACCACAGCTTCAGGATTTGCCCTAATAGTACCCTAGAAGTGAAGACACTGAGATGAGTCTTCTCTTTGTGAAAACACAAGTTTTTCTTCAGTTTGAGAATCACTTTCAACAATTTGCCTCTTAAAAACTTCTCTATATCACCCATCCATTTGCTGGGAAACACAATATAAATCCTGGCATTCACAACACTGTCACAGGTTGTGGTACCCTGAAAGGTTTCATATTTCTGCAGAAGCAATGACTCTTTTGCTTGTCACTGTAAGGCAAGCTCTTTCTTACAGCAGGCACAAACACAGAAGAAAATAAATGTATTCCAGGAAAGCACAGGGATGAATTCACAATTACAAGTGGGAATCGGTGCTTTTGAAAATACACACAGACAAAAATTTAGGACACAGATCTCGTTTGCAGCTACCAAGAAAGGTCATTTCAGTCAGACAACTTGGGGACCTGTGGTAGTACACAGACTCTGTTGCTCTCCCTTTCGTGCCTTCACAAACTCATGCTGCTGCCAGTATATCCACAGCAGGTGGGCCCGGTCCTCCCTGGGGCTCCTTGAAGCCACAGATCCCCAAGCTCCGGCCTTCAATAAAATAAGGGGTTTGCTGTTCACCATAATTTCAGGATTTCCACAGTTCCTAACTCATCTATCACAAGTGCTCGTAGTGTGCACACCTCAAGCCAGCCTCCTGCTTGTTGTTAATTCTTCCTACCCACCACACATGACAGACAATGAATACAAGAGTCAGTACTGACATTCCCACAGACACACACATCCATTTGAGGTGCTCCATCTGCCACACCTCTCCTTTTTTTTTTATCAAAGTATCTTAAAATGTTTAGAACTAAAGCGTTTGCCAAAGATTAAATGTTGATCCAGTGCTCAACAAAAGCAGTGAGAGTCTTTCCACTGACTTCAGTCAGCATCACAGGACAGGGCACTAAGTACCTCACACAGCTCTGAACACACAGAGGTCACACAAGATCCAGTCAGAGCACTTGGCACTTGGCAGGCTCAGACCTCATCTTGCCAATGCAAGCAACTGGACAAAATGGAAGCAAAAATCAGTACAGGTATTTTTTTATAATTTACCCAGATTCCTGATCTAGGGCTGAGACACACAGAAAAAAAATTGTAAAAGGTGCAGAAAATGCAATGAAATAAACTGTCAGGGAAGGTTGGGTTTGGTTCTTCAGAAGATATGACTGGAGTATGGAAACCTATGGAACCTGGGATGGTGGAAATGACTAAAACTTTTACATGAGTATTGCAAGAATACAAAGGCTTATATGAGAAACAAAAAGCCTTAGAAAAGTAGTCAAACAAAAAAATGCTGGCATTACCTGAGAGCCTCACTACAGAAACAAAGCTTGGGAGCAGACAACACCAATCCTGGGCTTTACTCAACAGCAAGGACAGACAAGATTTTATAAAAAAAGTTTCTCAGCTGATGCAGACAGCAAATAAGCTTTTTGGGAATGATGCCAAATGCAAGAGGAATGACGATGAAGCCAGATCTAAAAGAACTGGAAAAGAAGTTCACATGGGTACTGCCTGCAAGTTTGACAACAGGACTGAAAAGCAGCACCTTCCAACCTATACACACACAAAACCCACTGGTAGCTCTACATCCCACAGCCTGAGCTGGTCATCTCTTGGCTGGAATGATGTTGGAAGGCTCCACCAACAAGGGACTCAAAATGGAACAAGCCTCATGGTGTCTTAATCTGCTACCTCAGTCAAGTAGAAAGAGGCATTAAAAAGCTCAGTGACTACAAACTGAATCAAGAAGTATTGAGACATGAAATAACACAGAAACTCTTCACACTAATTAACGACTGTATATGCAAGCTGTGGGACATGGGTGCTGGGTCCTCACCTGAAGTCTTTCAAGCTGAAGTACTTCAAGGGTCCTGTGCATATCTAGAATACTAGAAATTAATTTTCTTCTAACTCTATGAGGCCCTTTTTGCTAAAAGAAGCTTAAATTGAGACTGGATGGTGTTCTCAGAGGCAGGTTTCGGTTCAGCCACATCTTAATGGCTGTAATGCAGAAAACACTGAAATGCCACAGGCTGTAACACGCAGGTGTTCAGGCAAAAGAATCACAGGGGTCCCTATAGGCCTTGAAATCAGTGAACTGTGCAGAGAGCAATTAAACACTCTCACAACTGGAGATGACTTTGGCTTCCTTTGCTGAAAGCCTCAGTGTGCAGCTGGTCACCTCCTCCTCGGAAGTTTTGCTCAACAACCCTGAGCATGAAGACAGAACAGAATCTGATGTATGTGTGCATATATATACATATATATACACAGACACGTAGGGCCCCTTTGTGTGATTCCATGGAGCAAACCAGAAAAGGGATCAGACAGGTAAAGGAAGAGAAGCTCTCCTGGAGCATTTGCAGCTGGGCACTGTGGCTCAGTGACCAACCAATGCCACATGCAGTGGGGAAGCTCGAGGCAGAGCTTCAGCTTCACAACCAAATATCAGCTAAAGAGAAACAACATCTCAAGTAAACTGAGGTGCAGAACTCAGGGAGCTCTCGGGCTTGGGGAGCTCTCTGCATGCCTTCTGTCAGGCTCCCACTGGTAAGTAATTCTACCAACTGACTTAGTTGAGCCAGCGGTGCAAACCAGAACATGTCCATACTCCCAGTGACCCAAGAAGTGAAGCTTTGCTCAGTAACCTCTACAGAAGTATTCTCCCAGTTTGGGAAATCATCTTTATTCCCAAAAGAATACCAAACCCAAACTCAGAAACATGTTTAAATTACACTGTGTTTACATGCCACCCTGTACAATGAAGGTATAAGCATGGACTTAAGAACTGCCCTTGTGCTGGGTATTTGAAGGTATACTGGGGAACCAAGGAGAAGAGGAATATGCTTGTCCTCCTGCCAGGTCTTTTAAGATACACCAAAACAGACATAATTAAATAGTAATATCATGCTGCGAACATAAACAAAAAAATGCACTAATTGGAGACTATGGATATTTACAAAAGTATGTACTGAAATGAGGGACAAAAAGGACACTGGATAGTCTAAAAAGTAAAAGAAATGTAACACTGCATCTATACAGCATCTCCCAATCTAACATTCAGTGGGAAACTGGTATCCCCATCTCCCAGAGAGAAACTGACTTGCAGAATGCTGTATCAGATCTGGGAAGGCACCCTGCGAGGTGACTCAGTGATCTCTGCACGCACACACCAGCCAGAGGAATTGTTTCCAAGCCAACACCCTGGTCACTAAAGCTGATAAGGAGCCAGGGCCAGGGACACTGCTGCTTGTCACAATCGTGTCCAAGCCTTGCAGATACCTGGTTTAGTACACAGGGTGACTATTTTGGATTAAAAGTTTAAAGCATAGCACAGCAAGCCCACACATCTTACAGATCCCAAAGTCTCATCTGGAATGAATCAGTATCAATTCAAACTTTATTTAAACATATTATTTAAATACAGTTTATCTCTCCTGATGCTGGGTTGAGAAGTTCAGTCTTTCAAGTATACTCTCTTACACTGGAATTTTCTTCTCTTTAGGAACAACTTGAAAACACGAGAACACATAATTACAGTGGTCAGATACCTTAATCCTATTATCATTAATCTGTGCTGCTTTTCACAAGATATCAGACTGACATGTCTGTGGGACTGTACCCACCACACCACAACAGCAGTATTTGGGAACAGTGACAGCAGGGACCAGATGAGCCTACAGAACATTGTGCCACGTGCATAATATACACAACTTTAGTACATGAAGAGAAAGCTCCCAAACTTGCTGAGCCAAGAGAATTAAGAGCAAAATGTATAGATCGGCTATATATTTTAATTTTTTATAATATTATATTCCTCTGTGACAAGCAGCAATTTCCTAGAAATTCACAGTTCATCTTCCTATAAATTTGCCCTCTGGACTATGTTATTTGCTGCTGTGATTTCAGCACTTGCTTCTCCTGCAGCTCTCTTGAGTGACAGCATCAAAATGCTGGTTATGCTGATGGCACACGATGCTCCGCCTGAGATAGAAAACTCTTTCATCAAATGCACTTAGAGCTTATCCAGAGAAGGCACCACGAATTAAGGACCTGCTCGCTCAGCTCTGGTCAGCAGATCAAGCAGCGCAGTTTGTCCCCACTCAGCAAAGCAAACACAAATCCTGAATGGCAGAAGAGTAACACACCCATGCCTCAAATGAACCGTGTGCTTAAGTGTTTTCCTGATTGAACCTGGACTGCAGCCTGAGGACCAACAGAGCACCTTCTGCCACCTCCCAGAATGTGGAAGAGTACCTGGCTCAGAAGAGCAAGTGCCTCTACTGATTTCCACAGCACTTTTCCTCTTGGGTAAGCATTGGCAAAATCCAGCTCAAGAGTACCACCTAGCCTTCCTCCAACATTTTACAGACACTAACCAGTGAGCTCAACATCGCCAAATTAGGCAGTTATCAACTCTTGCACCTGTCCTACAACAGATTTAAACGATGAACTGAGGACCAGGGTAGGTCAAACTCTACCACAGCATGAAGGGGTTTCTGCTGTGTCCCACACAGCCTTTGCACAGAAGGCAAACTCCCCTCTCTGCCCTCCTCCTGTGCTCTCTGCCACATACATTCCCTCTGAATAGCTGGTGCCAGAGCTGAGCCAAAGGGACTGACTGACTCAGCGAGGGATGCTCAAGCCTTTGCTCAGTGTGGGAGACACCAGTGTCAGTCCCATGGCACTGCCTCGGGAAGGGGACAGCTTCCCATAGCCCTTTTTCCCATAATGATGGACTGGAGAATGTTTGTGTGTTCAGGAATAATCACAGTATAAAGTCAGAGCCCACCCTCAGTATTTTCTAACTCCCCAAACCCACTGACTCGTACACACTCCAAGTGATACCCATTCTCTTTTTCTCTCCAAAGGCCCACTGTGCCCACCAGTGAGGCAGCCTCCTCTGAGCTGAAGCAGGACAACACATAACATCAAACAGCAATATCTTCTTATAGTGTAGCCTAGGAAATAGAGGATATGAGCCCACTCCAGGAAATACAGGGCATAAACTACACTGGTGGGTACCTACAGCCCAAAGCACAGTTCTCCCACATAGCTGCTAAGTGAGAAGGACAATGTAAAAGCACCTATGTGGTGTCCCAATTGCTGCATTTTGCTGGCCAGAAGTGAGTCACACTGAGCCTGGAAGCAGCTCCACTGCCTTTGTAACAGCCTGGTCACAAAGCAAGGACAGAAAGACTCCTGGCCACGAGCTGGGGGGCCTCAGCAATGCTGGTTTGTGCCCGCAGGACTTGGTGGCTGTAACCTCTGACTGCTCAGGAAACCCTCCTTCAATGACAGTGTAAACACCCAGAGTTATCCAACCTGGAATTGTGCCAGACCTCTGGCATGAAACTCCTTTTACTCCGAGAAAAAAAAATCCAGATGATCTGAGTGAACAAGAAGAGACATGTTGTAAAGGTAATGCAGGAGATTTGGGATTTGTTCTTGGCTCCACCCAGCCCTGGTGATCATAATCCTTTGTTTGCCTTTTTTTCTATTTAGATTGTAAGTTCTTCAAGACAGAGACAGTCTCTTGGTATTCATTTATACAGAGTTTGTATATCAGTCCCAGGGATTACTGCAAGGAGAATAATCTTTAATGATCACAAATCACTGCAACCCATTTTAGGAATCCTCTAATGTGTGTCAAATAGATGTTCATAAAGAGGCTCCAAACTAATTACAAGGTCTAAGATACCACAACAGCTCACCACACCAGTTGCTGTCCAGTAAATCCAGCTAGGAATCAAATCCCTGTATTCTCGGCTGTAACTTACTTTCTTGAGCAGACTGGCAAATGAGCCTTAGTGTGACTGGGAGCACTGTGCCTTTCTTCCCACAGGCTCATACTTGACAGAGTATTAGGAGACACCACTTCTCTTTTTGCTATATTGAAACCAAATCAACAAAAAACAACAAATAAACAAAAAGCCAAACCAAAATTAAGCCAAAAAAAACCCCTACAACCACAGAGAGAGAAATTCAACACTTCGCAGGAACTCAGCCAGAACTCTCTTGTAACTGGGAGCTTTAAAATAAGAAAAGGAAGTCCAAGGCAGGGCTGCTGACTTTAAATGTGTACCTGGGGCACAGGCAGGAAGACAGGAGAGAAAGAAGAAAAGTGTCAGGAGTGGGAGGGACTCTCTGATCGGCATCTGTTAAACACAGAGCTGTATCTTGAATTTGCTTCTAATTTCTGAGCAGCAGCATCAAGAGGAAGTGCCAAGGATGAGCAGCAAACCATCTCTGAGCCCAGGCAAACACAGACCTCAGCATGAGCCTTATTGCCAGATTTGTTTCTCTGGGACTGCCTGCCTTCCTCCAACGGCTGACCACAGCTCCTCCACCTTCACTCATGTGCTACAGATTACTTTAGCATAGTCCTAGAACTAAAATGTATTAATAATCACCAAATTCCATACTTTCAAGGGTTTTTTTCTAACCAACAAAACCCTGCCTCAGACAATTTTGCATCCTGTATGTTCTCCAGAAGTGGCATCACGAACACTGCAAGCTTTTTTTAAAGGAAGTTTGGTTCCTTGCTGTCACTACCTGTGTTCTCTTTAGTACCTATCCCCTTCCTCGGGAAGCAGAGTCCAATCCAAACCGAGCTGTGCAGAGATTAGAGCAGATGAGATACAGGTTTGCTGTGAGCAGACTGCAGATCCAGGGTTTGTTTAGAAAAATGACTGGTTTACTTCACGTGTCCATCCCTATTGCTTTTCTTCCAGTTGAGATAATTAACGTGCTTGAGGAAAAATTGATTGCTCCCTAATCTTCGTTCAGCCCTGTATAATGAAGCTCATTTTGGTCCTGAAGTCAGTCCTGTTCAAGTAAAGTGCTTGTTTGCATTTAAGATCTTACAGGATGTTAAGATGAATCAAGGTGCTTGGGCCTGTCAAATTGAAAGCTTAATATCTTCAAATTGCTGTTCGGGTTACTTTGAAATATTTATGTAATGTACCTTTCTTTTCTGGCAAATTACCATTAATGGGAAAGGAGCTTAGAATTACCTACTAGTAGCACCAAAGTCCCTTAAATGGTAGCAATTATTCATTCTAACTTTTTTATATACAATTTTTCCTGCCGTATCTTCAAAATACCTGCAATTCCAGCAAATATTTTACATTAATCTAAACTCTGATTCTATCTTATTAATTTTTCTCAAAGCTGCTGCCTTGAGGAACCAGGCAAAGCAATAGATAAACACTGATTTCACTCTTCTAACTGTGCATTTGATGCAAAAAATCCTCTTGCTAACATCGGCTGTTTTTAAAAAGGCTGAATCTGCTTCAGTTGGAAAGCAGACTGTTATGATATCAATCCAAGACCTACTGAAGCCAAAAGAAAATATTCAAAGAACTGCTCTTTAAAGGGGTTAATAAGTCAACAGTGGATATTTTCATATGGAGTTACTCAATTCTAGACAATTATCATAGTCATAAAAGTCAACAGGCTTTCTCTTAGCTACCGAAAATACCCAAGAATATGTTTACTCAGAGTTCATTTTTTAAAAAAATCCCCATCCATTTGAAGAAAATAATGAATTTTCAGTGAAATAATGAAGAATAAAATATTTTCATGCTGAAATACCCACACAATGCCTCACATGCATCCCCTTCTTGAGAGGCAAAGTCTCCAAATGAAACTCATTTAAGAGAACTGCAGAAAACTTGGGAACCAAAATGATAACAGAGAGGAAGGGTGGTTTGGGAGCACAGCAGCAGGCAGGATATTTGTGAGATCTGCGTGAATTCCCTGATACTATTGCAGAATTCCTGCTGGAGCTTGGGTGAGCTGTGCAGCTCCCACCTGTAACACCAGCCTACCACTGCCTCTCCCTGCCCCAGCCCTCTTCTTCGGAGCAAAGAAAGACTCCCTCAAAACACACGAGGACAGTGCTTCTCAGCACAAAACAGCTTCATTTTGGAGGGGGAAGTTGGCCACCACCATAACTGAAGCAGCTGCTGAACACAGTGCAAGACCTTGCACTGGTGTGAGTGGTGCCACACAACCAGGAAACAGCCACAGTTCTGTCGTGTATCAACCCAAACCAATTCAACTACTTTTCTTTTTCTGATGTCCCTTGGGCAATTTCAGCAATGCACACTAATTCGTTCTGTGGTCACAGAGTAATTTCATCAGAAGCAGTGAGGGAGCCCCAGTTCTGCTGGGTCACCAACCCCACGCCAGAATGGCACCACCAGCACCATGGCAGATGCTCCCTGAGGAACTGGGACCAAGGCAAGAAAACATCATCTCCTGCAGGAGTTCAGCAGGTAGCACGTGGATGATGCTGAAGCCTCCTGTGCTATGGGAAGATTTTAACATTGGTAGGTCCCAACATGAAGACCGCTGAAGCTACAGGAGAGGTGTGGAAGCCAAAGGAGACTCTTTGCAGCCATGAGTTGCCCTTTTTACTGTTCTTTTAATATTGCCTGAGCGTTAGGCTGAGGCTTTTTTGATTCAGTCCAAAACAAGAGGGAAAAGCTGCCTGTAAGGTACTTGCCCTTCCTGAGCTGGAGAGTATTTCAGAGAAGATGGAGACCCAGAAGAGCACTGAAGGGCTGCATCAGAGACCCATGGGAAATCCAGTTGTACACTAACAAGTTCCAGGGACAGAACAAGCTCCGGCACACCTGGATATGAAAGTTTGTATAATGTCCTCTAGGACCAGCAGAAATGTGAAGACAGAAGATCATGGAATAAAGTTTTTAGGGAAAGCACTAAGCACTGCAAATACACAAGCACGCTGTCAATAATGAGGCACTCAGCCAGCTCAGTACATCTCTATTTTCTTCCTTAAGCCAACTGCAATGAATAGCAGGATGCTAAGATGATACTTTCATACGAAAACAAAACAAAGCCAAACCAACAAAAAAACTGCAGCCCTCCCAGGAACCACTGCCTGTTTATGAAAAAACAAACCATTAAGGCTCTTGGGAAAATGGAATACTCTGGTCCCACCAATAGTGAGCAGGTAACTAGGAGTGAGATCTAAAAGCTGTGTAGGACACTGCAACAGAGCTGCAGCTCTTTTGGAGTCCAGTGCAAGTACTTACCTTCCCAGTTGTGGTTTCAAATCAATCTCACATGCCCTGTATTTACCTGTACTTGTGCTCTGGCCTCTCTCAGACTGCGGCATAGAGAGATTTTTTTTTTTGGTAAAGGGATGTCTAGACAGTTGTCTTCACATCAGACAAAAAGTGATCACACAGGAAATTCAAAGGAAAATTGATGTGGGCTGCTATAAAATAGAGGTATTCAGGATGAGGATGGCAGTTCTGTTCCCTGACAAGGCTCCCAGTGTGGGGTGAGTGGTCCACCTTCAAATGCCAATCAGCTTCCATCATCCCAGCTTTGCTCCCAGGATGAAAAAATTCAAAGGAATCAAAGGAATCCTTTAATTTTCATCTCAGCTCCACTGAAACCAATGAAAGCTGCCCAATGTAAACCACTGCTGCATCACGGGCTGTGACACTGAACATCAAAATCACCCACACAGGACTCAGGTCAGCACTGAAAGAGAAAATCCAGTGGGAGTAAGTGTAATTCCCATCAATTCATAGCAAATGAGTGGAAAACGGACATTAAATTGAGTTTCTGCTCCTTCCCCTCTGTTAAACACACTTAAAAAATAGATCTTTGAATCATCTCATGATTCATCACAGCATAACATGGTGTATTGAGTGACCTATCTGGTTACATGGGCAGGTGATACATGAGTGGAGCAAAGTTTCAAGATCAAGAAAGAATTTGGCTATGTCTGTACTGCAGGTGTGAGCCTGATTCATTAATTTTCATAGTAACTATGCCTCTATGTGAACTAATTAAAAAGAATTCAGAAGTATTTTAAATATTTTTGGAGCCACACCAACTAAACAAGAAGAGCTTTGATATATATTTTATGTTCCAATTTTTCTTTTTCTGCCTCAGGCTGTATTACAATCAGGATGGGCAAAAACCTAAGTCTAGTTCATCAAAAATTGTCAGAGTTGTGCAGGGTATGAAATGGATGGATTTTTCAGTTTTTCTTTGCTCTTTTTAAATTTATAGATTATGTAAAAATGTTAATCATATTTCCCTACAAAGGCAAATATCCATAGCCTTTGACAAGACTTTAAATGAAAAATTAAACTACAGTCAAAAAACAAAAAGTAAAGCATCCTGTTTAGAAGAAAAATGCATTTTAGTAATGTTTAAATTTTACATAAAAGACCATTTCTGAGTTAAAATCTTCCCCAAAAAATAGCCTTCTTTTTTTTTTTTTTTTTTTTTGCTTGTTGTGCTTTCAAAATTCTAAAACCCACTTAGGAAACAAGAGAGGAAAGAATGAAGGAGAAAGAGGTTCAGACAAGAAATGTATCCACCCCCCTTCAAAAACTCTATCAATTTACATCAAGTTCTCAAGCCAGTGTAATTTATAGTGCTGGTCTTAGAGATATGAAATCCATCTTTAAATATAACCCTAGCTAACGACAGAGAACTTGCAATTAATAATTATATGCTTAAATCCCACAAGAAAGTTTTATTGTTTAATTTGGTTTAATATGACCATTTTAAGGCAAAAACGATTACTGAATTGCTGCTGTCACCCAAATGACAATATTTTAAGAGACTCTAGGAATAACTCTTCCAGAAGCAATTGCTTCATCTTCTATAAAAAGTCATGCAAGGCATTCAGTAAGACAGTATTCATATCAGAGCAGCTGAAACTCCCAGGGCAAACATGAAAAGAGGATTCCTGAGGAAGCTTTTAATGGTCCCATAACATTTTTTCTTGCCTCTTTTTTAGTTTTCAAATAATATATATAATTTTTTACTGCCAATGAAGTTTACTGGTATTTTCATGCCTAACGGTCATGCATGGTGGAAATCAGAGCAGGGATTAAGGAGGATGCTATTTTTACAGTTCTTCTGGCAGAAATTGCTTCTCCTCCATCCAAGGAAGTGAGCTGTGGCTGGCACGCTCTCCTGCAACAGGTAAAGTATGACTACAGGAGACAAAACCAGAAAGCCTGGAGGAAAGGCTTAGGCTCAGGAGCTGTTTTTTATTCAGCATGATGTGCCACACAGGGCGAAATTCATCCTTTTAACAAGAAACAAGCAAAAAAATTACATACGCATCATGCACGCCTTGTTTGGAGAGCTGAAATGGGAGCTGAGTGGCAGGACAGCTTCAATTTCATCTGACTTGAGTCAAATCCAATTAATAAAAGAACTGCAAAATCTGAGTGGCGGGCAGAAAATCCTCATTTCCTTGCAGTAACTCTGAGAGGGGCAGGCAGGGCAGCAGCCACTCTCACAGCTCCGTATCAGGAGTGCCAATTACCACCTCATTCAAAAAGTAAAGTTAAAAGGATTTCTGTTGGAAATGATCATGCCTGGGAATCTCTAACTGAGCAGTGATGTGATCATACCTATGCTCCCTGCAGCTTTGGCCTTTTCCTTTGTCACATATTAGCTAAACTTCCTCAGTCTTGCGCAGCTGTTCCCATTCCCTAGCTACAGCAGGGCGCTGTCGCAGCAGCAGCCGCAACAACAAGAAAAAAAAAGGCAAAACCCATCCAGTTATCTCAGGAGAAGCATTAAACGATCTAGTGTTGTTTAACACATTTGAAACGGCAAGTTCTGAACTACAAAACACACGGCGCATAAGCCAAGGAACCACGATGAGGCTCGGAGGCCAGGCCCTGGCAGCCGCGTCCGAGTCCCCGTCCGCTGCCGGGCTGTGGGACAGAGCCCTTTGTCCTGTGGTGCCTCGCTTCCCTCGGCAGGAGTTAATGCTCACCGTGTGTCTGGACACAGGGGCAGCCCTGGTCAACACTGGGAGGCAGAGAGGAGCTGGGGTCGGAAATAGGTGGAATTCCTGAGCCGGTCGGAAAGGCTGGCGGCAGCGATCCCACAGACTGCGTGGAAGCAGGCGTGTTGCTTTGTTTACCTCAAGCTTTATTTTTTAAAGCACTATGACAGCTCTGAGACTCGCTCTGTCTCAGACTAATCTATTTTCCCCTCAACACCTTGCAGCGAGCCGTCGGCCAGCTTCCCGAGCAGACCGGGGTCAGAGGCTCCCGCAGGGCCGCGGCTGCTGAGCGCTGGATGAGCCGGCCGGGAGCAGCGGGATCAGCACGATGTGACCCTCTGCTGTCACCTCTCCGTCTCTCAGAGGGTCTGAGGGTCTCTCAGCTCGGGAGCTGCACAGGCCTCGGCTCGGCACCCGGCAGATTCCAAAACCCACAGCGTGCTCCTCCAACAAGTCCCACCTCCTCTACGTGCAAGGCAGCAAGGCCTTGAGGAACCAGAGCAACTGAACCAAAATACAGCTTTATTCACTTCTGTACAGGTTTGAAACAGGAGACTCCCATTTCTGCAGGGCTCTGTGCAAAAGAAACTCTGAGGCACAACAACCATAATTCCATTATGCAGCCAGGATTCGTGAGCCCTGTGTTTGGCTGCGTTTCTCTCGCGAGCATTTTACCAATATTTCTAACACTAGAGATGAAAAAAGTAACGAGTCAGGCTTCTTAAACATCAGAAATTTGTGAGGTTTTTCAACATCTCAATCCCCAAAGCTCCCTTGAAAATCACAAAGACAAGAAACTTGCCAGGGTTTTTTATGTGAAAGCTTACGCAACATTAACTCTAGGTGCATTATGTGAGTCTTATGCAACATCTTAACTCTAGGTGCTGGGACTTTCCAAATAACACTAATTAAGGCAGTACTCATGATAAGATCCTGAGAAGTGATCCTACAATTTTTATAGGATAAACAATAATAAAATTAAACATTACTATAATTATAACTAGATGTGGGTCTTCAAAAACCTCACCAAAAAAATCACTCATAAATGGGAATCCTTAACTTTTCCCAGTTTGTCTACTATTTAGATTGTAAACTTGCTTGGGCTGAATCTTTCCCTATTGTTTATACAGCACATCGGGATAGTGAACTTGTTGGGAAATTCTGGACATTGACATAAACCAAAAAATACCAGTGTGCAGGGAATTTTATTTTGGATCTCAAAATACAGGTGGAAATTCCCTGATGGGAACTATCAGACTTATGCGCATCAAACTGACTATATTAGAGAAACTTTCTACTTCTGGAGATTTTGGACTTAGCCGAGCACAACCAAGGCAAGATTTTTACACTGCAAACAAATGGATGAAAAAAGCCAAATCTCTGCCTTTTGGGATTTTACAGACAATGAGGCTAGGAAAATGTGCTGGAAGCAAAAGTGTTTATGGCTCTTCTTGCACAGCTTACCCCCATTTCAGGAAAAAACATAAACAAAATAGGATCTAACTTGTGACAGGGACCTCTAAATATTAGCACAACACACAGTTAACAGCTCACATTAACAGTTTAACTTGAAAAATCCTAGTACATCCCGGTGATGGCTACAAGGCAGACAGCAGGGTTTGCTAATTGGGTCATTCTTTACTAGACATCTTTGAGTGGTGGTTTGGGTTCTCTTAAAACCACTGCCTAATGAAGTAATTCAGGGTTAGTATCCTCTTGACACTTCAAAAATAATTATTTCACATACAGTATTAACAAAATCTAAATTTACACCAAATAATTTTCTTCAATAGCCATGCAGACTCAGAGCAGTGATGCTCCCAGACCAGCTCCCTGCTCAAATTATACCAGGATAAAAGGCAAAAAAACAGAGCCAGCAGCTCATGACATCAACATCCTCTCTGCTACAACAGCCCAAAAGAGATGAGAGTAGGGAGGAAAAGAAATTGGTAACATTTAGGGGACAGAAAAGCCCATGACTGAAGTAAGGACCACACCAGATCCTCCTTCAAACTTTCTCAAGTCCTTAAGTAAGAGGAGCACAGACAATGCACTGCCACCATTAGTGACACCCAGGGAGAGTCCTTCCTCAAGCTCCTCTCAATGCCTGGATTTCAGCGGGGAGAATTCCGAGCATTTCCACCCCTCTCCAATATACATCTGTGTTTATTATTTTTTTGCCTGCACAACTGACAATGAGCAACCCTGTTCACATATTTTCCAAAAGAGAGCACAGTTTGTTTATGTGTCCGCTTTACATGCCAGTCCTTAACGTGTCTGGGGTGACAAGAAAATAAATGGACTTTCTGTGGCATATTTAGATCTCTTTCCCATCCCTCACCAGTCCCCCAATGTGTTTATCTCCTTTTTGCTCTCACAAGGGACTTGCAGCACACACAACACTCTGCCCTCACCTCTATTCACTCTGATGCTCAGAGGGCATTTTTTTAAGTATAGGATATTTTTTCAAGGACTTGACCATTTATCATCCCAATGGAAAAAGTTCTCAATGATTTCATGAGGATTTTCCCTTTATCAACAACTGAAACAGCTTTTACAGGCTGACCAGATTCTGCAACTTCAACCACTTCCTCACACAGAAGCAACAGAAGAATTTCATCAGATTTAAGGTCTGCAGCGACTTTTATTCCTGGCACAGGAACCAGCCTGAAGGGAGCTAAAGGTCCCTGAGACATATTTATGAAACAGCTGAGACTTTTTTCTGAGCATTCAATTCTCAGACCTGCAGCCTAAAGCCTGACAGGAGTGCATTTTTCCTCAACTGAATTTTTACATTTAAAATATGAAGAACCCAAAAAACGAAAATTCCAAGTCAGAAACCATCATGTCAAAAAACTGGCCCTGGTTTGCACCACACACTGTTCCACACATTGAGGTTCTTCTGCCTTTGTAGGGACTGACCAGACCTGAGGAGTGCAGGACCTGCCCCAGCCCTCCTGGCACTCTGTGGCATTGTCTGGAGCATTGTCAGAAATGCCTGTTGTACTGATATTCAGCTAAAGGAGAACTAAATGTCAGACATTCAATTTTCTCATCCTTAAGGAACTGCTCTAAAGGTGTGTCAGGCACATCCCTCTAGATTAAACTAGAGGGCGTATTTAGAAGTTCACTCTTCCTTTACACTAACACAAGCATTAAGTCCAGTGTCAACATCCAGACTAACACCAATGTGAACGTGGTAAAAGAGAAATGCTCTGAATCAGCTTTTGAAAGTTACTTACAAGAGCCGAGATCTGGGGGGAAGGAAATTCAGAAAGCAAAGTTAATAAAAACATTCCCAGACTGTCATCTTAATTAGCTTCAGCACAGTATTTAATGTGGTTGAACAGCATGGGATGGTTTGGGAAACAGCATCAACTGCAGCAGGCGTGCAGCGCCTCAGTGAGAAAGGGATGAAATCTCTTTCTGGGACACAGCAAACTTGCTGGGAAATGATTTGTTTGCTGGGAAACAATATCTGGCTGCAGGATGAATCTGCTGCCCAGTTTCAGCTGGCAGAGGGGACTGAGGACAGCACTCATTCCTGGCTGGCATGGGATGCAGCGTCCTTTCCCTTCATGGCCCAGCATGGGGCACTGGGGAGAGCCCAAGCCAGTCCCCCACCCTAAAAGGGTTTTAAGTCTAGTAGGGGGGAATTAGGACACCTTTTAAATAGAAGGGGATCAAACTTGGGGCTCTCAGATTGGATCCCAGCCTCTAATCCAGTTTGTCACTGTACAGAGCAAGTGCCACAATTTCCTGCTCCTTGGGCAGCTTTGCAAATCTTGGTTCTTCTGCCCCAAATCCAACAGCCCAAAAGGAAAACATTTTATGTGGGGGGGAGTGGCAAATGGAACATCCTTTTGGACAAAAAGGAGTTCACTTTTTGGTTGTCAAGCCAAAAAGTCATGCGTGTGTACAGGGCATTACTGAAATATGCAAACTAATTAAAAAACCTTGAGCATTCAGACTGATAAATTGGCACTGTTGTCTCCCCTCTTGCAAATAGTATCAAATGATCTTTACACTGTTTTTGTAAATGTAAATGTCAACCAAGAGTCCAACCCAAAATTGCCCCCAGATTCCTAAGGAGACTTTGGAGGATCAGCTTTAAAGATCACTGCAGGACCAAAGCCTTAATATTATAAACTGGCCCCATTTCCTGAACATATCCAGGAGTGCTAAGCTCAAGCTATTTGTCATCTCCACAATAATTTGAAAAATATGTTAAGAGAACCATTATATTAAAATCAAGACTACAATGGCTGAAAACTTCGGCGGCGGGGGGGAAGGAAAATTATCACTGAACAGAAACACTAAATCCCTGCTGCAGTAATTTCACAGCTCCATTTATGCTTTTGCACCATCTGAGGATCCTGGCCCCATGGCTGTTTCAAAGGAGGTCAAGGAACAAGTCTGAGAAGCTATGTACCAGTTTCCTAATAAGATTGCCTTGTCTCACATTTCTGCTGATTTCTGTCATACCTTCAAAGTTGTTACAGCAGCTCATAAAGAGAAAATAAAGATTAGACACCAGCCTTTGCCCTTGAGACCATCCCTGACCTCTGGTTTGCCATTTACATTTATTACAAAAGAGCCTGAAATGTTTTTGAGTCATGGAAAAGCATCTGATGGTTACAGAGGGTTTTGCACCAATAATGCTCTGTTCACTGGGTCTCTTCAGACAGAACTTTGCAAGGATATTGAAACTCCCTCAGTTGCAGGCAATAAACTCAAATATGCCAAAGTTGGGAGGAGGAGGAGAAGGAGGGGGATGGTTCCTTGCACACCACTGTTTTCTTATCCATCTGGAATTAGGAAAGCACGCCTGGAAAGAAAGAGCCAACAGCTTTGGATAAGTCAGCCCAATTCCTCGGCTATGACACACTCCCTGTATGCACGCGCGAGAGAGAATGCGAGTAACTCATTTGTCTGTATTCAGGCATTATTTAAAATAGAACAAATTAAAAGATTCACCATGGCAGTAGCAAAAGACTTTTTAAAGGATTTGCTAACCAGCCTGATCTGGGCTGAGGCCCCTCCTGTGAGAAGCAAAGCAGTCCTGCATTCAAAATCAGATTTAAGAGGACTTGAGAGTGTTCACATCTGGTAAAATCTGACCCCAGATCAGTTCTTCCCTACAGGCTTGTGTCTTTGAAATCAATGGGAATCACACTGGAGACATAAGTGTGGTTAGCTGGGAGTCACAGCAATGAGAGGGCAAGAGTGAGCTGCCATGACTGGTGGGCTCCTGAAAAGAAACATCCTCCCCTGCTTCCCTCCTTTCTAGAGTCAGTTTTCTTCATTAAACTAGATAGAATTTGTCCTTGCAGAATAGCTATAGCTTTCTTTTACTCTGCCACTCATAAACTGCCCATTGCTACCACATGCTGCACTACAGCCTAGAGGAGAACGACAAACTGTTTCCCATGAGCGTTCGTATATTCATTTCAATTCAATTTAAATGTGAGCTTCATTATGACCTTGTTAGCACCCCCTCTCCTGTTTACTTTCCATTAACATTCAGCCTGTCAAACTTTATTAGCACAAATGACCATAGAAACTGCGAGCTGGTTGAATTCTTGCAGTTTGAAACATATTTAGTGGGTGAAATTCAATCTGTCCAGTAGGCCAAGGGAGTGCTGCCGTGCCCCAGCCTTCTGCTGACTCGCAAATTTTAGGAGTGTTCACAAGCAAAATATGATGACAAGAATAAGTCTCTCTGAGTGAGGGGAAAACAGAAAGGAGACACGTGCCTGCCAGGCAGCAGCCCCAGGTACGCTCCTGCTCTGCCACAGATGACAGAAAATGTCAAAGGGAAGGAACTGATTCTCTCCCACCTCCATCGTCCATTAGACACTTAAGGAGGAAAAACACCTCAAACACAACGATAT
>VZRQ01008408.1:625736-706595 GCA_013397975.1 Machaerirhynchus nigripectus | reverse complement strand
AAGTCAAATTAATTATATGACTCATGGAGCTCTGCAAACCACCCAAATATTTTGCACACAGCCCACACCATCCCCTCTGTCCCAGGAGGACATGACTTCTCAGGTGAACTCACTCTTCCCTTTAGTCTCAGCTAGATTTCTTGTCCCCAGAAGAATATTATAACATATGGTTAACTTTTTCACATAATACCTAGTTCCCAATCTCACACAAAAACTTCCACAATATATGTCATTTTGACACAGATTTAAACATGATAAACAGTGTAATACAATCTCCAGCTGTTTGAACAATTCTGGTCATAAACTGCCTCACTGCACTGTCATCACGCTCATTAGTGCAGCGAGCCTTTGCTCTTTTTTATTCCCTACATTGTTTCCCTTCCACTCCAACACATTTTCAAAGAAAAATGCATACATGCAAAGTTCAAACCAACATTCCCTTGGGTTCTTTATCTCTATGCAAAAAAAAAAATAGAAGAACCTCAGTTTTAATTTTTATTAAAATCAGAGATGGACAAAAAAAATAATGTGGCTTCTTCTTTGAAATCTGGTCAGGCCATTCTGAAATATTAGGCATAACTTTTCCATGAATCCTGGTAAAGAAGATTTCAAGAGTGGAAGAAAACACAATCCAGAAAAATTAATCATTCCAGTGTTTCAATTCAAAATATCCAGGTCAATATTTAGTTCACTTTTATCAAAGAAAATTGTAATATTAAAAAAGGTTCTAAATGAAACATCTTGTTTATTAATTTATTAATAACTCTCAGAAAAAAATACTTTGCTTACAATCAATTGCAGTGATTTCTTTTTTCAGGTTTTTTTAGTGTAGCCTAGAAGACCAGAAAAAACCCTTCCCTTTTTCTGTGCAGTTTTAGTAAAATAAACTTAACATCTAGCAGTGAAGCAGCTTTTGATTAGAAGAGGTTAATACCCACTGGCAGGCTGTTTTCTAAGCTCCATTTCTGGAGGTTCCCTGTGCTGGTTGGATATGAAACCCTACCTGCCCCTGCTCTAGTGACACACAGTCCTGGCAGAAAGTTCCTCTGCTCTGAGTGCTCCTGGGATACTTGAAAATCCTGGGGAATATATATTTTCGTACTGTTCTTCCATGATGGCCCAAGATACACTGAATCACTGAAAAATGAGCCCTATAAAGACAAGCCCTGAGTCTACCACCAGCTGCAGTTGCAGGGGATATATTAAAACCCTTTCCCATCAAGTTAAACATTTCTTCAGTGCTCCAGCATAGCTGCTGAATGAATTTAAATCCCTCCCTGCCAGCCCAGGTGTGGAGGAATATATTTTAATATCATAAGAAATACAGAGAAACGGGAAAGGAGTATTTCACTTCATTAGTGTGCTTTAAAAAGGAAAGATCTAAGATAAGGATGAAGGGAAATTTAGGGCAGGCTTAGGAACGAGTTCCCAAGGGAAACCATGGAAGTCCCATCAACTGAGATGTTTAAAATTAACTCAGTAAAGCACAAGAAAGTACATGGCACAAAACAGCCCCACATAGCAGTAGGATCAGGTGCATAAAGTGTCTCTTTTCACTCCTGGTTTCTGTTGCCTTCTCTCACTCGTGTCCAAGTATCCCAGGAGGGCCTGTCCCCACACAGCACCACCCTCACTCCTCGAGCAGCCAGGGACAGCTCCAGTTATTTTAACTGGTTTAGCTTCATGTTAAATTCCTATTTATAAATGCAGATGGACACATTATTATATGCTCATTTTTGCTGAGTAATAACTTACTGTGGGCTAGCTTGTAACTTTACACTTTGCTCCAAATGAAGATGATCACTGTCCCAGTGCTCAGCAGGGGAGAAGGAACTGGAGCCTCCTGCTCATTCGTGCCCTTTGATTTCCCTCTGGCAGCGAGGCATCATCTTGGGAACAGGCAGCAGGTCCCCAGGACACGGCTTTCAGAGCTCATGCTGCTCTAAGTCAGCAGGGGTTCGGTGGCATCCCCGATGGCAGGGCCAGCAGCAAAGAAACCATGGGCAAGTGCCTGTGGGGGTAACTTTCTCTTCTCACTGCACAAACCCGGGGCAAAACTGGTGTAGTTCTGATTTGCAAATATGATGGGGCTATTCCTCGTGTAAGAGAAAGAATTACCAAAATCAAATAGGTCAAAAACCATGTTGGCTCATGCCAGGAAATCCATTAATATAACTAAATACTGTTAACAGAGAATAAGATAAAAATCACATGTCAAAGCTGGGGAGAGGTGGATTTGATTAAAGATGGCCTAACTGATTCAGCAGCAATTAAGGTTTCTCTTCTCTTCTGGTGCAATTCATTCCTGCCAGGAAGGAGGCACTGGGTCCAACTCCCTCCTCACTTGCACCAGCCCTACGCTGGTGAAAGCCATCCCCTCTGCTCAGGCAGCTCCCCCCAGGCAGCTCAGCACAGAGAAGAGCAGAATCCGGCCCCAAAAGGCCTGTGGCAATTGTACAGGATCAGATAAAACACCTCAGGAATGCAGCACTGAGTGGAGCACTAGGTAATGCTTTCATTTCCATCCTTGGCTTACTCAGTCCCAGCTTTCATTTAGACTACACAGTGGCTGGAGAAAGAGTTTTAACATTAATTAGTTTAAAGGGCAGGAATTACATTCGCATTTTAATGGCGTGGAAATGAATAATCTGAACAGGGAGCAACAAACTGTGGGAAGGGCTGCTTCATGTTTTCTGTTTACCAGATGGAAATAACCCTGGATTTTCTTACTAACTACCTCTCTGATTAGCTGGCAGCAACCTGGCAGACACCAAGGCTCCAGCCCTGCAGAGCACACAGATGCAGGGTGGGGATCAGTTGTATTGGGATAGCAGCTGGGGGCCCCAGTTGAGCTCAGACCTGTCTGGGGTGGATTTTGTCCCACCGTAGAATGCCATAAATGCAGGGGAAGCAGGGGAAGCAAACAGCACCTAATGCAGGAGACAGAGTGAAGCCATCTGCCACCTGCAAATTGTAGCTCCAACAGCCCCTTCCCCAGTACAGAACTCAGACCAGATTTGGGAAATGCATCAGAGGACCAGCGTGGATCACACCGCTTCCCAAGATAACCTATCTCCTACTGATGATTCTAAGAGTGCTTTACAACTAGTTATTAATTCCCAATGCCCTGCTAGGGAATTCATATTTTTATCTCCCATTTATCAATATGTTAACTGAGGTTCAGTCCATTAATATGTTGCAGTGATTAATGGCAGAGCCAGAAACAGAAGCCGAAATTCTGCTCCAGTGGGAGTTTGTTCATCAGATAAATAGGTGTTTGCACGTTTGTTTTATACCTGCATAAACTAAGGGAGACAACATGCTTGGCTGAAGTTTAACAATGAATCACTGCAAAAGCCTGGAAAGACCCAAAAAACTCCTTCTAAAAAATAAAAGCTTTGTCCTAACACATCTTTACACAGGGTGCTTCATTGTTCGCAGGAGTCATGTGCAGTGCAGCACCCATCCCGAAGATGAACCTCTGCTTTGGGGACCATCAGGATTTTGATTTTTGCAAGGGTAATCCCACAGATGAAGAGGCCATGGTTACCTGTCCACTGAATCTGGCAGAAGAATGTGCTGCTGCTAAAAGTGGCCAGGCACACACAGACACTGGTTTTCCCAATGCAGCTGGCAGGAGTGAGGAAACAAAGGGAGAGGAAGATCTCCGACACAGGGCAGTGGAGGCTCCACCTTGTGCTGATCACGGCAGCCAGGATCTCCTTGCAGTTTGCCCCTCTCAGCCAGCAGAGTATGGAGCCCACCAGTAGCCCCAGAAAGCCAAACTGGGTTCCAGGGCCAATGCCAGAGCTCTCCCAGTTGCTGAACAGTTACATTCCAGTTGCCATCCACTTTGAAACAGCCAACCCTTGTGTTTAGAGAGTAGAAACTCCTGAGTGGAGTTGGTCTATTACTTCCTTCTTTATGTTGCTGCACTGTAGGTCTGGACTGCTGAAATTAGACCCCAGGAGCACAGGACAAGAGGCTGTAGACAGCTGTTGTATCTTATTTGTGCCTTATTTCCAATCAGGCTCCTGCCTGAAACCTCAAAACCACAATATCAGCCTCTTGGAAATATGCAATAGCGACCAACAGGGTAGTGCTGCTTGTTTAAGACCAATAAAACATGAAGTTGGACAAATGCCACCCACAGAGCTGATTTCTTCAACATTTTCTACACAAAAACCAACCTACTGACTTCAGCAGGAATTGCAGATATGTATAGTTACAAATTCTGAATTACAGTTCCTAGGAATCAGAAACAAAAGCTTGTATCCAGCACCAGAAATACAGTTTTGTGGTGGTGCAGGGAAGCAGCCTGTGTGTACATGCCCCTGGTAACCAACCTGCATGTACACACCCCTGGCCTGTATGAGTAAGTGGACAAACCAGCTGCCCCTTGCAGCTCATCCAGAGATCAGTTTCTCTTTAGGCAAGAAAGTGGTGACATCACATCTGCGGGGGGAGGGGGGGGGAGTTGGTTGGTTTGGGTTGGTTTTTTTTTTTAAGTATTGGCCTAATTTTGGTTACACTACAACTCTTAGTCTTTGAAGAGAAACAATCACAAAGAGCCAGCAAAAAACCCTCAAGCATGACTGCCTGTTCCCTGGGGACGTCTGTACCACAAGTACTGAATCTACTTGGAGAAATTAAGGGAACAGCTGCTCGCTGGCTCTCCCAGAAGAGCATCCCACCCTACAACAATACCAAAGGATGGAGGGATGGGTGTGGATGGAATAGGGCCATCTGGTGCTGGCAGCCTGAGCCATAGGCATGTGTTTCACATATGTACTTACATGACATATTTGGTACATATTTACCACAACAGTTTGTACTGCAAGCAGTATTTTAATTTCTTCTTAGCTGTGGTGGCAGTCATAAGGTAGGTCTTGAGATCTTAAGGAGATCATCTCACTCTACCACCAGTTTTGGTTGTTGACAGACACTTCATGCTTAAAAAAGGCACTGGCTTGTCTCGTCTCAGGTGTGCTGATTCCCTTTATAATATAATCAGTATTCCTTCAGGGAATAAGGCCTTACTGGGTGAGTACCTGAATGTCAGTCTCAGGATTAAAAGAAGCCATTTTCAGCCAGCACAGAGGCATACCCACACACATGACCTGAGAAAGACCCAAGGACACAAAAGGAAAGAAACAGAGTTTAGCTTAAAGCTGCTCTCTGTAAAGAAAGCAATGAACATGAGCTCTCAAACTACAGGCTATGAAGGAAACAAAGAGGCTTGGGGAGAACAGTGGAGTGATCTGGAACAAAAGGAATCCGGTGTGTACAAAGAGCAAGGACAGGAACAGCAGCTAAGTGAGCTGGGAGGACGTTCTAGGATGGCACAGAACACGTAACTGATGGTCATTAATCTCTGCAAGAGAGGGAGCTCTTCTTTTGTGCCATCTGTTTCTAATTACTGTCCCAACTCAGCTCTAGGCCTAAATTGCACAATTCAAACTTGATTCCAAGCCACCCAAACTGCTAAAGGTTTTAGAAGGCACAGGAATGGGAGCATCGGGCATAAATTGTAGGGTTTATGGAGTTTACACTGGAGTACCCAATTAGTTCATACACAAGTGCCAAAACAATACATGTGAGCACCCCGTTGGGTCACACGTGAGTGCAAAATTGCTTCACCCATGTACACCGAGCTAGTTTATGCAGGAATTCTCCAGCAGTTCATGCATAAGCACCCAATTAATGCATGAGTGTCCAATTAGTACACACACACACACACACACACACGAGTGCCTAATCAGTCTGTGCACAAGCAGCCAATTAATTTGTTCATAACTGCACAATTAATTAATGCATGAGCACATTATTGGTTTGTGCATGGCTGCCCAACTGGTACATGCATGAGCACCCAGTTAGTGGTACACAAGTGCCTAATCAGTGTATGCTTGAATGTCCTATCAGGTCATGCTTGAGCACTCCAACACTTCATGCATGAGCACCCAAATAACTGAGGCTCGAATGTGTTTTATGCATGAGCACCCAATCAGCCCATGCATGAAAGCCCAGGCAATTTATGCTTGAGGACTCAAATATTCCATGAACAAACCACGGTCAGTTTGTGCATTAGCACCCCAATAACTCAGCCCGAGCAGGTTTCAGTAGCTGGGGCTGCAATGATGCATCTGCCAGGTGCTGGGCACAGCTGTGAAACTTGTGAAAAAACCCCAAATGCTCCAAAGCGTCAGCCCATCAAAAGAACCCTCAGGTCCCCATCTCAGACATACTCAAGAAAGAGCAGCAACTATAAGCATTTGAGAAATGTGGAGGGAGAGATGGCTGAGGAGATGTGGGACTGGAAACGTGCTCTTGGAAGGAAGCAATCCATGGGCAAGGAGTGCATCCCAAGGGACTGGATCCAGGACAATTCATAGGTATTCTTAATTTCTTTAATTCTGCATGTCTTTTACATAAGTGTCAGGAATGTCACATCTGGAACCAGGAACAGAAGTTACCTCAGAAGCTCTGAGCCAGCTGCTTGTGATTCTGCAGCATGCCCACTGAGAACTCAAATCCAGAGAGTAATGTCTGTTAGCCTCTAGAGAAAAATCTAACTCTAACAAAATGTATTGGCTTAAGAAGAATAAAGGATGAAGCTCTACAGCCTGTGCTACACAGGAGCTCAGATAGGCTGATATCATGACACAGAGTGGTCATAAAATCTATGATCTTAGTCAACTTGCTTAGGTCTCTTAATCACTGGTAAGTCCAGCTTGCACAACTTTCCTTGTTCAGCCACAGGGAAAAACAAGGTGGTATGTATTAAACCTTGCTCATGCCAATAAAAATGTAGTACAGGAATGAATGCATTTATTAACTCTCAGCAGCGATGCCAATGGTTTTGGCTCATCTACAGTTTCCTGGCCTTGGACACAGGGTCACAAATCTCTAAGACTGTTGACTCTTGCCCCGCAGTAAGTCTGAGCTGGAGCTGGCTGCCACAGGGGAGAGAAAGCAAAGCCTAGGCAGCCCTAAAACATAGTCTTTTCAGCATTCAAACAATTTAAACATTTGCAAGAGCAGGGGAAAGGCTGGCTTCAAGATGTTTTGGATCAGCTCTTTGCACTTACATACAGTTGGATGCAGAGAAGGGCCAGCCAGAGCCCCCTGCCTGGGAGACCCTGCCACAGCCAGGAAGGGGAGGCTGTTCCCAAAAGCACACAGCAGAGCACCAGTGATCCAGGCCCTTGCAGGAGAATGGCAAGTGCAGGATTGCCTGTAAGGCAAGAGGAAGCCCATTTCTACCTGGCTGGAAACCAAACTCACAAAAGCAGGATTCTTTATTATTATCCAGAACCAGTAATTTCTTGATGTAATTGAAATAAAACTATATATTCAGTCCTTTCAGCATTTTATTCAGAAAATTACCATGGAAGGATGGCAACAAGTCCTTACTACCTAGAAAACAGCAAATGTGGGCATAAACAGGCATCATTATTATGTATCATTCCCAGTCACAACTATCTCACAACTGTAAAAGCCTTGCCATTAACTTCAAGCACCTCCCTCCTCCTCTGCATGCCCGAGTTCTCCTTTGCCCAGGACAGGATGTATTTCTTCATTTCATTGCACATTCAGTGTCTAGAGAGATGAGAGGCAGATAACTCGCTAGAAACTACTCATGCTCAAATGCAACAAAACCACATTTAGCATTTGCCCATGGCCAATCAAGCAGGGTCACGGTCAACCTGAGCATTCTGAATGTGCTCAGAAAGGTGTATCCCACATAATCACAGTGCTGGCACATCTCTGAGAGTGACTCACCCCAGTTCTTAGAAACACACATCTCAGTGAAAGACAATTGAAATTTTGTTCCTAAGGTCCAGACACTCTAAACTGTACTTTTAAAACATCAGTGCCTAATGATTCATGTCCATAAGGTATCTCACTGGGTCTTACCCAGCCAAAAGTAAATGGCAGGCACAGGGAGTATGTGGTGGCAGATCTGGCCTGAAGCATCTCCTCTGAAAATGGGTCTTGGTCTCCTAAATCCCCAAGCTGTTACCGAGAAGGAATGCAAATACTTTATTAGATCCAGAAGCAAAAAAAGACTATATGGCTGAAGAATTAGTGGGTTTATGCAGAGGCATTTGGAGAGACAGAGCACGTGCTCTAAGCACAATTCACCAAACAGGATTTACTGAGGTTCCTGCTCTACTTTCAGACCAATCCTCTTTACTAGCTGGAGTCACTAACCTCATCAGATGGAGCTCGCCCATCCAGCCCTGAAGGACAGAATTAGCCAATTTTACTAGAAATCTTCCAGATTCAGATTTCATTTACATCTGTCAGTTCAAAATCAGGTGCCCTTCCCACTGTCTGAACATACTCTAGCCACAGAAACAACAAAGTTTTACATTTGTACAAGAAGCTTAACAGCTTTTACACTTCAAAAGTAAAATCCATAGATATTGAACATTTCTTCATGTGTTGAAATCCCTGCTGTTACTGCTGAAATTTAACCTATCAGAGTTGGCATTGAAGGAGACCATCAACAGTCTGTGGTTAAATCCTCAAGGGGAGGTAAGGACCTCCCTCACAGGAACACCTGTGAAAGCCTCGATTTATAGGTTTCAGCAGAATCTCTCTCTGCTCATAGTACTTAACAAAAACATGAGCCGTATGGAAAGGCCCTGAACAGCCACCCTGCACCTTTGTCATAACACAGCCTTCTCCTTTTGTCCTCCCTGCCTGCATAGGAGGTTTTTCAGGGGAATCTGGCCAGTAACACTGTGAGCTAGTGACAGCATATTTTGGACAGAGCAATATTAGCTAGGAAGGAAAAAAGAAACCAAAATTAAGAAAAGCACATGTAATTAGGCTAGGATATGATGTCATCAGTGATATGAAGCATCATTAAATTTACTTGACCCAGCTAATGAATTGCAGGCTAGTTTTACAGACATGGATAATCTTGACATAACTAAATGGTTCACAAATCACTGGCATTAATTCTTAGAGTGTCAGTGAGTTTCCACATGAAACAGGAAAAAAAGGATGTTGCAAGAAGATCAGCAGGATTATTTAGGAGCCTGCTGTCTTGATTGATTTTCAAGCAGAGTTTTGCAATTAGGTAAGAGGATGCCCTGTTCCATGAAGACTTGATGTGCAGACTCAGTGGTTGAGAAATAGTGTGTCCTAGAAACAGAGGTTCAACTCACTGTGTGCAGACAGGACAGAGCCCACACTGCTGTTCCCTCGCAAGGCAAACCAGCCACATTCACATCACGCACACAGGGACCTCCTCCTGTGCTCCTGAGCACTTGCCTGGCCCCAATTTCCACAGCATCTAACCCCCACTTTGCCTTACAATACACTCTAGATGCACTGATCCCCATGATAGTGCTGCAGGATGGAAAATACTTTCATACCAATTTTACAGATATTAAAGGGAGGCATCAAGACATTAATTAACTCATCAAAAGTCACAGAAGAAACCTGTGGAATAGCAGGGAACTGAACAGAGGTTTTTCACACTTCAGATCACTGTCAAGAGTTTGTACTTCTCTTCAGAGCTATTTCTTGAAAGATGTCTTGGCTGTAGCTGTTAAATTCTCTCCTTATCATAACAACTGATTTGTTTGTAGAGAGATGATGCATGTGTGTAAAATGTGCCCATAAACCATGATGAGGTTATTTCATTTTCAAACAGACACTCCAAACATTCCAGAGTTAAAAATAAAAGTAGCATTTAGCTCTACAGGGCATGTTTTCTGTTCCAGACAAGGTTAGCTCTACTCTTGTTTTAAGAAAGTAATAATTTATTTTTTTTACCATTCATATACCAGGTGTTTCTAAGGGTGTGTTTGGCCCACAGTCAGCTCTGGATGGAGCAGCAGCACAACACATCCTTGCTGGCAAATGAATCTCTGCACATTTTGGAGCTACAGACTGGATGAACCATAAATCTCCTTCAGTGTGAGTGCCTGGACTCTTCTCCAGGTCTGTTACAAAGCAGATAACAAGTGGGGTCACTGAACAGTACAGAATAAAAGTTTGTGTGGGGCTGGAGTATGTCAAGCTTTACAGTGAGACATTAATATTTGTTCTTCCAGTGCACTTGGGCTCTTCTCAAAGCATCAGCCAAGGGACAAAGCAAGGAAAAGGCTCAGCACCTGCCTCCAGGCCAGGTAAAGCTGCAAGGCTGGGTGGGCAGAGGGCACAGGGTATTCCATGTTACAGCCACATACACAGACAAGCTCACAAGGCTGTCAGCAGCTGGGCACAACCATTCCCAGCCGCTGTGTGCCCCATCCTCTTTGCTGTGTATTTTGCTCTTCTCAAGGAAGGATCCACACAAGCTTGAAATAATGCAAAAAACAGCTCAGAAAGGAAAGGCAGGAGTGAAATTGATGATTCCCAGCTCTACCATCCCAGTGTTTCAGACACCAAATAAGGATCCCAAGAAGAAAACAGAACCATCTCTAACATGGGCAGTATTTTAAAACCTCATTGCAATCCATGCAAATTTCCAGAAAAAGATAAATCTGCTTTGCACTGACATACCTTTTTTAACAAAGCTAGTTGAAGTAACTGGATGTGTTTCTTAGTATATATTATCCGACCAATGTACCAGTACTATTTATTGCTTTCCAAGGCACGTAGTGGGTATTATATCAAAGGCCTCCATAAGGCATTGTGGAGAGAGCTTTTCTTTCCACATCTGAAACTCCCTGTACAAGGCAGGGCTTTGGAAAAGAAAACATTGGTGAGAAGCAAAATACTTGTCAGTGGGAAGAGAATCATACACTCAGACTTTACTAAACCAGCTTTTATCAGCGCAAACTTTCTTCTACAAAGAAATATTCACGGCTCTGGGAAAGGAAACACACTTATCAGATCAGTGCTGCTTGCATAGGAAATGAGAAACTGTGACTGTTTATAACTTAAAGTGTTTTTAATGAACTTAACTGCTGTATTTTAGTCTGGGAGGAAGAGTAAAAGTGCTTAGGAAAACAAGCAGTATAACCGAGATTATGAGATCTGGTCGCTCCCCTGGAACCACTCTGTGGAGCTGGGATTCTTTCACCACCTTTGCCAGCCCTGTTTTATGGCATGTGAGATAATTGCAGCCTGGCAGAGAAGGAACACGCCTTGTGCCAAATGTGAAAGTGAGCTACTGGTACCTGTGTCACCTCCTTCTGGGATTCAGTAAAACTGACACCTGAACCACCAAGCGCTCGCCACCAGCCTGCTCGCTCTGGTTAACTTTCCAGTGGTTTCCTACATGACAGCCTCTGGAGACAGCAAAGCACGTTCCCACTTTTCTGCTTCTGTGGCTACAGCTGGGGTGTGCTGCAGGTAACAGTGCAAATGAATCCAAGTTTGAAACCACTTAAAGATAGCGAGTTAGAACAAGAATCTAGGAGTGTAACAATTTCATTAATCATCTTCATTATCTTGGCATACATCAGGAACTTATTAGCAAAACTTAGGAGCTAAGCAAAGGGGTATGAATCCTCAAAAAACTGCAATTAAAAGAGGACAACACACACCCAAAGGAAGATCAAATAAATGCTAATCTGTAAAAAAAGGAAAGAATAATACAGAATATTGGAGAATAGGTCCTTATCACCAGTATGTACCACACAGACAGATCCTTCTGCCTCTACAGAGCCCAAACAGGTTTCACTGCTCCCGAGCAGTCGCAGGGCTGGAGCTGGAACGCTCTGGGAATCAGGTACACAAACAGGCAGTGACTGACCAGACTGACCATAAGGTAGTGTAACCCAGGCAAACAGTGAAACACAGAGAGAGCAGCTGGCTCCACCTGTAGCGGGCTTGCTGTCAAGTCTGGGACCTCGGCGTGTTTCCAGGTTGCCAACACATCCTTAAACACTGGCCTCTGTAATAAAGGCACTTAGAGATTGCAGGGAAAGTCCGGCCCCTGTAGCTGGTCAGTGTGACTGACAGCTGGAAATGGACTCAAGAAATCTCCAATAGGATTTTCTGGAAAGAAAGGTTCCTAGGCATGCATTAGGAAATAGCTCTCTCACACAGTACATAAAATCCTGCAGATTTGGACAAGGTAGAAAAACAACCACTTGGGGACTGTCATTTGGTTTTTTTCAAGATGCAGTTTAAAACACTGTTCTTGGTAAATTTCACAACTGGAGAAAAAGTCACAGTATAAGCCTGCTTTTAGCACAGGGAAAGCAAGGCCTCTCTGGGTTAACATGGAAAAACTGAGACTTGATGGAACACTGACCTCTGAGGAGTCTCAAGGTATTTCACTGGCAGACACTGAACTCTGGGCAGCCCATTTTGTTGTGAAAACACCAGGGAACAATTTTGGCTGAGCTATGCTGACACCAGCTACGTCTGGCATTGCTAAACATTGAAAAAATTTCCTTTGAATGCCAAGTGACTGATGTTGCAAGGATTTTTGAAAGCCCATAGCAAAAGGACCCTTTACCTTTCATATGACAGTACCACTGGAGAATGGAAAGGTGCCTCCCCACAACATACGGAAGTAAAAGTGGAATGGGGATATTCCCAGCAACATCAGCTGTGACACAAGGCAGTCTCATACTGGGAGTTCAAGCACAGGCCATCAAGTGTCTTTTGGGAAATAACAGGGTTCCCATTCAGTTCAAAATGTGGAGAGCAGGCACCCCTCAAAATGTATTCCTTAACCACAACTGCTGAAAATTGCACTTTATAGAAAAAACTTCAGGGCACCAATTGGGCTGCTTCTGATTAAGATAAATCCAGACCTCCAAAGTGAAAATAAAATAGCAGAGGACATCTAAATCAGCTTGTACATAAAGACAATTCCCGTTCTGCCTCCTCTTCCTCCAAGCACCCAGCAAGTGAAATGTTTAAACAGTTCAGATCTAACCTCATATTTAAACTCATACCAGTTTACACCACCTTGGGGGTATATAAAATGGCCTAAATATGAGTATAAATAATTATGTGTAATCAAGAATTCAGGCTCCCTTTGCCTGAGGTGGAAAAAAACCCATGCTCATTCCAAATCCAAATTCATTTTGGAAATGAATTTTCATGACCAATCAGCGTATCTGCTAATCAACATATCTACATTCTAGCCTCATAGCATGAATGCCAAGAACAGACGGTTCTGATGACAAAAGATGATACAATTTGCATGTTCGTTGAATTTATCAGAGTATGACGGATACTCTGTGCCCTGGGCAGATAATTAAATGTGATTGATTGGGGTTGGAATGGACCAAGCTGAAATCCATTTCAGAAATGTGGTTTTTTTCTCCAAAGGAATAGCCAAGAGCAGTGACCAAGTCCCTAACACAAAATCTTTTCATTCATTGCAGAATTTCAAGGCTGTTCTGCTCAGTCAGAGAGCCACAGGACCTGTGTTCTGCCTGAAAACAGCAGGTCATGACTGTGGATGTGAACTCTGAAGATGCAGTTGCAAAGCATCCTTAGGTGATGATCACAATGCCTCTCACCACTGACTGACCTCTGATGGACTCTGCCATGACAAGGCCACCTGACATATTTCTGACTCAGCTCCTGGAATCTCTTTGCCTCAAGTGTTGGAATAAAACCAGGTCATTTCAGAACACAATGGGTAAGCCCTACAGACCTGCACTGCTGCACTAGCCCTGATCTCCCTTAATCCCTGATCTCAGCTTCATGCCAGTAAGGTTCAGTTATTGCATTTAAAACTCCTAGCACACATCCTTCAGAGCCTTTTAGCCTAAATCCATGGCAGAGAAGTGTTTAGAATGAGGTGATGGCTGTAAAGAGGGCCTGGCTGTGCCATAGTTTCCCCAACAGCATTTTAACAGTGATACCCTGCAATGGGTTTGCAGCCCTCACCTGTCAGAACCACGGCTTCTCCCTCCATTAAATCACTGGAACTGTCAGCCCATGGAAGCACACAAGTGTTTGTACAACTAGAAAGACTAAGTAAGGAAGCAGGCAGGTTTCTAAATACAGTCAGAGCTTGCAACCAAGGAACCATAAAGGCAGATACCTCAGACACCTCTAACACAAACCTTAGCAATTTTGCATAAGCATGTAGAATCATTAGCAGTTGCCAAAAGCATCTGACGAGTTCTCATGTAGCCACTAGCAATGATTAATTAGGATTTAGAATCTGGCCTTTCTTACTACTTCCCAGTCCAATTACCTGCTTGTTAAAATGGATTGGTTCACAGCTGGAAGGTTCTTGTTAGGTCATCTTGGGATCTACTATTTTCTAGACATTGCTGAGGATGAGAAATAGCTGGAGAGAGAATATATAGATCAACTTTTGTGTTGCTGCCTCTTGCCCTTACTTTCTGCAGCCTCATTGAAGAAAAAAATCAGAAACCCAAACACAAGACAACATTTCAAAAGTGACCTAGTTAGTTACTGTAGGTTTGGATCCCTCACATTCTTGGCACCCAGCATTTGCAACTGCATACATGAAAACCAGTTCACAGAAACAGGGATAATTTTTCCCATGGCACTTCAAAAAAAGATAGAGGTTGAAAAAAGCCTAGAAATTCACACTGGATGAATCCTTCTATCTGCAATCTTCAGGCTGTAAACAGGAAAATTATTGTGTAAAGGGAAGAAATAACCCAACTGGGGTGATCTGCTGTATGGGCCTGTGTTTGCATCTAGTACAAGAAGACAGCAGAAGTAAATGAACACCTACTAATTATTTAAATCTAGAAATGGAAAGGCAGCATCTACTGGCCTAATTCCCACATCTATCTACTCCCTGGAAATATTATACTGTGAACTTCAGCACCAGTAACTCTTGCAGCAAACTGAGTGCTAAGGTACATGATCTGTAACAGGTGCTCAGATATGGCTCTGGCCACTTGGCTTGTTATGGCAAGTACTGAGATGTGACAAACCTTCTTTTCTGACTCTTCATCCCCATCCACTGACCTCCAATCTTGTAACATATTTGCAGTGTAAAGTCACCCATTATTCAGTAAGCAAGGATCAGCAGCTGAAGCGAAAACCTGTGGGCCCTGATGTCAGACCTGGGTGCAGAAGCACCAAGCTGGGAAACTAAAAATTTCTACTTCCATTTACAATAGAGATGATTTAAACAATCACTCTGGATTTGAAAATCCCAAGTGGGCAGGAGGAGTGGGCTCAGCACATCCACCTCACACCAAATTGCTGGCCACTACCACATCCCTACCAGCACAACAAGGCAGCTGCACACATGCCCTTTAAACTGGTAATTCTAAGAAAGAAAAGCTCTCTCAGACAATCCTGGCTCTGCACAGAATCTGCTGTTGGCTTCTCTAGCTGAGCACGCTGCTGCATATCCACTTGGCACAGCCAAAGGAAAGTGCACTTTATCCTGCATCCGTCAGCATCGGTGACAAGCAGATTCCACATAAGGGCATGAAATAGCACATATCAGGGACAAGGTATTCGTAAGAAATGTGAGAGATTTAAGCAAAAATTTCCATCTTTGCACTTCTGCCCTGGGAGAATGGACTTGAGGTGCTGCTCAGGAAGAGGAAAGATTTTTCCAGAACTGCCAGAGAAACTTTAGAGTGGCAGCAAATTTCCCTCTCCTTGCACAGTTTCTAACACACTTAGAACTGCTGTGAGCAGTGCTGAGCCTTCTGCATCTCATCTGAGCTCTCATTCACATCAGAAATCCCTGCAAAGAAATGCAAGCTCCTTTTTTCCCAAAAAACAAAAAGCTCAAATAAAACAGCAGCACCTCAAGCCGAAGAGGAAGTTTTCAAAGGCCAAGGTCATGTAGAGACTGAGCAAATTGGACAGCAAGGGCCTGGTTCTGGGGCAGTGCTTGGGTTGTGCTCCTGACCTCTGCTGCCAAAATGTAGGGTCTGAGGCAGCCCATCCTGGGAAACAAGTCTCCCACCACTGTTCTGAGAACCAAATCCATGTTGCTGTAAAGTCCTTAATGCTGTCATACAGAAATCTCTTTGAAACAGCAGATAATTACTAAAATAGTACAAAAGCCAATAGTTACTTTTCCATGGCTCACTTCTCCCTTTATACATGATAGGCAAAAAAAAGGTAAAATACCTTACTGATTAAATTCACATATCTGCAAAGGCATGTACGCTTGGGCACATATGTGAACACTGCTGCCTGCCTTTCCTTTCAATTCCCAGGCAATTCCACAAGTTCTTAAATCGCCTTTGGCTAATCAGTTCAGACTATATATGGGCAGCCCATTTCTGGAGTAACAGATGCTCCTAATTTAACCTTCAACATCACGCCTAGAAATTGTCCCATTTGGATGCCAGAGTCCCTAATTTGGAGCAGTGCCTGTCAGAACAGGGATGGTCACGGAGTGAGCTTCAGAGCCACTCTGCCACTCAGAACAATGTGAACTATTAAAAAGGAAAAATAAAATAATCAAGCCAGAATCAGTGCTCAGTAACACATGCTGTGGGGAGAGGACAAAGCTGCAACAAGTCAGCAAGAGCTGAAAATCAGGCAGGGGAGAAGAATCAAAAATAGTTTCTTAATGAACCAGAGATGTAGAAGGAGAGACATGAGGAGAAGGAGAGCAATGGCACAGCACGTGGAGGAGGAGCTCTGCTGGAAAATAAATGCACACATTATCATGGACAGAAAAGGCAAGTCTGAAATAGAGCTAGTCCAAAACAAATATTTCTGTGAATAGAAACATTTTAAAATCATTTTCTTCCTACTGAGTCCACAGGGTTCTTTTTGTATTTGCACTACGTGACAGTTCTTGCAAATAATGTTGTAAGTAGGAATGTTGTAAACAAGAGCATATTAATCATATGTTGGCATATACACAAAGAATTCACATACAAAAGCATTTCCACTGAAATCCTAGAGTTACCCTCATCCAATCCAAAAAGAGAAACAAAATCACATGTGTAAAGTGAAACAGCAGATTATTTGAATTTAAAATACAGCATTGCCAACTCCAGCCATTCAGAGGTCATCAATGAAAACCTCTGCTTCCCATTCTTCTCATGGAAGCTGATATTGATCAGTTGAAAGAACACACTCACTAAACAGTGAGGCACAGACAAATGTGGTCAAAAACTTGTGTGTCTTTTTCCAGCAATTGTATCAGCTGGTTTCTCCCAACAAAACCTTCTGCCACCCCAGTGAGGTAGGTGGGGAAAGGCGGAATGAATTTGCCTAAAAAGACATGCTAGAAATACCATTTACAAAATGCAGGTGAGTTTAGCAACAGCTGGAGCCCAGTTACTGGAAAGCAAATGAAGATCTTGGATGAGATATTCCTTGAGACAGTCTGAGTCACTTTCCCAATATCTGATCCCAGTGGTCAGCAGAGTATGTGGAATTGATGTCACATCATCTTTAAGTCAATGGCAGCCAGGCAGGTACAATTAGAAACATATTTGCAGCCATGTGTCCCCTAATGAACAGGAAGAAAGTGTTTTTGATGCAATTTGCAGGTTATTCTAGGTGGGAATCGAAATGAAAACACTGATTTGCCTTACAAGGAATCACTGAATTATGCACTAGTCTCAAGATATCAAGGTGCAGTAATTAAAGATTTTACACCTGCAGTAATTCCATCTTGGAAAGGCTCACTTTAACTGAGAGCAGGTGCATTTCTCAGCTTATTCTAAAATAAAGAACTGATCCAGAGGTATGGAAAACACAGGCATTTTTTTGGAACAAAGTCTGATTAAAAAAGAAATTAAAAACAGCAATATTCACTCTAAACATTTACTCAGATCTGGCTCTTTTGGAGTTCTCTATCACCCGAGGCCAGTCCCAGCTGAGGCTCTCCAGAGAGTCACTCTCATCTCTTTGGGGTACATAAACAAACAGGAGCTGAGTACAGCTGAACTCCTGTGCACATTGCCAGTGAAACCCCTTGAAAAGGAGCAAAATGTGCTTATTAATTTGTTAATAAGGTTTGTTTTGATTTCCTTAGATGATTTGGTTCCACATTTACCAGAAGTAGTGGAGACTTGAAAATATTGAGTCATATACTGCAGGTTTTATTTGCTTCTACATTTTTATATATAAATAGTAAAAAAAGCAATTTTTAGTATTTATTTCTCAACACAGATAAGGGAGTTACCATGGCTACCAGTCTCCAGTAACATGGTTTAAAAGGACAAAAAAAGGAAACCAGACTGGAGCTTGAAATAATCAGGTTGCTCTGCCCAAGACGCACACCATCCGGGTTATGATAGGAACTGGGGACTAAAATCAGACAGACTGGAAAAATACAACACTGAAAACAAAAACAAGGAAAAGGAGTCCAAAAGGTATGTGAGCCATGCACGCAAGTTCAGATTCAATATATTTTCAAGTACACAGAACACCTCAGTAAGATGTAAGCAGCTCTGGCTTTAAAGCAAACACAATAAAGTCCCTGAAAAAAAAATTAAAGAAAACTGCTTCCTAAGGAGATTAATGCAACTCTACAAGCAGTGCACACAGGATAGCCCAGTCCCTGGGATGCATGTCCATTTTAATGCCCAGGCATAAAGATTAAACACTGCCCAGCCCCTGACCTGTTGTGAGTGACCTGGAAAATTTCTCATCATGTCCATGCCCTTCTTCCCTCCCCTCCCCCCAGGAAAATCATGGATAAAACCCACTTCCCAGTGCTGTAAACATATGCTGGAAGTTCTTGGTATTGCTGTGCTCAGAATCCCTGGCAGTGAAGACCACAAGCACAACTTGCTTCTTCCAGAGTTTTTTTCGCCCTTCTGTTTTTATTACAGAGAAGAGTTTAATGGTCTTCAAATACAGAAATCTGATGCTTCACACCCTTGAGTTTCTGATATACTGAAGGTTTTGGACAGATGTTTGAACTATTTTATTAATATGGTACAAAGGACTCTTCGCATACCAGACTTTCACCAAGAACAGGCAAAGATATATTCTTATATTTCAAAAGCTGAGCAAAGGAGGTGTTAAATAAAGGCCTGAGAAGAATGTGTGAGGATGATTCATTTTATATTGATACACGCACTGTTCACAAAACTGTAGACTCATCTAAACAGTGTAATATATTTAGAGGAGGAAAAAATTACTTGGCTGCACGGGATGATGCACTTTCCAATTCATTGTCATATGAACAAGCTGAGTGTAGTGATAATTTATTGAGAAAAAGTAATTTATGCATATGCGATTGGGACTTTAAATCGTAAATATAGCTGTGGGACTTGGATTTTTTTCAAAATTATCTTTTTTCCTCTCCCCCTCTCAGCTCCATTAATATCATCCTTATATTCCCTTGCTACTGATATCAAATATTTAGAACACATTGGCCCATCCAGCCACAGCCCCCTTTGTATACACTTGGTTGGAACACTACTCAGTGGCAGTGGGGAAGGCCCGGTCCTTTCACAAGATCTGCCTCCTAATTTGTCTCATTCTGAATTTTCTCATTACTTTAAATCACATGAGCAAAAACCAACAAGATGCCCCCTTGGCAATGCCAGCAGCATCAGCAAATTTTAACAATAGTTTGTTTGTGTGCTTTTCAACCTCATGATGGCCTCCGGGTGTTTGACTCAAGAGCTTGATATTTGTTGGAAATTCTGTAGTGCCAGAAGCATATTCTTTGTGAAAGAGTTAGAAGTATGAGTTGTTTTGAAAAGCAACACAAAAATATCTCTCTGAAGATGAGAGGACAGGATTTTTTATATATTTAAATTTTAAAAGGTCCTAATTATACTAATAAAATATATTTTTCTGTCCCTCACTAATTTATCCCCACATGCCCCTCAGGCACAGCCCAATGAACTGCAGCAGCATTGCAGCCTGTGCAATGAAGCAATTTTTCCTCCTGCTCCTGAAGCAGTGCCTTGTGCAGCAATGTGACAGTTCAAAGTGTGCATGTTATTTTAATGAGATATCATGATAGCTCGTTAAAGAGGATGGCAACAGAATTGTGGATTCTCTTCTGTTCCCAAGTTATGTATACAAATGAATGCTCACTTTCCTTCACAAGGTACAAGCAGAGTTCAGCTAAGACAGATGTCTGCTGCATCAGTTGTGCTAACAACCACCTCTGACAGGCAGCCCCAGGATAAGGCTCTGATTACCATAGCTAGACCCAGTTCATGGGTCACTGGGGAATTATGATTAGACCATACACAATTTTCTTAGAAGGCAGAAAAACAGGATAGGATGAGTAAGTTCTGGCTCACTAGAAGCTTTCTTTTTTTCCTTACTCAGGATGGAGATGCTCAAGTTCCTAATGAATAATACTTTGTGAATGGCTTAACATGGATGGGAGAAGGGGGAGGGACAAAAAACAGCAAACAAGAAAAGCAGGTAATGCAGACTTGTAGAGTGCGTTCTGCAAAGCTTTCAGGAGAAGAACATGGGGATTGGCTTTAGCAGAATGAAACACACAGACAAAGCACCTGAACAACCCACAACTCAACTAGAGAGGATGCAGAGGTGTGCAAACACTCCACATGAAAGTTTTCCAAATAGAAGTCCTGGTAGTTGGCAACCCTGTTCTTCCAGTTCCGTGTGCTGCTCCGGAGAGCTTCTCCAGGAAGGGCACTTGCAGGAACAAGAATTTGGATTGCCAGGGCTGAAAGACTGAGCTTACAGGGAACCACCCTCCTACACTGCTGTTTCTCTGCAGATTTACAGCAAGGCTAATGAGAAATGCACAGTGAGGAAGCACTACTCCTCTGCACTGTGTCAGTGAGTCTCTGGGTGCTTTTGGCCTCACTCCTAATGAGCCACCCGACCTCAGGACTAAAATCCAAAGTCAGAAAGGACAGATCACTTCTTGAGTCTGCATAAAACGGGGAAAACAATCTCTGCTGCAGCCCTGTGAGGCATTTCTCTGCCTAGAAAGGTCTCTGAGACTTTCCTTAGCTGAAGAAACTGCAGAGTTCAATAATCATCTTATAAGCATCTCAGTGGGCTGGAGTATATGCATTGGTCGCATTTTAAAGTCTGTGGTATCTACACAGACAGGCAAGATCAAATTATCCTGAATGTTACTATTTTAAAGTTCCACAACTCTGTTTTGTATCAGCCAGGAATTTGGTTCAGCATTTCTGCTGGAATAAATGGTTCACTGTTGTTTTAAACAAAATAGTGGTATAAGAGAGAGAATTTAAGAGAGTAAGAAGACCTGTAATTTAAATATGAGATGTTCAAATGCTAAAACCTGGCATGAGGGACATGGTTTAACCCTTTGCCCAAGGAGGTACCTATGAAAAGCCTCCACACCCAAAGAAAATGGCCTGACAGGCAAAAGTGCCTGAGGCCAGTTAGGTCTTTCAGAAGCCCCTTGGTCATCTATTCTTCCATCCCCAAGAGAACAAAGGAAAAACTTGAAGGGGAAAGATCATGGTTGTTCACCAGATTTACCATAAAAGACACATAACCAAACTGAAGAAAAATCACCACTGTCCTTATCACACAGATCAAGAAAAGCATTTGACAGCCTGCAGCAGGTTCATTCTGGAATACCTTGAAGCACTCTGCCCCACCAAAGAGAACCAGGAATGTCCTCCAGACTTCCTGTCGAGATGCAGCACGTGCAGTTCCGCAGCAGAGGCTGGAGCACTGGGTAAGGTGATCTCATGCCAGCCTGGCACTGCCCCGTGGCTCCTCAAGGAAGCAGAGCAGAGACAAACACAGCTGGCACCACACACCTGCCCTGCTCTGCTGGAGAGATGGGTCTGTCAGAGGTGCTGTCCTGTCCTCAAGGTCGAGTTGAAGTGTCCCCTCTGTCTCCTGAGAGGCCTCTGGGATTTAAGGGTTCTGCAAGCACCCGTCACATGAGGAGCAAACCTTGCTGTAGACTTACTCATTCCTTACAAATGGACACTTCCAGTGTATTAATCCAGTACTTAGTGTGCTCATTCAGCATGGTACGTTTGTGCGAACCATCCCATTGATGCTGTAGGACTTAACAGATTTAATGCAGTGGCATTATTCTTAAAAAAATAAACATGTAATGAATCTGCTGAAACCAGGCCAGGACACACTTCAGAGACAGAGTCAGAGAAGTGGGGATTTGCTTTATTCGGCACACCGGGTGTGGGGGATCGCTCCTCCAAAACCCACACACCCTGGTGCTCCCTACAACACAGTATTAAGGGTTAAATTATGAATATTCATCTCATTCCTTGGGACAGGTGTGGTTATACAAATTCTTTCTCAGAATTCATTAATATTATTATCATACATGCCGGGCATGCGCTGTGTGTCCTGGTGGTCGCACTGAGGAAGGCTTCTCCTCTTCCTCGGGGGTCTTTCTGATGAAGATCAGCAGTCTTCCTCACAATGCACTTTTCACCTCTCTCCCGGGGGCATGCGTACTCCTCTGAGGAATGATCCAGCGGTTTCTGAGATGATCCTTGGCCCCTCTATCTTGACAAGATCAGGGCGAATCCGGCTTCTTAGGTTTTGTAACTAACATTTGCTGTTGGAATTGACATTTGCCGTCTCTTAATAGTTAACTGTGCTTACATGAGTTAGCTATTGACTGCCCCTTCTTCAGTAGGAAGACCAGCATTTCATACCCATTCAGTTTCTCTTTAAATCAACCTAATGAGTCAATTAAATTAATAACAAAGAGTAAAGGAGAGCCTGATATACCACACTACTCCACAAATTACATTTAGCTGCAAACAGAATAGAAACTATAATAGAAAATAACGCGGAGACCGTGGAGGAAGGGAAAAAGCAAAGGAAGGGATGAGAGGAGTAAATTTTCAGGGTATTAGTTTTTGTAACCTGGCATTTTCCAGTCAGGCCACACTAGGATGGAGAGTGCACCAATCACTCACTTCAGGTGCAATCCAGTAGTTTGTGGAACAATCTTTTCTGGCTTTATTTGGACGTATCCTCACTTTCCCTTCCACATTCCTGCTGAGTCTGTCCCCTCCTCTGAGGTACTTGTGACAGTTGGCTTTTACAGCCTACATCAGAAAATAGAAAAAACCTCAAACTTTTCTACAATACTTGATGAACACTAGAAAAAGGCTTTGTTTCACTAAATTCTCAAAAGTTGTCAACATTTTGCTTAGAAATTACATACTTTAGAGTACAGCTAACTGTTGTTCTGGGCATAGATAAAAATGGTTTTAAAAATTTTTTTAAAAAAAAAGGTTGCTAAAATAAAGCATTTTACGAATTTGTTTGTTTCAGTAGAAAAAATAGGGAGGGGAGTTGAATCCCAGAAGATTTCTTTGCTTGTTTGTTTGAGCACTGATACATACCAACCTCTACCAGTACATTACTGTGCTGCCTGAATAAAAGTGGCCTTCGGATGAGTCTCAAGAAAAGCTCCTGCTCACCACTCTGCTAAAATACTTCAAATTACTCCTCACTGCACCTGTGGCTCTCCAGTTTCTGCAGCTTCTTTGCACTGCAGAGCTACAAAACCAGATGTCTCTACCCCATGTTACAGATGTGAGGCACAGAAAGATGCTGGACTCACCTACAGTCACACGAGAGTTGTGCCACAGAACAAGAACCCAAACTCAGGTTCCCTGTGCCAAGGCTCATATTTAGAAAAGGGTTGAGCTCCAGATTCATACAGGCACGTAATAAAATACAGCAAGTGTTCTTGAGAGGAGTGCCTTGGAGATAACACAGCACTGGGGTTATTACCTAAGCCTGACAGATGCTTTTATATATACTCAGGTGATCAAATTAACAGCACTGCCTGATTTCCCATGCACAGCATCTCTAATATAGCTCACCTTATGAGCTGAATTTAAGACTGAAAATAAACTGGTCTTTTGGAATACCCTGAATAAAGTTTTGGCAGTTACTTCTATAACAGGATTTTTCTAAATTAAATATGAATAACAATATGGATACGCAATTCAAAAAAGAAAGAAAAGCCACAAAAAAATTCTTACTAGGATTTATGGTTCTCCCAGTTTTTATCCTAATTATTGTAGAATCTCATATTCATATTGGGGGTTTATTACAAAATCTTATCAAATTAAAAAATATATTCCCTGTTAAAACCCATACTTCAATACAGTCCCACAAAAAGCCACCAGCATAATGAGAAGGGACACCACCAACATTAACAATCCTCTCCTCCTCTTCCAAATCATTCATTTCCAGTATTACTGAGGAGGGATTCCTGGGAGCATCCTTCTGGGTTAAGGTATACAGTTCACTGATTTATGTATAAACTCATTTAAAAGAAACTGAATGTACCTACATAAATAAAGGTTATAAAATAGCGATTTCCAAAGACTTTTTATTCTGTTAATCCAATAATGCATTTTCCTTTTATTTTTTTGCTTTACTTGATGTTTCTTCCGCCCATATTTTAAGGCAATTTCATGACAAGTAAATCCAGGCAATAAATATTTTTGCTGGGTCTGATCTGCGAATTATCAAATCCAATGACACACTGACACAGCGCGTTCTTCCTGCCATGAAAAATTTATCACATGCAACTCGAGCACCTCCGAGCAGGAAGAATCCACTGCTCCTGATTTATGCAGCTCAAAAGGAAACAGACATTTTAAAGTTGCAAAGCTGCAATTCCATTTTGTCTTCTGCTGGGCATGTTTGATCAAATCAGAGCTTGCAAACCAAGCTCTCTACTGCGGTCTGCATCTGAGAAGGGAGAGAGTTGTTTTTGTGGGAATGATCTAGCTCGGGAAAAATGCCGAGGTTAGCACACCCTTGTGTAAAACACATTGCCGGCATTACTTGGCACTGCTGCCTGCAGGTCAAGCTTCTGCTCATGTCAGCAGTCTTGGCTCTTTTGGAGGAAGCCTGGCAGGATGATGGAAAAAAATTCATACATCCCTCCTCAGAGAATCCTCCCCTCTTCTCCTCACCCTTTGGACACCAGCACCAGCACCAGTGAAGCTGAATAGTTCTGTTCACCTGGGCTGGGACATCATCTAATGCTAATTTTAATAATGGTTTTCCTCCCAGGAATAAAAGATTTATTAGAAGTTTTCTTGACCTCTCTCAAAAAGTTGTAAGGAATGGGAGAGAACTAAAGAAATAAAGGAAGTCCTACTCATCACAGGAAAAGCAAGGGCAGAGGGAAACAGGTTAATATGACTTGGTTAAGTGGCTGATTAGGATTGAAAATAAATCCTATTAATAGGCTGTGACCACACACAAGTCTGCTTTGATACACTGGTACATATCACTGCAAATTCAGCACACCTGAACAGTGACACACATCCACAGGCTGCAACATCACCTCTTCCAAACAATGTTCCATATCCCACCAGCTCTGAGAAACTGCTTCCCAGAAGGAAAGGCCGACTGGGTGGGACCAGGCACCATGTTCCCCCTCAGGGGACAAGGAGAATGGGAAAAAAAGAATAGGAGCAAGACTCCAGCAAGCCACAAGGTTGTCCTGAGGCTTCATGCGGCTGAAGAAGTGTTTAACATCAGAGAAAACCAGGATCCAGACTGTTCTGCCCCATAAACCAGACTCTTGACTGAAAACAACATTCCCAACCTCAGCAGAGCTGGGACTGCATGAGCAGCTGAGTCCTCCTTCTACCCACTGGAGGGCAGGGCTGCTCTCACGCGTTACGCATACAACACAAGCACATTTTTACAAAATAGTAAGACGTCTGTAACTTCAGTACCAAATACCTCTTACACAGTTTTAAACAGCTCTGGTTAGAGGAAACAAAGCTTGCCTCTTTACATTGATGTCAGACAGCTGGAGGAACAAACACACAATGCGGTTCTTGGGGGAGAACTGCAAAAGAGAATTCAATTGAGCTCTATAAACTGCAGCTGCAGTCCCATAGCCAGGACTAGGAAATTCCAAAACCAGATGACTGAGGTGGCAATGAGATGGCAGGAAGAGCATTTACCCAGGAGAGGAAGGAAAAACTATTTACACAATGGTGTTAGGATTCTTCTTAAGCACAATCATAAGGGCTTTCATAAAAAGTGAGGACAATACAGACCTCCCCCAGTTAAGATGATACACAGCAAATAGGATTTCGGAAAATGCAATTTATCTTTGCTGTAACAGGAATAAAGTGACTGATACTTGTTTGCATAAAGATGGAACTATCAATCCTTGCATATACAAATCTTCAAAATAATGATCTAACATAGCTGAAGTATTTATTTTAAATCTTCATTAGGTGTGCATGTTGCTACTTTAAAGGAATCAGAGGCTAAATGGAGGTCTCAGTAACCACAGTGATTTCAGCTCGTATTACTCCTGTCACTGATGGAATGGAGACTACAAAGTACAAACCATATGTACACTGCTTCTCATCCTTACAAATAACATGTCATGTCTCTTTTGACTTAAAGATTTTACCATTTTTTACTCCACATGGAATAAAAACGTTAACCTATTTATTCACATTATCAGATCCAGCAATTCCAACACAGACAAGAAAATAAAATGAAAGACACCACACAGGCCAGTGCACAAATACCAAGCATGAATCTTCCTCCAGCTAAAAGAGAAGAATGTCCTTTTTATAGGGCTGTTACATTTGTTTATATTATTTTCATAGAGCAGATCCAAGTTCTGCATTTGGCACACATTACTCAGCAGCCAACAGAAGAATTAAATCAATCAATATAGCTAGCAGTGTGGAGGCCCAAACAGCTGGCCAGAGCAGTTGTGTGTGCAAACATGCACTGCATGCTCTGCTAATCCATGCACATAGGCAAATGCACATACAGCAGGAAGGTTTAAATTAAGCCATGTCAGTTTAAAAAAACCTCAGGTATCAGAACTGCACCTAATACTCCAGCATGGAGCATTTCAAGGAAGCAAAATATTTATTTGGCAGCTCCAGCTTTTGTTCTTTCGGACTTTCCACCTGCCAGGTTGTAAGGGTCCATTTTATCTGAACAAAGATTTCTCTTCTACTTGAAAGCCAAAGGCAGCTGACCAGGAATCAGCACCTCACAGAGCTAGGGCTGGCAAATGAGGTGAGGTAACCCTTCCCAGGCTTTGCTCAGAGAAAGAAGTAAAATACAGCACAGGAAAGAATCTCCAGGCTTCCTGAGGGTCCCTCTCCTATGTCATGTAAGGACAGGTGGAGGAAAAGGCCTCCTTCGCTCACACATTCCCCTTGAAGGGCCAATCCCCACTGTGCTCCCAAAGGCTCTTTGTCTTTCTTCAACACATCTACTTAATGGCCATTCACTGGTCCCTTCCCTCTTGTGCCTTCACAGCTGAGACCACGTGTGCTGAACACCTGGATCTGTGATCCTGCATGCCCTGGGAGGACATGGGTGCACCAAGTGGCTGTCTCCAGGCTGAGCACATTCTTGCTCAGTAGCTTCAGGAATGGAGCACTGAGGAGAGGGCAAAAGAGTGCAGAGAATTCAAGTGACCACAGGTGGGTTACCTTATCACCTCCTGAAGTATAGAAACTCTACAGCAGGAAAGAACCTGTAGCTCTGAGTGCCACAGAGAAACCACCTACATGCTCCGTGGGAATGAATGGAAAGTTGCTCACCTCACACCACAGCCACTGTTTTGGAAAAGCAGACCAGAGCTGACAACTGCTATGCTGGGAATTAAAGAGAAATAGGAAAGGGTAGAGGAAATTAAGAGCCAGTTTGCACTGGCACTAAGGTGTGGTACTCTGGGATGAGTTCGATAATCCCAGCCAGGTTTTCCTCGGGTCCCTGCTGCTGCTGAGATGGTCACTGCTAACCTCAGGCCAACAGGGATGGATGGCACCTTGCCTTCCCATGTACCAACTGTTAGATACAACTCCCTGTATCTTGGCAACATGATGGTTCAGGATATCATAAAAAAGAATTAGTAATGTTTAAGCAAGCCCCTCTCCCGTCCAAGCCCACCATGTCCCAGCAAGACACCACACAGAGACAGATTAAGTCAGTGACAGGCAATGCTAAACTCCTCCTGAAGAAATCTGAGCTTGAGCCAATATCCACAGAAGACACTGTGAAATATTCTTCTTCAGTAGGTGTTGGACAGGAGTTATCACTCATCACTCATTACAACATTAAATGGAGAAGGATAAAAATTCCAAAACTAGGACCCTTGGGGATACAATGCTTTATGTGGAGACAGAAGGTTTAGCATTAGAGTCCTGATTTAACACTATTTTCACAGACAGGTGTTAGCCAGGAGCAAACCTATTGAAGTCAGTGGACTTACTCCAGTGTAAAACCTGCACAACTGAGAGAAGAGACAGGGTCAGCTTCAAATGGGGATAGCAGAGGCAGGGATTTTGAGAACCGCCTGTGGAAAAATGTTCACACATACTTTGCACACATCATTTCTATGATTAATTTCTTGTGCATGCATGAAGGACTCAAAATGTGGGCTTGAACTTGCCAGCTCCAGCAGTAAGAGAACAGACTCACATAGCAGATCCTCAGCTGGAGGAAATCAACATAACCCTATCAAAACCAAGAGAACTACATTGATTTATAGCACCAAAAGATCTGGTCTGGAGGCATTAAAAAACTGTATATGGAAAATAAACCCATCAAAAAACAAAACCAAGAGGAAAAACACTGCAAGGAATGTGCTTCTCTATCCTACAAGGCAACTTTGGTTTTCTTTCCCTGAAGATGTACTTACTCATCGCACTCCTCTGGGAGCTGCTCACAAAGCTTTCTTACATTGCTGTCCATTTAGTGTCAGGTTTCACTCCCACCAGCCTTTCAGTTTAGGGGCTCCCTTGCTGATTAAGCGACTTACAGTAATTGAGTAATAGTCCAGATGCTAGACGCTGCCTCTCTAGGTAGCTATTTGAGGCCTGGTAATTTGAAACCTTTTATTTAAATCCCCATCATCTACCAAAACACAACTTTTGAGATCTAACTTACTGTGCTTTCAAAGTACTGAAAGCAGCAGGTGGGCTTCAAGGAAGCAATTTGTTATAAACATGATGCTGCCTAAATAATGGTGGCTGTTTAATCCTATGGTGGTTAATGGTCAGCATGCTGGAGAAGAGCACAGGACAATTTATGAATTCCAAATACGGTTTTTCTAACAATTCTGGCCTCCAAAAAGAGTCATGCAATATATGGAGCAGACCATGCTGATTACACCTCAAGTCTTCTTGTAGAGCCTGAAGGAAAGATTTGAGGCTATTCATAAACCAGGGCTGTTTAGCAGCCTAATCTTCAGATTAGACACACCTTCAATCCCTGGGGTCAATTTAGCTTTTTGTCCTTTCAGTGTACAATAGGGGCATTGAAATTGGGAAGTATTTCTGAGGATGAAAGCTCTTCAAACGGCACAGGAAGCGCATCTTGGACCACGGGGTACAAATCAAGAAGGTTTATGTTGCTTACAGATACCCACAGCCTGGGGGCACATATGGGTGCTGCCCCAAACCCTGCCACAACCCCTCCTCAAATGAGAACTGTTTTCTGTTAATGTATTTGAACCTTCAGCTTCCTTCCTGCCAACAGTCTCTGTATGTGATGCTGGGCAGTCTCTATATGTGCTGCTCCTCTCCAAATTGAGGAAGATTTTCAGTAGTGATTCTGAGAATCTCTTGGAATGCTCCCATCCTAGCAAACACACCGGGGACTGACCAGCAATCACTAAAAGGAAGAACTGTGACACATCTGAGAAGTTTCAGGCCACAATGAACATTTCTAACTGCCTTCTTACATTATTATAATAATGCTAATTGCCACATGCAGTAGCCAAAAACTCACAAACACTTCCATCCCTAACACTTTGGCCAGGTATGAAAAGAAAGCAGACTATCGTTGGGCATCTGTGCTGCAACTGAAAATGGAAGTGTAACTAAACAAACAGCAATGGATGTTGATTCATATAGCAAATCAAATTGAAAAATAACATTAGCAGCTGACACTGGGGGTTTGTTCTGTTTTGGGGGGTTTCAGTAAACATCTGAGCAACGAGTCTGAGCTGTACTGATAATGCCCAGGGGACAGCAGAGGCTCTGTTTATGAATCCTGGATCCAGGACTGACCCAGTACTTCCTAGTGTGCATAGCAAAAAACCCAAATGTGCAGAAGAGGAAACAACCCCACAAAGAGAACAAGGGAAAGCTTGAAAGTGATGTCCCTTCTAAATGAACTGGAAAGAAAATGCACTTACCGCTTTGACAGCAAATCACAAGGTAATTGTTTCTTCCCACAGACATTATTGTAACATAGACAAAAAAATTGGTCACCATTAAACAAAGTTTACTCAGTGGCATTTTTACTGTTCTGCTGATGGGCCAGTTAAGAAAACACTGAATAAATTATGAAACAATAGAAGGAAGATGGCTCTTTATAAGCTGTGTTCGATATAACAATTTTAAAAGGCTATAACACAAGCTTATTAAATTTGACAGGGCTTATAAATCCTAACTCACATTATTGTGCTGCAACTTAAAAGAAGTATTCCTCACTTTGTCATTGGAAATTTCAAGTTTAAGTGGTCCCAGTGCAAAATGATAACTTACATGCTTGAATGTTTCCATGCACAGACCACAGGTCAAACATCTGGTTAAATGCAGTGCTCAGTACTGCAGCCTGTCCTGTTCATACATGTGTGAGACATTGGGCTTTACATACCCAGCAGGCCAAATATTTCTCTCATTTGAGATGTTTTTTAAGGGTTTGGGTGGATTTTTTTTTTTTTAAAGAAATTCTGACCCTCTTGAGGAGATTTCTAGGATGATTTGGTGATGCAAAAGCTCAAAGGAGTGCCAGAGTATTTCAGTTAGGACGCCTATGGGCACACACAGCCAGTTTAATGGCAAACAAGTCACCAGAAGGTGTTTGGGGAACCTCTGATGCTGTTGCAGGAACCAAAGCAGTTGCCTACAGAGCCTTTCCGGCATGCCATGGTCTCATTTTGTGGAGTAATGCTCCCAGTAAATAACCTGGCCTTGCCAGATGTTCTCCTCACCCGAAGATCATGAGATCTTTAGAGACCTGATCTGCAGCAGGCAACAGCTGAGACCCAAAATGCATTTGGCCACAGGGCAGAATTGAAGAAATAAGCCTGTAGAATTTCAAAGGGAAGGAGGGTCTTTCCCCCTTTCCCTACATAACAAGCATGCTAATAGGAAGCTGCTCCAAAAAGACAACTCTTCTAGAATATTCTCTTACAGGGAGGTACAAATCATTTACAGCAGAACAGGACTGGATCATTTAACACTGATTTTGAAAGTAATAAAAATTTTTAAAATGTTAGAGGCTTAACCAGTGGAAGCTACTAGAAATGCAGCTGCTCCAAGCCTGAAATTCCAAATGGTGACTAGAAGGAAATTATTCCAAAATTTGTCAAAATAGCCTGAAGCTTTCTACTTTGCTTTCATTCTGTGGAGTATATACAGCTCTGCACAGACTTCAAATGAAAAGACACAAATATTTTGTAGTGAGAAATTCACATCATCGTACTGTATTTTTCTATTAATTTCTGCTTTGAATTTGCAGGTGCAAAACTGGAACAAAAATCCACATTGCCATGATTTTGAATAAGATCTTCCTATAGAGTAATCTTAACTTGAAAACACTTAAGCAGGGAAGGGTATAAACCAAAGACCAACAGGATCTTATGAAAAAAAAATCTGCACATCTTTAACAGTTTCTGAATCAAGTCAACATAAGTTTTAATTGCTCCAGTTACAGATATCTACATCTAGCTTTGTATAACTGCACAAAGGACAAACTGTATTTTCACTGTGACTGATAAATGTAGACTTTTACATGGACTAGGATGAGGCATCTATTTTTAAATCTCAAGAAAGCTTTCCAGAGTTCTGTGCTCTAGATCTACCTTGAACAAAATGCAGCACCATTGAAAAAGAGGGATTAGAATATCCATAAAACAGTCAAATCTGTCTCTCCAGTAACACAAATAGTTAAACTAGAAACCTGAAGTTCAACACTGTGCTTGTGTGAAAGTCAACTGACATTCCAGCTTTACAGCAGAAGATCGGTGATGCTGTGATGACTCCTGGGCTGGTCTGGCTTCTGAACACCAGCCTTCAGTTAAGAGCTTTCTTTCAATACACGCAATAATATTTGGACAGCTCCAATAGAGCAGGATTTACTGCTCGGCTCCTACAGCCCCCTCCCTCTCTAGGATGAGTGCTTTTGAAATACTAATGATTTTATAAGCCTCCTTTTCTTGGTGAGGCACAGAGAGAGTAACAGCTTTGCTCAAAGTCAAGTGAAGTGAGAGAAAGTGATATTCTTCCAGGTCACACTGAAAAACCAAGACAGCCTAAGAGCTGCATTCAGACCATGAATCTCAGCTCTGATCCAGGAGCTGCTGAAGCTGATGCAAGGCTCTCTTTAATGGGCAACAGACCAGGGCCCTTTGGCCTTAACCCACAGGTTAATCCTTGGCACAAGCCTGAAGATAAGTAATTGCAGAGCAACCACACTTCTTACAAAGCAGCACATCACGACAATAGCCAAATTTGCTTCACGTGGACTGCGAACGTGCAGTGCACTGAAAAGCACAATTCTCATTGTTATCACATCGTTTTAACCCTTACAAGTTTGACATTGCAGTCTGCTGCTTTGAAAAATGACCACCCTGTGGACATGCCCTGTCACATCCCTTTGTTGTTACAGGAGGTTAGACACTGCCCAGGATCCATAAGCTCTGCTGTTGCTCAGGTTTAAGAGACAAGACCAAGCGAAGGACACTCAAGTCCCTGCCACCTTCTCACATAAATGTACTGAAACTTTTTAAAATTCAGGTAGAGTGACAAGGACTGCAAGTTTTGATATGAAACCAGACTAAATAAAGGTATAAACTGTAAAAAGGGCGATTTTGCTCTAAGCTTTCATTTTGTTTATATCAAAACAAATATTCCCTATAAAGACCACTGAATTCCTGTACATCTGAGAGTCCAGCTGTATTTCGGTTTAAGGTAATCACATTAGCCCAGACACTGACTGGATGCTAATAAAACCGTTTTGTTTTCTTTCAAATGTGCTCTAAATAACACATTTTGAGACGTTGTTAGACTAAATGCAAACAGATCTTGAACCCTGACGTGCTCCACACATTAAAAAAGGATTCCTAGAAGTTGCACTTTATGGGACATATCACACACTGCTGACATCCTTGGATGCTCTGCCAGAGCCAAGATTAACAGCCCATTTGAAAGCCTGAAAATGTTTAAGAACTGAAAGGCTCATGCTGATGGCTGAGCTCCGTCATGTTCCACTGAGATCAATGAATTTGAAAGCATTTGGCATCTTACATGATGGGTGAGCTCTGCTCCAGCTACCAAATCTTGATTAGTCCAAAATAGAAGAACTTTGAATACAGTCTTGGAAGAACACAGAGGAAAATGTGAGCTGTCATGGAAGAGAAGTAAATCTCTTCCCTGTCAGCCACACTGATTCTTTCTCTCTCTCATCAGTTTTCCCTTCCCCCCCATAACCCCAAGGAGGAAAAAAAAAGGTAAAAATAAAAAAAATCAATCTTAATGGACAAGCTGGGACCACCTGATAGTATGTTTCTGACCAGCTATACACAACCTCCTGGGAATTTCAACAAACATCATAAACAAAACCAGGTGGGAAACCGTTTTCATTTATTTTCATTTTACAAAGAAGTTCAGACTGAAACTGAGTTGTTTACAAAACTACAGGACCTTGAGGGGCCAGAAGAAAAAACTATATCAATCTGAGATCCACAGTCCACATCTCACTAAAAGCAAGAGTATATTTATGTAACATGCCCAGAATTAGCAATAAATAAAGAAACTCTGTTAAGATGCAGAAGCAAAAATCCTCGTTTACACAGCTGCACCAAGCCAAATCATTTTATAAAACTATGCAGTACCTGGGAAGTGCTGAATTGCAGCCTCCTATGAAGGTGGGTTTTGCAGAAGTTTTCAGCAGGATATGAGGGTGAACAATACACAGTTCTAACTGCAAAATCATTTAAAAAGAGGTGGAAGTAAGAAGGTAGAGTTCAGACTGAATAGAGGGACAACTTGGAACATGAGTTCAAGTGATTTGAAAGAAATGTTTCATCTCACTGAGAAGATGAAGAGTACCATTATGTGGTATTATGTGAAGCATAACGTGAAGCATTGCATTATGTGAAGCAGGGCTCAGACTGAAAACAGGAACATCAGCTAACTGGTCATCCTAAGTATTCCTCAGAAATCTCTCTCCAAAGCATGTCTCAAAGTATTGAAACTCTAAGTGGGAAATATAGGATGAAAAACTTTCATCTCAGAGGTCAAGATCCATCTGTGGCAGCTCTGCACCAGCACCACCGCGAGCTGGGTCAGAGCACATTTGAGCACAAGCGGGACTCCAGGGGCATGTGAGGCTCCACAACCTCCCCGAGTTCTCTGCTTATGAACGGGTGAATCATAACTGCAGAGCCCTTAACCACAGGGCAGAGACATCAGGGGATTTCCATTTTCTTGACACGACAGCAAGTGTATGTGAAAGAGAAAATGGCAGCACTTCCTTAATCAAAGCCAGGAGCAAGTTTTCACCAGCTGAAAACACAGATTAAGGCTTAACTCCAATGAAGCTGCTGTCAGACCAGTATGATTGAAAAAAGATTCACATCCTTGCAGAAGTAGACTAGAAAATGTCATTTGAGAGGAAAAATTGTTTGCCAGCACAAGCTGATCTGTGTGCCATTTTTCATGCAGATTCAGAAAATGCAATTTCATGAGAAAAGGAAAAATTACTACTTCGTAAGAGCTGAAAATTCAAAACAGTCCCTTTGCATCATTGAGCTGAGCAAAGGAGCTTAAAAATACATTAAATTTAAATTTACTTTAATATCCTGGCAGATTGCTGGGGTGGTACAGACAGTCTTCCACACAATTCAGAATCAAATCACATTGCAAGTTGCAGAGAGTCCTGAATACCCTATTTTATTAGCACATAGAAAGGCAACGCCAAACAGCTTTCCCCTGAACTCTTCAGACAGCGATGTACATGGTAGTGCAGATCCCACCTAGGCAGCTGCACGTATTCACCAATGTCTTTGTGCTATTTCATTTGCAGGAGAAAATGCACAGACTGGGCAGAAAATGGACAGATTTCCAAACTCAAACAGTGACCACTGTGCCCAAGAGTATAGCTGTTGATGGATTAAGGCAATGTTGGGCTCCGTGTTGCCCCGTATCAGGCAGCTAAGGGATGAAAGGGGCAATATTTGTCTGAACAGCTCCATCACCACCCTCCCACTGCACTACTCCCTGCACAACTCCAGTGTTATTTCTCCTTTCACCGCAATGAATTAATCCCCAAGTTTCAGTCATGGGAATGGTTCTCTATAAAGACTGTATGAGTGTATCAATTCAAAATGCTTGCAGGTCACATAACAGAGATAAAAACAGAAAAGAAAGGAAGATTGGATTAAGAGCAAAGAAGAAAGTGCAGCAAATGGCTCAAGGTGTTACCGGCATGTGCCAATGCTCCAGGCCTTCCCCCAGCACTGCTGAGTTCTGGCTGGCTCTTCCAGGGTCAGCTTGGTGGCCATGGAGCCACCAGAGAAGGAGAAATTTTAAATTTAAAAGCAGCACTGCATTAAGAAGTGACCTTGGCCAGCTGCCACAGCCCCAGCTTTGCCAGAAGCTGCCTTCCTCAATCACGTAGCACCTCCCAGCCAGATTACCTAAAGGCAGCTGTGATTGCTCCCTCCCCTAAAGCTGGAAACAGACATAAGACACAGGAAGCTGCCAGAAAATAATAATATAGAAAACCTAACCCATTTACACCAATATCTTGAGGAACAAGTAGAACTGAAAGAACCAGGTAAATTCTTGCATTTCGTAGTCTTTGAAAGATAAGAATGTACAAGATGAGGAGAGGGCCAAGAGCAGTAGATTGAAGGCTGTGTTGGAAGAAAGGCAGGTGGACTGTTCTGTTCTAATATGCAAAATATTTTTGGTTGATCTCTGCTTTGGTGTGAATGTTCTGAAATGAGACATAAATTTAACTTCACAAAGATAACCTGGTTTCCCTGTGTCTCAGTTCTCTGCCTACAGTTCCCTAAGCAGCAGGGTATGATATACATGCTAAAAGTCATGATGGATTTCTATCCAAAAGTAAGATCCACTCAGGGACTTCATAACCCCCAGAGAAACTACACTCAGCAGCTCCTCTCTCTGAGATTTTTTAATAGATATGCCAAGGGTTCATGCAGATCCCAGGAGGTACTGTGATAATTTTCAGCAATGAAGATTAGTCAGTTATTTCTTGTGAAGTATTCCAGGTACATGCTCAAACTTGAAAAGGAACCTTATGTTCAGTACAATGTGATACACATGTGGTACACAATGGTTTGTAACAATTTATGCCAGCTGAAGTTCTAATCCTGGACAGTGCCTCTGTTTATTTCTTTATTTTGGTTTTAGGAGTATGTATCTACTACTACTTTGAAGACCTTACTTAAAAAAAAAAACAAAAAAAAAAAACCAAAAAAACCCCCCACCAAACTCAAATCCACCCCCACCCCCATAATCTCCAGATAAACAAGTTTAAAGAAGAAAACAGGCATCACCCCAGCTGTGTGTTTAAGGCCTCAGTCTGCAAGTCTTCAATAAATCTGTCCTCAAAGTTCTGGCTGCAAGTAATCTCACATCACAGATGTTATGAGGGAAGGAGCATAGCTTCAAAAAATAAATCATTAATGACTTCGGGTGTATTGTTATGCAACTCAAGGGCACGTGGTGTACCTGGCATCCAGTGACACCTTAGAATGAGATAGCAGAGATGTTTGCTACTGCACCAAACAGCCACCACTCATTCAACAGAGCCTCCTTCTGCCATCTTTTCCCATTTCTGGCCTTTTTTTTTTTTAATAGGCTTTGAGTGGGGCCCTACCATGTATCTGCTGTCCAGATGTCACCCATGCAAGCTCCCACACAGGTGCAGCACTGACCAACTGTCCTAGGTTACAATATAGATGTACTTAAGTATTCTATTACCACCAGCTGTGGGCCATTAGCTGTTATCTCCTGCTATGACCCACCCCTGATAACAGACAATGGGCCATCAAGAAACCACTGCATGACTCATGGGCTTATCTCATCCTATGGTGAGATGCTCCGCCCAGGAGGGAGGAGCCAAGCATTCCTACCTGGATATAACCTGGCCTTGGAACTGCCTAAGGCAGCCCTGTCTACTGAGTTCCCAGAGGACAAAAGCTACTAGTGGACCTTCAGCTGGAGACCAGACCTTCCATAGGATCACTGCTTCAACTCAACTACTTCATTTGGACTGCTTACCACCACCCTAAAAGGGTGTCAGGTTGTATCTGACTTTGTCAGTGCTTTTCCTTGTATTATTACACTTACTTTTAGTTTTTAATCCTGACTTGCGATCTCCCACTGGTTTGTTTTCAAACTAATACACCAACACCTGAGCAGTGCATTCCCTGCAGAGAGAGTACAGCTGCACTGATGCTTTCCTGCACCTGCTGCCAGCTCCCCCAGCCTGTCCTGCTCGGCAATAAAGACAAAATCACATCTCCATGGTGAACTTCATCCACACAGACTGCAGGAGCCAGGCTGAGGCAACAGTTTCCTATGGATCTCAGTTCAGAAGAAGCCAGGCATTCAGGACCAGAAGCTACAGCAAATGCGTTGCCATCATTCCAACGCTCCTCTTTGATCCTGGTGTTTATTTACATCTTCAGAGAACAAAAAGTTAATTCATAAGCAGTTTCAAAGCTACATCTCCAAAGTGCTGCTTATCTCTGTCTGCAGTTTTGACAGTGATCTGAAGACCAAGTTGGACAATCCCATTAACAGGAACAATCAGTGATTTAAGATCCAAGGATCTCAGTGTACTTTACAGAAAATAATAAAATGGATAACATCCATAGGAGGTAAGTGTCAATATTATAGCATATTTTACAGTGGGGTAGAAATTAACACACTGGAATAATGGAATTACCAAGAACATCACCAGAGCAAGGCAGGAATAAAATGAAAATTTGATCCTCATTTCCCAGCACTGTTTGAGCAGTGCTGCTTCCCCTGCTGTGCAATTACTGCAGAATCCTGCTCATCTTCACTGTTGCAGAAACTGAGGAGAGCTGCTCAGAAGCACAGCTCATAAGAGATAAGTAAGAAGGCATTTCTGGTGAAAATTCAAAATGCCAACAAACAAAGAAATTCCCTTTGGCAGAAGAGATATTTTCATTTGGAAACACTGTGGATCTTAAGAGAGTTGTAGGCTGGGCCCATGGAAGCTGACCATCTGCTGCTGAATGGCTGCATTCTTACCCTGCCACAGCTTTTCTTGCTTAAGCTTACAGGACCAGAGTCTTCAGAAATGGGAGACAGCACAAAAACAGGCATTCTGGGGAGTCCAGACACAGACAATATAACATGTAATATCTTGGAAGCAATTTGACATTTCATAAAGGAAGCACACTCTGTTTCTGAAAGAAGTACTTCAGATCTCAGAAATAAGGATTTTATCTTTAAAAAACAGACAAAATTTTTTGCAGAACACAGATTTTTTTTTACCCCCTAAAAAAGATGATGATTGCAAGGAAATATAACTTTATTTCCCTGAGAGTATTGTTTTGACCTTTAATGCATCATTAGAAGCATTTAAGCTGATGCTTGAGACCAAAAATGGAAGCACTATGGACACCTTAAAAAAGCCATCATTTTTATGTAACATAGAAGGATAACAGAGTTCACTATTTTTCTCATGGATTCTATTCCTTTTTTCTCCCTTAGCCCTTCCAGCACCCTGAGTCCCTTTGACTGTTGTGTCCACGTCCTGCAGTGTTTCATGTCTAAACTAAACCCTGGGCACAATGACAGCACAATGAAGCCTTGATCAAGCACTCTGAGCTCTACTGTAAATACATGAGATGGGAAGATCTTGTCCTATCTGCCCTCTATAAGCTCTGGATCAAGTCCAGGACAAAGAGAAGTTTATTAATGCACACACATTCCTACTGGCCTTTGAGCTCTTTGGCAAAAATTGTTTTAAACAGGCCCCCGTAGAGACCGAATGAGCAGTATTCAAATATTTACATCGAACAACAGAGTTAATTACACTTCAAGACATTAGTAAGATTCACTGTGCTGCAACCTCAGCAACATACTCCAGCAAACCAGCAACATAAACCATTTTCTGCAATCGAGGTGGGCAGCTTTCCATCTGGGTTTCAGCTAAGGCAGGAATGTTTCTGTCGACAATAGAACCTCACTAATCAGCACTTCACTAATCCACACATTTTATTAACTTCGCCAAAAAACTCACAGCCTCTCCCTGCCCCTCAGCAAAGATTTAATAGCAGAGACCTCAAGCAAAGTCTTTCATTCCCAAAACACATTTTTTAGACAAATGTTACGTGCATTTGAGTCAGACATTACAAAGCAGTTTGATAAATAATTTGAGCAAAACTAGTTATCACAGACAGAGCCAAATCTTATGCATATCTGGAGAAGAAAACCCAAGGCAACTTGAAGTTGAATCTACAAAAGAACATTTTATCAAAAACACTTAATCCGTAGTATCTCTCAGGATTTGGCCCTCTGTGAACAAAATAACATGCTCAAATGAAATTTACTTCCTTCTAAGTTAACACTGCATTTGCCCACTTACTTACTGGCTCACAAAATCAATAAATTTGAAAGAAGTCTCCCTCCAGCCACTTTTGACGCTTCATTCTTCCTTTCACAGAGCAGTCTGCATCCTATAGAGGTAAGCCAACAGGAACAGCAAAGCCAAAACAAACATTAAACTATGCTCTGGAACGGAAAACTCTGTCCATCCCAGTGTCTTACCTCTGTGTTTAGAACTCTTCGTACCTCTTTGCCCCAACCATTAGCACTGAAAGTCTGCAGCTATGGCAGCTTCATTTTTCAAGCCCACCAGAGACTATCCACATGCAACCACCTTAAAAATCAAACTAACAGACAGCACAACATTCATTATCCTTCCACTTCCAAGGGCATTTTTAAGTAAGTGTGGAGATAACCAAACAGACTAGTTTGCTGGGTTTCTTCTTCCTCATCAAGTATCCTTGCTATTGATAGAAAATATGAATAATACCATGTATAAATTATGTGCATGCATTTGTAGAGGAAGATAAGGGAAATTCATATACAGAAAACCAGTAAATTGGATGGCATTTATACTGATCCATTTCTACAATTTTGTGTGGACTATCTAACAACACAGAAAAGAATGTAATTTGAATTCTACAAATGTTATTTCCTTAGTTGTGATTTCTGTTAAGATAGAAGGGAAGCCTCAGCAAACAATCGAGTACTCAGAGAAGGGGAGGAAGCTGTGGTCTCACCTGTTCAGTGCAAAAGCTACAGACATCCCTGCTCCATGAAAGCCCTTCTGAACAGCCCCAGCCCCAGCCCAGAGGAACACAGACCTGGGCACTCCCACACAAGCTCACTTGGAGAGCACATCTTTGATTAGTTCTGGTACTCAAAGAGAAGATGCAGGTAGATACAGCCAGAGAATGAACCACTAGTTTGACCATCCCTATCTGGCTCTGGGCTCCTCAAAATCTTATTTCCTCAGCCTAGCAAAATTCAGATGGATACATCAAAAGCATGATTCCTCCAGAGCCCTCAGGCCTGGCAGCATTCCTAGCTGAAGATGCGTTGTGCTGGATTTACAGCGAATAGTGCTACAAACCTCAGGAATATAACTGTTTATGTCTGTTAATGATCTAATGAGTTTATTATATAGATCTGGACATTTTAAATTAAATCACACTCTTAAAGGAGCATAGAAGAAACTCTGATGAACCATAACTCTGAGACCAATGAAAGTAACTCTTGTACCAAGCAGTAACATTGTTTGACTGCACATTCACTATCATCATCTATACTCCAAGTCAGGATTTCTGTTCAATCCTTGCTATTAGCCCGGTAGGTTGAAATTGGAAAATACCACATTGCATTTGAAGAGCTGAATGTCCTTGAGAGTTAAAGCAATGTTAGGATGTTTAGACTTTCTGCCTCTACTTGAATGACACTGGAAAGACAGGCTCTGTGCATCACTAGAGGCAAGATCCACACACCCACCTGTATGTCATTCTCAGCTTCCCACTGATGTTTACAGGAGGATATTTTGATTTATTCAAAGAGATGCCCTGCAAAACACCCACCTCACCAGAACAGACATGATACTGTGGCAGGCACTGACTCGACACATCTTTGTCAGTTACCCCAAAACCCTGTGTTGTCCTAATTTTGGAAAACTACTCTGCTCGTTGCCTCTTCATTTGAACTGTATTTAATAATAACATCCATTTTGACCTTCTGTAGCATATACTGCCCACGAGTGAAAAATCAGATGTACACAACTCTTCCATATGAAATGGAGATTTTGTCAGGAGTCCAGTGAAATTAACTGTCCCATGCACACAAAGCTACTTGGCATAATGAGGAAGTGAACACACAACAACTCATTTTCCTGTTTAAACTTAATCCCAGGTATTCCTTTTCAGAAGACAAAACTTCTCCCCTCACAGGCAGATAAGGAACAGAGGTACTTGGTAACAACCCTCCTCAATTTTTTTGAGGCAGTAAAAAATCCCTTCTTAAAGGTTTGCTCAAATGTCTCCTGAGTTCAGGTATCTGATCTTACCCTGACATGCGGACTCTTCTCTTCTCTTCTTCTATCCTCCTTACTGGATAACTCCACTTTGCATTCCTGAATCTATGCTGTCACAAACACACCTCACTAGGTAACCTCTGTTTTAAGAACCACAGAAACTTTGATTAGACCAGTCTGAGATCAATGAAAGAGGGACTCCTACTATGATCTGCTGAAATCACAGGGCTTTGTCAAGTTGTAGTCTTAGCTGAGCATGAAGAACAGATTCGAAAAAACCATCTCTCCTAAGCAACCTGCTTGGCATCCAAGATAGTGGGAAACCTACCCTGAACTGTCATACTATTGGAAATCCTCCTCTGGCATGACTATTTCAGTCAGCTTCAGTACACACAGCATGATGTATATGGCAGAGACTTCCTCTATTATAGAGAATCAACAGCCTAGTGTAAATGATATAAGGAGATTAAAATAAAAATGTATCTACAGATGACTTGAAATAGTCAATCAGTGGATTTGAGAAATTTGAAAACTCCATTTTCCCTCTGAAAAGCAAATAAAACCATCTCTCCTACTTTATGTATTACATCCCATTTGTTCCCATTACTCCAAATTACATTGTAAGTTTTCAGGTAAGTTTAGGCAGAGGCAGGATGCCAAAGCCATATTCTGTGTGCAGCCAAACATGCTGTAAGCACGTAAACACCCACCTGTAAACAGGCACTGCATTTATATAAACATACATACACATAAATTCACTTTATAAACAGAGGCAGACCACACCTCAATCTTCCAGCCTGCACAGAACTCCAACTCTCACACCACAGGGAATTTCAAGATACGTTCAAACTTGAAGTCTATCCTGGGCAGGTTTTTGACAGATCAATCTCCAAATCACCCCTTATATTCGAAAGAACCAATTTATCAACAGTAGCCAGCAAAATAATTACAGCATTAATGTAAACATAAATTAACAACCTTTAGAACAAAATTGTTTGATAGTTGGTATGTTTATAAACATAAACATATAAAGGGATTTAATAATACAAAAAATCAGGAGAGCACAGGCATAGCTAATAAAATCAGTATGAGGAGACATAGTAAAATTCCTGAGGTCTTTGTCTCCACCTACTGTATGGAGGAATAGTAATTGTAACTCCCAGAAGGACAGAGAAAAGTTAATTGAGATCTTTCTCGATATGAAATCCCAACATCTATTCCACACATATCACAGGACTTCAGCCTTTACCAGTTGTTACAACAGCTGCTGTTACAAACCTGAGAGACAATCACAATGGCTTCCTTTACTTAGAACTGAGGTGCCCGTAATTACTGCAAAGTGGCAACTGCTATGGTTTTATGGTTCACTCCTCCTTTACAGCAAGAAGTTTTGAAATACAAGAAACTGTTTAAAATAACTTATGTAAGCATAAGAGGGGATCTGGGAACTTCCTGAACAGGAATGAAAATTAAAAGCCTTCATAACATTTACTTCAATTTTTTTTAATGACCAACAATTATATTTCAAAAAAACCCTGCAGAATTGCAGTCCAAACTTGCACAGGCCTGTGAACACTCTCAGGTGTAAAGGCAAAATTAATAAAACACTCTTAATTAAAACTGTCAATCTGTCAAAATCTGGAAAAGATTACAGAGAAGTCAGATCTATGGTTGCCCTATACTTTGCACTTCCTAATTTTACAAAGCAATATCTAGGTTATGGTTTTTTTCTAAAGACAGCCCATTCCTGCTATTCTGGCACTCCTCCAACCAGTTTCTTTCTTTCCTACTGTCACTAAATTTCTGTACAATCAAAAGCTAAAATAAAGCTTTTCATTGCTACGGACTTGGGGAGACTGGTGCCAGATTCTGCTTGAACAGAAACTGGTGGAGGCCCAGGAGTCCATTAAAAACTTGATTGAAAATGTCAGGCTGATGGCAGAGAAACAGCCAGCCTGCACAGCAAGGGGCACAGATGCACCCCAGGCAATTTGGTGGTTTTATTTATACAAACCACATGATGTTTCCAACCCTCAGAACGTGTTCAGGGAGCAGATTCATAAGTGCCAGAAAAATTGAACTTTCAAACACACTGGTATTGGTGAACAAGTTCTTTCAGAAATATGCCCTGGATGGACCCAAGTATGTACTTGTCAATGTGCATGTCATGGGAAGCATTTTGTTTTCACAACAATCTATCTAGAGTGCATGTTGCAGATCTGTGAGGGTTTTCGGTTATTTTCAAAACTGTTTGTAGACTTAAATAAGCAGTTCCCTATTCATTTAACATGAAAAATAGGATGTGGCTATTGTGGTAATTTCAAAATTTAATCCCTTTCTTCTCTGTGTACAAAATTGTATGGTTTTTTTCTTACTCCAACTCAAGAGCACACAACTCCAACTCTTACAGAGCAGATGGACCTAAGGACAGCAAAGACCTAAACAAGCATCTTCCATTCAACTCATACACCTCAGGAAGACTAGTACAGTAACTACCCTGAAATAAACAAGCAGTTTGATATGAAGACTAGAAGATTTTATGTACATGTCAGAGCTGCACCAGCAGTCACAGTTGGTGTTACTTCATCCCTTCGTTTTCACCTTCACTTCAGGCACTCCTAGAGCCTGCTCAAGTCACCGATGAATCAGGCCATGAGTGCTACATTAGAGACCCACACCCTTCTCCTCCTCCTCCTTCTCTTCTGTGCATGCAGCAGCATGAAAGGCATCACTGCACACCCCTCCAGCTGGATCAGCCACATCTGAGAGGACAGCAAGGAAGGGAATGGGGAATAGTGTCACCAGGAATGCCGTGGCTTGGCCAGATGTGCACACTCACAGCAAACAACTGAATGCTTTCATGTATCCTGACAGATTGTTTTCCTGAGGGACAAAGCTCTGCAGCTTAAAGCAAACAGACTTAATTCAGCACATAGTTTTCCTCCATTACTTATTTACACAGACACCAATGTACACCTTAAAACCATAAGCAGAAACTCCACATGGGATAAAAAACATTTGATAATATGCAGAAAATGTATGGCCACAAGAAGAGAGTCAACTTTGCATAATAACCATAGAGGGCACAATGGGAAACGCCTCAACACAGGCTCTTTTGTGCTCCATATAAAGGGAACAATCCCTGACAGAAGTAAGCAGCGTCAGAAGCACTTGATCTTTGACCTTTGCTGGGCAGATGTGCTGTTGGTGTGGGGCAGATTCCAGGACAACAGAGCAAAAATCCCTTGGTTTTATTTCCTTCACTCTGTATTGTTTTTACAACCTTGCTAATATAGATTATTAATAATATTATTATTATTTATAATAATTATTATTACTATATTAATATTATAATTAATATATTAACATTATTAATAATATAATAATAATTAATAATATCATTTACTGAGTTCCATGAGGAAAGCTGCACAGGTATTGTCTGACAGGATCTCACCACAGGGCTTATGATCATCTCTCCACATTATAAGTAACAGGATGTATTTTCCAAAAACTCATGAACTGGCCACAATGACATGGTGGCAGCACCTGCAGCTTCAGAGGAAATGAGCCTTAATGGAACAATAATGGCAGAGCTTGACCATAAAAGTCATTCTTCCTTAACCTTTCTCATTTACTACTCAAAGGAGTACATTAGAGCAAAAATATTCAAAAGTGCAACACCGATTTGAAGAACAACTGGGCATCAGCCACTCATATAAACACACACAGGACACCCACAATGGCATCTGTTAAGAGTTTTACCCACACTCAGTGGCTTGCTGTGAGTCCCTGTGTCCTCCTAGCCAAGGGTGGTCACTTCTGCTCTACAGTTCAGAACCAAAGAATATGATTTTATGAGATTTAATTCAAAGAAGCTGTGAAAGAGAAGTATATGTTTTGGAAATAGCTGTATTTCTGGGCTTTTGATTCTTTCTGGCAACAAGTTTCACCAACTAATGCATGCAAATTAAAAGCACTTCCTAAAGTTCTATTTGATTATACTTAAAGAAGGGGGGGGAAAAGGGATTCTCCTTTGAAGTGAAATGCACTGCAGTCCTGGAACTAAGGAAGCTTTGGTAACCATAGCAACACTAATTTTTTTTTTTCAATATACATTTTAATAATGTTTAATTTGTCAAATTGCAGACTGGTATTCAAACCATTTTTTTCCAGCAGACCCATGCTTTTCAATACATGAAGTTATTCACATTTAATAGCAGTGGCCTCTCAAGTGCTTTTCAACATAGTTCTCTTCCAAATATAATTTTCGTATGAGCCTTGACAAAAAATAATTGCTAAGTGGTTTCTACTTCTGCTGTCATTGTCCTTGACAACTTCATTTTTTCATAAACCAAGTGAAGTGTTTGCAAATGTTCATTTTTTTAGAAGACAGAACAGGCAATGTTCTGTAGTGACTAACTCATAAGTTGTTAAGAGTAGCTGAAATACTTCGTCTTCCAAGTCCTGTTCAATATCCAAGTTATTTTAAAAGTATGCAGCTGTATGGATAGAAAGTTAATGAATAAACCTGGCACTGAGCTATGGTAGAATGTTATATCAGAATGAAATCTACGTGCAAAAGGCTTTCTTAAATTTGCTGCTGAAGATAAGACTGCTAAGCAAGAAAAACATGCTATGTATTACTAGTGAATTTGATGAAGCACTTAGGTAGTAGAAAAAGTTTCCAGGCCAAAGAATATACTGCATTCCTCTGTCGTATACTGCAGACTAAAAAGCTTGAAAGCAAGCAGCTATTTCACAAATCCAAAACTTTTTCAGGATAATTATGGTAACTCTTAAACATGACAGGCTCCACGGAATACCACATCTCTGACATATCTTAAAAATCAGCACAGAAAACATGAAGTCAGGAGGAATCTGGGATATGTGCCATTATCACAGTTCTGGTCTCTCAAGATATGCCAACACTGCCTTAATTCACAGGATTCTGTCCTCGTTTTCTAGTAGAGTACTAGTTCAGGCTACCCTGCTTTGGGAAGGACCACGGAGATGAGAGGACACCATTGCCAGTAGTGCAGGTACCATATTTTGTCAGATAGTATCACTGAGAGACCTCCTGTAAAATTAGACAATTGCTATAGTATCAATTTTGTCCCTGTAAACAGGCAAAGAAGAGAAGAGGCAAAAAAAGATGAGAGAAATAATGTAGAAAAAAATCCCAAAATAATAATCTGTAAACAGTAGCATTAAAATACAGTTAATAGAAGTATTAATGAAAACAGAAATTAGTCTAATTAAATCATCCCTACAGCATCTGATGGCAAAGCAGATTGGTATACTCATCATTTTACCAAAGCAACAAGACAACAGTTAAAACTACTGAGCTGTTAAAAATATTAGCCCTGCCATCCTAAGTGTAACAACAGAATCCATATAAAATGGTTATTAAATCCTCGATCATACTTATTTGTTTAAAGCAGAATCTACCTAGCCAGCCGTAAGTCCATTCCTAGACTCCAGTCCCCGTGAAAAGATGCAATGAGATCCCCTGAGTGGAAGTTCAAGAATAAAAAAAACTTCTTTGTTATTATTAGAACATGGAGGATATTTGATAAGACATGGAGAAAACAGCTGTTGACTACATCATTAGAATAGCATTGAACCGTCAAGCAGAACCTGCATGGGTTAATCATGGGAAGAAGTGCTAAAAATACATATTCCTCTCACATCAGTGTCATGTCTAAGGTAAAACAGCAAATAAAGAAAAAAAAGGACACACGGCACTCTGAACTAGAGAAGGGAAAGCTCTCAGCTCAAGTAGATGAGGCTTCAGTTAAAGAGGAAGCAATCAAGTCAAACTTGAAGCACACTCCCATTGTACAAATGAGCACAGTTACTGCACCCTCTGTGTTCTCCCATATTTACCTCATTTCAGCCTCCTCCCACACTCGCTGCTGATACAGTCCTTGAGTTGTTACACAAGGTGGATGCTGCCATAATGGAGAATATTTTTCTTTTCTTTACCTAGCACCAGTTGCTGGGTCTTAGTACTACAGGCAGAAACAAAAACTAAATTTAATCCCAGGCAGAAGCAGACACTAGGTACAAAACTGGATTAAAAAAAAAAAAGAAAAAAATCCTTCCAAAATGGAAAATTCAAGCAGAAAGTGAAACACAAACCATAGAGATAAGCCCTGAAACCAGACAAATCCTGTTGCCAAGCCTGGAGGACTGAACTGTGGTGGAAGCTAGCATTAAAGCCTTAGCAATATCCAATACCTAGGTAAGCTGAATGGGAATAACTAACCCAAACTTGACAGGATATGCAGCAAAAGAGGTCATTTCCCAAATACTTGGAGTCTCAATTATGGAACAGTTAAGTCCATTAGCAGGACACTGAACTTTGCCCTTTTGTTTGGAGGCAGTCAGGATCACAAAGGCTGGGTGTTACCAGTTTCCCCAGTCCTCTAACACTGACCAGCCACCCAGCTACATGCTGGACAAATGGCCACATCTACCCCCTTGTTGGGGGGGGGGATTACATTAAAGGTACATGACAGTAATGTAACCTGTGACAAAGACATGGCTCATTTAAGAAATCAATACATCCTTTATTCAGAGCTGCACCATGTGGAGGGATGGAAGGTGCCTTGTGCAGCCTGAGAAAGCCTTTCCTTGCTGCAGCTATCAGATGCCAGCTTTAGGCAGTCACTCCTCTGCACAACAGAAACCCTGCTGCACCTAATGGGACAGATGATGAAACTCTCCATTCTTTCATATGAGAATTTACCTCTGTACGTAATTAGAAGCACAATCATTAAAGTTAGCATTCCAAATTGCTGTCAGGAACCAGACACACAAAGTATTCCTACAGGGCTGCGAGGCACTTTACAGACCACATCACAAAGCCTGTCCTTAAACCAAATCCCAGATCTGTCTGAAGAACAGTTCACCCATTTCTCTCCAAAGGACCAAATTAAACCTAATCCACTTACTAACACAAGTGCAGATAATAGAACTAAATGTAGTTCTTATCTAGCAGACAGGCAGTCTCAGCCTGAGAAATATTTATCTGTCTTGATATTGTCTGACCAATCCCACTAAAAAGACCAGACGTCTGGCAAACTGCAGAGTTGGAGGCCCAATCAAACAAATCAAGCCTGAATGATGCAGATAAGCTAAAACTAAACAAAACAGAAGGTAAAAGGTGTTTCAGACCTGGAAAATGATGACATGTTTAAAGAACTTGGAACTGAAGGTACTGATAAAAATAACACTGAGAACAAGGGGGTGGGTCTGGTATTCCAGCAAATCCAGTAGGGACAGTAGACAAGATGATGATTGCTGAATCAGCATGTGGCTATTTGGAGACTCCACTTTGGTGCATTCATTTCAAATTACTTGTCCTCCTTCAGTTTGTGATTTAAGGAATTAACTACAGTTGAAACAGAATTTGCAAACTTCCCTTATATGTTACTGTACTAAGGAGAATGCAGCAAGTGAGATTCCTGTACCAAATTATTTTTATTTGTTGCCCATGCTTCTGGTGGAACTATCAGTTTCTCCTCTGACCTTGCTATTCTAATTCCACCATACTATTGTCAGCAACACTGTGAAGACCTGCTCAGCTAGAAGACTTTCCCTGCTATCTGGATCTCCAGCTGCATAGTAGGAGGTTGTACTGTCTGCTGTGGGATATAGGTCCTGTTTAATCACACTGTCACACCTGTTTACTTCCCCAGAAACGTATGAGCATGTAACATGGGACAGGGAGTTACACAATTCCCAACCAACTGTAGCCAGCCAGAACTATATTACAATGTGGCATATTTACTGTGGTGTCTGAATGAAGATTACAGGTGAAATTATATTACTTTATCTGAGGTAAAATAATTTTTGTATTTGCCAGAATGTGTTAAGCAACTGAAGGAACTCCTCAGTGAGAAGGGGAATGTCCTGGAGTAATTCCTGAGGTAGATGCAGAAATACTAAATAACTTGTTTAATGTTGGAACAGGAGCCCACAGTAGCTACACTGATTAAAATTGCAAAGCAGCACAAGGAGAACTTGGCGTCCTCTGCTACCCTAGATGTCACAGAAAATGTGTTGCTCGATATAAGTTTTACTAAGGACCAATAGCTCAAAGAGCAGTATTTCCCTTTGAGGGAAATAAAACAATAAATTGACACCTCAGGCTCACAAATACATACAATTTATATACACAACTCACTCTTAAATTCCTCATACAATGAAAAGAGTTTCCAGGTCTTAAATGCAGAAGTTGCAGGTAGATCAGAAAACGTTTGATTAAAAGAATTCAGGCCAAAGAACCAAGACTTGCTGAATCAGAGAAGTTAACTTTCCAAGGCTGATTTCAGCTACATGTCCTGAAACTAGCTAACACCAATGTGGAAAAAAAACCCACCCGATACAACCTGCTAAGAAATAAATGCAGCCATTGAGCCACATTCACAGGTTTTGCTCTGTAAAGGTCAACAGAGCTAAAAGTAACATAAAGAAAGCCCACTATATTAAGAACACAGCAATAATGAAACACTGAACATGAACTTTCATTGAGAGGACACAGGCATTGCACAGGGGGACATACAGAGACAGAGGTTCTGCCTGGGTAACGAGCTGCAAAAGTTTGTACCAGCTGAAGATCTACTCCAAATGTTTAAAGGAAGCGGTTTCATCACTAAACCCAATTATTGGGATTGTGTGCTTTGCATCTTTTTTTAGTAGGTTCCAGTTTCTCCTGCCAAACTAGGAAGCGATGCTATGAGCAGCTGGTACTCCAGGACTAACAACTCCACTACTAATTTATCCTCTAATACTCAAGCTTCCGATGTCTCTGTTTGCAACACAGAACCACAGAGGGTGAAGTATCACAAGTTCCTTCCCCATTGCCTACGGAGACTTACCCAGCTTCACAAAATGACCTTTGTTACAAAGGGATTTACACTGATGTCCTTGGAAGCAACAGATGGCCAGGATGAGCTGCTGCCATCAGCATTTTTCCTTTAGTCTGTGAAATTATTCACATAGTCCCCCCAACAGTGGAGGCGTTTTCTCAGTTTAAAAGTGAAAGCAGACCAGTTCAAAGATGGGACAAAACAAGTGAAGCAGTAGTGTCTTTAAAAGACACTAAAATGGGCTGGATTTTGTGGTTACATAAAAGCAAGAAACACTATCTCAATCTGATGTATGAATTAAGTGCTCTACCTTATCAGCAGGAAATATGAACACATTTCCTACAATTATTTCCTCTTGCAAATCATTCCCTGCAGGTCTCAAAGGAAACAGCAGATGCACCCAAAACAAGTTTTCATTTCTTTGCTGGCTGTTCAAAGAAAATGCAAAACTCTGTTTTGTTTTTGTTTCTTAGCACCTCACTATTTAGACAAAATTTCTTGGTCAGCACATTTGAAGTACTTTACTGGCTGGTATCATTATCTTTACCTACAAAGTGGGGTAACAAGAAGAAAAGCAAGGGCCGCTTCAAAGTTGTACCCTGTTCTTGTGAGCCACCATATTATGCCACACTACTAAGCTGCCCCCACAACATAAACCCAGCAAACCTATTAACCTGCAGCAGGGCCTCAGTCCTTTGAATGGTATCTCACACTGTGGGTACAGAGAGGGGAAATCTTGTAAGAGATGTATGAGCATTTAATTGAGCAATCTTAGACACTTCTGACAACCGATGTACTGCCAACGTGTTTGTGTGCATCCAAGATTTATGATCTTGGTCGTGTGACCAGCACTCTTCTCCCTCTAACAGTTTGAGCAGGCTGAAGGGTTGACTGTTGGTGTGAACTGTGGGCTCATGTGTTACCTTATGTTGTTTTTAACTCCAAGTGCTCCTGCCTAGAATGACACGATTGTGTCAACGCAAAACAGGCTTGGTGCAAGACTCACAATGGAATTTGAAACACTCTGCGGTGCAGAAACATTGGAATCCATGAGCTCGGTTTCAAATCCTTCCAGGAAGATGCTTTCTGAGAAGCCTGCATCTGGTTTTCTAATCCCCCTGAAGTTTGAGAGTATTCAGATCAAGCTTTACATCAAGCTAACAAGCAGGGCCAAGTTGAACAAAGTTGTATTTGCCAACATATCCCAAGAGAGAACAGTGCACCTCTGCTGCAAAATCCTGGTTTTCAAATGCTGGAGGGGGTGGTGTCAGTTTTAACCTTAAATGGAAACTGAAAACAAATCTTTACAGTCATTTAAAATACAAACAGCTTAGCAAGGCAGCCATTTAGTACAATTTCTCCTCAAATAATAAGACCTTTGAGACAGACAAGACTGATTGAAATTAAAGATACAGAATAAAAAAACACCTTGATTTATAAAGTGCATGGAAAATGGCTTGAAGATTCAGGACTGATGGAATTTAGGAACTGTACAGAAGAAAAATGACCCTAATCGGTGTTATAAAGACTTTTTGGTTATCCTTATAAAACAATTCTACAAAGGATGGGTTTGCTTCCATAGAATTCTGTTAGTTTCATCTTTATTGAATACGGTGAGATATCTCCCACAAGCATAGTAAAAAAAAAAATATGTATTAAGCCTGAAGTCAAGTGATATTCTTCACTCAGCCATGGGAGAAATTTTTCAGTCCAGTAAGTACAACTTCAGAGTGAAATAAAAAAAAATTAGAAACTAATCAGGGCCATGAATCAGCCTCACTGGGGAACAACAGGGCTATGCAGAACTCTGATCTAAATTGCTATCAGCGTTAGAAATCCAGCCCGGGGAGCTCACACTGCTGAGCACACACTGAGCAGGGCAGACAATTTTCTGCTGCCCTCTGCAGGGAAGCCTCGGGCCTTGTCACCCACAGCTGGGCCTGCAGAGAATAAACAGGCTCACTAAAGAACCAGGGAGTTTTCAGAGGAATTTTTATGATTTACTGGTGTATAGTTACTTCAACAGTAATCTGCACTCAATTTATCTTTATGAATACTGCATCTATAATTGCAAATCAGCCTTTTAACTTGAGACAATGAGCCAGTTATTGGCATAACTGAGGAAGTGTACATTGAAATATTAATCCCTAGATCACTCCATCATATGGGAATAGAAGACCAGGTCATCTTTTTTGCTACCTTAACACTATGCTTCCACTCTGCTTTGACTGCTAGGTACCAAAACATAACCAGGAACTGCAAGGTATCTAAAGAAAAGCTCTTGTCTCACAAGCTCTTGTCCTCCTGTGCTCTCTAGGAAAGTATTAAGGAAATATCACTGTGTTGTTCACTTCCTCCTTCTAAACTAGTGCATGAATTATTTTGGTCTCATACACTGGATGACTGGGGGAAAAATAAAAAAAACAAACCAAAAGCCCCAAACATTGTACTGTGCTCCAGTTCAGTGACTGTCTAAACACAAATCCATGAAAACAATTTTGAGATAAAAGTGATTAATGAAACATAGGCATGTTTAAGGTTATTGTTACTCAGGTGACCAGCCACTCAATTCCCTTATAGACCTCATTTGAGAACATTTCCTTTAACTCCAGAACAAAGGTGAGAAGGATATGGTTCTAGTTCCAGCTATTCTCTTAGAGACTCTGTGGAGGTATTGTGTGTTCCCATGTCCTCATTTGCCACAACACAAACAGCAGAACAGCATCAGGAACCTTAATTCACTACTGCCTGCAGGACACAGAGATTATATACTGCAATATATATATATAAGCAGGGATACTTTGTCATTCCACACCTGACGTTGCATGAGAATGCAATAAAGACAACTGTGGGACTCTAGGGTAATATACCCATACACAAGAAGGTGTGATGTGGAGAAATCTTTGTTGGGAGGCAGCCTTAAGCACCCAGCATTCCTACTGGATGGAGCAGGCCCCTCTATAAATCAACACGTGTATTTGCAAAATTTGTATCACTGTTTGTAATTCCTTTATGCTGAAATAGATAAAAACCACAAACCAACTCGTTCTGTACTTGCCACAGCTGATTTTGTTAAACAGCAGCATCAGAATCGCAAATGGACATTAGAACCATATGGAAATACAACAGAGAAGCTTGAAGGAGGGAGAGTTTTTAAAGCTATCCAAACCAATCTGACAGCATCAAATGAAAAGGAAAGAAAATTACAAGTTACACAAAAACACAGGGATCAGCATATCAAAACTGACAGAAGCCTGGCAAACAAGGTGAAGTTTAGAAATTAAGTATTTCTCCTCAAGCAATTAATTAGTAACATAGATCTATACAATACAAACAAAACCTCCAGAAATGCACTGACTCCTTACAGCCAGCACCTGCACTCTTGTCTCCAGGGCAAAGGTGGTCAGTTTATGAACAGCTCAGAAACACTCTAAGCAAAACTTTGGAGACGGCGTCGCATTTCTGGCCTCAGGCCCAACTCTGCAAAAAAGCCAAGGGACTTGACAGCTCAATAGGTGAAGAACATAATCCAGCTCAGAAGCCAAACTTATTTCTGACCAGGGTCAACCTCATTCATCAGCATCATCAAACTGGCCCTTCTCAACTGTTCTAACTTGTGGTGGAAAAGCAAAGCAAGGTGTGTGGTGATAGCCTGGGTTGCAAAACCAATCCTCTTCCCACACATATGAGCTGACAAGATTGTTTTCCTCAAAGCTTCCACAGGAGAGATCATCAGCATCTAAAGAAGATAAAATAAAAGATTTAAATTATGGGAGATACTCAGGAAAGTAGTGGTGTAGCAGGTTATTATGGAGGTCTATGGCATCTTCCAGTTCACTATTTCAATTTATCTGCCAGCATTCATGAATTAGACCTAAAAAAACGGCAAACAGAAAACTGAATTTGTCAACCTCTTCATTTTAAGGAAGGTTCATGCCACACAGACAAAACAGTTTTCCAGAAAGCTCAATAATACACCTTGGACTCAGAACATCTGGCACCAGCTCTTAGAAGGCATGCAGTTTTTTCACATTTTCCTTGGGAATAAAAGGCTCACGAAACTACTACTTTTATTTGCCCTCTCCCTCCCTGCTGTTTTCATAACACCATCCCAATGAGGAGTCCTCCAAACCCTTTAAGAACTGGGTCACTGAATAGAATGGGAGGGTGGGGTCCTGTAAAAGCTTGCTCTGAACATTTCCACTAAGCTAGAATTAAGCCTAATGGGCCTGTATTTAACCAATCCAGCACAAAAATAGGGCAAAGTGTTTTAACAGAAGCATAAAGATTTCTAGCCAGCAGACACTGAGCAAAGAAAAAGCCCAGAGCATGAGGAGAAGAGGACCCAACACAATATCCCATGTGTCAGCCTTCCAGCAGCACTGCCAAACAAGCCACCACAGCAAGAGCTTAAGCCACTCTGAAAAGCCACAAAATGACCAATCAAGCACATTTTTGTATTTCTAGGGGTTAACAACTCAGACACTTGGACTGTGTATCCTTCAGAAGCACCTGAATCCAATAATCACAGCTGCCTTAGTTTGTGAGTATTTAAAGAGCTACAGGTGGGATGAGCAAGTTCAATAAAGGGGGATAAAAAGGAACTTGTGACAGTTCCAGTACAAAATTCAAAGCATTCCACTAATTTGAGCATATAAGAGATTAAAATGAAAGCTCAGAATAGAAGAGAGGGAAAATCTCCAAAAAAGGAAGTCTTTTTCTCAGATTACCCAGTGTGAAAAACCAGCACCATATTTCCATTTTAAAATCAGAATGGTTTTATAGAAAGGCTGTAAAAACTTTCCCACTTTCTTCCATTATCAAACAATGGAATTTAAATACCAAAGCTTATTTTAATTATGGGATTAAAATAAACAGAAAATTCATACTTCCTAAGCAAAGACAATTATATTAATTACAAAAAGATACACATTAATGAGAAGAAAATGGAAATGGTACTAGTCTGCACCAACAAAGACACAGCAGGTTATCAGTCACTGCTGGCTAAATTCCATCCACCGGTTGTTCTGTGCTAATAACCAGCCTGGCCAATGGAAGGCTGAGACTCTGTAACATGTGAGTCTCCATAAAAACAAATTGCAAGGTGGAGGAATAGTTCAAGTCTAAAGGCGTGAGTGAAACTCCTTCTAGTCACTGCCACTTTTGTCCATGGGACTGATCGTGTGCACAATCACTTAGAAGGATCAAGCTTCACAAAAACCAAACAAAGTCAAATAAACAAACAAACACAAGAAAACACAATTTAAAAAAACTACAGTAAAAGCAACAAACCATTCTCAGAGACTGAGCACTGTTCCAAAGAACTCCGTGCTTTACAGAGACATTATAACGAACAGTCTTGAATTTTCTTGAAGAATTTTTACACAAAAACAGTTACGTTCCTGCACACCATATACCTTTCTCTTCTGCTTCAGAATAGCAAAGACACACCACTGAGAACTTGCTTCACCAGAGAAATGCAACACAAACATGGAATTTCCTCCTTACATGCCACTCCCTACGAATTCAATTGCTCAAGCAAGAGTTTCATGTGAACTCCACAACCACCACCTTTAAATCCTGTATATGACAACAAAATTGTGCATTACATATCAACAAGGTCAACACAAGACATTGCTTCCCAAAACAGAACACAGAGTTAGTCAAACACATTCTTCTGCAAACCACCTACCTCCAGCCACCTTCTATCCAAAACTCAAATGAAGCACAAGTATGTACTCACCATAAGGACCACATGTAGACTCCTCCAATTCTTTATCCCAGTCCTCCACCTCATGCTCAGATGCATCATGCTGCCCTGGAGACTCACGTATATCGGAAACTTCACTATCCCACACATCCAGGTCAGCATATATATTATACCAACCATTATCAGGAGAGCCACTGACATCACCTTCATTGGGAGAGGTAGAAGTAGATTCACTTTCTTCAGACTTGCCATCAGGAACATTTGGAATATTCTCCAGCAAACAGTCTAAAACCAGTAGAAAGTGCAAACAGATACACTCAGAAATTAAACAAGAACAATTAAGTGCTCAGCACACAATAATTCAGCGAGGCACACAAATACACTTTGTGACTACTAATCTTAGTAATACATGCAGTTTCCTATATATGTAATATCACTACAGAGCTGCTTCACATTTCAGATGCTTGGGAAGAGTGGACATAGCCTTGCACCACAGCACCAGCCCAAATCAGGATTTTCCACTCTTGTTGGAAAATAACTCTTTAAACTAGGGCCAAGGACCCAGCAGTCTTGTTTCACCACATTCACCTGTAGGGATTTAAAAAAAAAAAAAAAAAAGCTGAAAAGCCACGGTTCTGGTTTAAAAAAAAGTCATATTGATTAATTACTCATGTACTTAGGCATACACAAATATCTACATAGAAATAATTTAGTGCAGTAAGAGGCATTTCTCATTCATCAACAAAAGGTTTTAAGTATATCTCTCAAGTAATACACACGTTTCAATATTTACCGTTTTGTTTTGTCCTACCTTTTCTGGGCTTCCATATCACAGTTTCTCTCTTATTAGTAAGCTCTTTCCCCTCAGAGTTAGCAGCCTCAGTGGCAGCAGCCATCACCTACGAGACAGTTTTAAAGAATGCAGCAGCACCTTTCATTGATTGCTCACGAAACTGCTACCACAGTTTGAGTGTTCCCAAGCACCTCCATTTGTTCCCTTGATGAATCAGAGGTTTAAAAACAAACAACCTTTCACTTCAGAAGGCAAATCTGTAGAGGTACGGCTCATTCTGCTTCTCCCATCGGTCACCCCTAGCATTAGCCAACACGGAACAGCCCATCTCCTCCTCACACCCACAACCCCAATCCAAAACGTGCCCTTTGGGAACGGCAGCACACTTTGAAAGCATCAGAGGTAATGAAGACACAAGGAGTGGAAAAAGTACTAACACTGAATCAACCACTCCGTGAGAGCCCACACGCCGAGGGGAAAGGAGCGAGCCAGACCCTCCAACCGCCCTGAGCGGGCGGACCAAGATGGATGGAAAGCAGAAGGAAACCGTCAGCTGCTCTGAGGGGCGCAGGGGGAGGGAACGGCGAGTTCTCCTCACACTTCCACTGGAACAAGGAGGAACCGGCGGTGAGTGCGGAAAGCCGGGTCCCGCAGGGGCCGCGGCGGTGACCAGGCGAGCCCTCACGGTGTCCCTGCCCCCACCGCTGCCCGCCCTGCGCTCCCCAGGACCCCCGCACCTTCGGAGCCGAGCCCGCGGCCCGGCCTCAGGGCACCATCAACCGCCCGGACCCGCCCCGCCCGGCCCTCAGCGCCCCTGAGCAGCGTCAGCTGGGCACACCCGCGGCTGCCCCTGAGGGAGTGGGTGCGGCAGGGGGGGGAGAGGGTGGGACGGCTTCCGCTCCAGCCTCTGTGCCTGCAACGCCGCGACAGCCCACAGAGCCCAGCCTGCGGAGCCCGCCGTGTACAGCTTTGGAATCACAGGCGCACTTAGGCGGGAAAGACCTTCGAGATCATCGAGTGCAACCACGACACAACACCACCATGTAGTGGGGACTGCACCCTGAAGAAATACAGGCATAAGAGCTCTGAGAAAGGCCCTTTTAACTCATGAAGTTGTAAATAAAGTATCAATACCTCTCATGGCTGGGTGGAGGTTTCCCCTTGTCAAAAGATAAAAATTTCCTTCTGGCCTCGTGGTAGCAGCATGCTCAGAACAGGAAGAGAGAGGAAGCACCTTGGCTGAAGAGCTGTGACATGTCAAGCACATGCTCTTGCAGGGAATGCGTATCCCTGGGGAAAATGGCAAAGTTCTGCAAGGAACCAGAACACCTGAAGAAAAAGGACCCACTTTCTGAAATAATGGAGTCACTAGCTTTGCTGGACTTTAAATTAAACTCCAAACTTTGCGCTTTTAAGCTTTTAGTTGTGCAACTGAAGAAGCAAGAAGTGGTTCAGGAGGGGGAGTAACAGCATAAGGGGCAGGGTGGGTATATGTGATTATAAGTAAGAAAATCTCAGTGTCAATACATAAGGTGGCAGGGAACTAGTGGGGATATAGGAGATGGCCTGGCTAAAAGCTTGGGAAACACAAAAGCAGGATGTACTTCAGATCTGGTCACAGAAGGAGCAATCTTACCAGACTGCTACTCCAAACTTTATTCCCAGCTAGTTAAGTTACTGGAATTCATTGCTTGGGAGGAGCTGCAGTTTCTACTTGAGTGCAAAATCAAGAAATATTTCCCTGTATTGTCATTATGTCACCATTCAGTCCCCAGGAAATTGCACAAAGGAATGCTTGCAGCATGTTCTAGTTCTTTCCCTGCATTTCTCTATTGGTCCAAGGATAGCATTTATGTTGATTTCTCAGGTTTGTGGCTCTGTAAACAGCCAAAGACAGCACTCTTTCAAAAACATTACCCGTTTTTTAGGCATGGTGGACAGAAAGTTGCTTTGTGCTCTCACCTCAAGGACACTGCTAACAGATCTCCACTCCCCTCTACCCTTCATCACTCTCAGGATGCAAACACCAATGCAAGGTGGCTGCAGAGGCTGTTTCTCTTTTTGTTGTGAGGATTACAGATGATTTCAAGGCTAGGAAGCAATAAATACCGTATTTTTACTGATTTCTGATTACTGATTTATGGTGTTCCACTTTTCATGATTCAACTTCATAAGATAAAAAGATCACCCCCAGGTATAGTTTCCATGGGGTTTGGTTTTGGTTTTTTGCATTTAGGTGCTGTAATATTAGCTTTCCAGAGTGTAAAAACCGATGCACTAGAACTATCTGAATGTTTAAGCAGGATGAAAAGTTTGCTCTCAGAAGTCTTGATGAAAACACCCTCAGAGGTTTGCTTTCTCTGACTGCACTTGAACCTGCCCCTGGCAGAATCAACACTAGACATGACTGCAACAGAGAAGATGATTCTTTTTTGTCACATAAAATGTAAAGAAGGTAAACTTTAATAAAATCCAGGAACATATTTACCTTTGTACAAATAAGTGAAAAAATGTACTGTCATGTTATAACTATGTCTAGTTTTTCATAAATGTCCAGTTTGCAACAAAGTGTATTTAGAAACAAAATCTTCCACCAGGTCTCCCTGCAACATCTTCATAGCTCGCCAGTGAATGCTCCCACAGTTTTCTGGTTTGCCTTTGGGATGACTTAGCTCCTCCTTGATATAATCCAGCCAGAGGTCTTTAAAAGAAAAATGGAAGTTCTGGTTAGATTTTGACTAGATACTACTTAACAAACATACCAAGCCTAACTAGAAACTCTCCTTTTGTAAGTGTCTTGATATTAATGCAGTAAGGTTTACTTTGTGAAACTACAATTTCCGGCATCTTGAGGAGCAAAACCCCAGGTTCTATTCCCAGCTGCAAGAGTCATGTCTTCAGAAATAATGGAACAATAACTGAGCTGTGTACTTTCTTGAAAGGAATATTGCAGAAATCTTGATTATAAATATGTAGCTCCATACTGTTCATAAATCTAAATTAAAAGTGATACACATCTCTTATGCCAGCCAGTGTCAGAATCTGATTTGCTCCTAGTTGTGCTGAAGCCATCCCACTGCCAATGACCCTGGGCTGACAGTGGACGGTCCCTGCAGTGTCCTACACTTAATAGCACAGAAGAAATAAGCTCCACTCTGCATGACAGCAAGCACAAGGGCAGAACAAACATACCTTCTGAAATGGATGGAAATAACAGCAGTGAATGAATGAATAAATAATAAAAAATAGAATCCCTTACCAGTATTTGTTGAACCAAACTCCCTCAAGGCACGTTCATAGTATTCTCTCAGATGAAGCATTTTGCAGGATTCCTAACAAAGGAAGGTATTAAAAGGCCATTTATTTAGTACAGAAGTGAATCTGCAGCGTGATTAGATTCTGACAAAGGAGGAGAGTCATGGCAATTACACGCACACACTGCTGAAGATTAGTTACCATGGAACTTGGGTTTGTATCACATCCTGTGAATCAACTGCAGAGAACAAGCATGAACTGATCACAGACTAACACCACTACTCTGCTTCCTATTTAAATCCCAAGTTAGAACTGTATTTTACAAATACAAGACACTAATCGGATAGTCAACAACTTACTTGCTCCTTTTCTATTCGAATCATATTCCTGAAGAAGTCAAGTGAAAATGGACGATTTTCACACAGGCTGAAATAAAATAAGTGACTTTAGACTTAAGGACTTTTAACATATACCCTAGAACAATCAGGTTTGAAGGTTTTAATTTTTACCTGGTAAAGAGTCTTTTCACTTTCTTATAACCACCACTTCTGTAAGTCCAGTCAAGATACATTTCTTTCATAGTCACAGATTCAGCAGGCATTGTGGCATGTAAGGATCTCTCCAAGATTAAAAGGAAAAAAAAAAACAAAATAAAAAATGAACCTATCACATATCCTCCAATTAAATGGCCCAGTTAGTGCTTCTCCCTAGTTAGGCATCTGAGAGATGGAGATCTCCTAAGTCTAAAATACAGTTCTCTTCCAGTATTCCATATAGCTGGAACTGGCATTTCCATAAACCCCTTCATGCAGAGGTTTTCACAATACTCTACAAACATCTGAATTCAAGCTTCCACCTGAAATACACATTTTATGTTGTAAATGGGAGGAAAAAACCACAACCCAACATGCCAGGCAAAGAGGAAATGTTTTGCCCTATGCTACTGTGGAAATAGTGAGATTTAAGTCCTGGTTCTGATCTTGACTTTTCTGTAACAAGACTGATGTTTTCACACAGATTGGAAAATTCTCTTTTCCATGTTCAGATAGGTATCTGAAAACAGAGCAAAAATTCTAAACCACAAAGTAGGAGTCCATCACTGGTTGTGCTTACAAACATCCATATGCCTTAGAAGCATGGGAATGACATTTGTGCTTGTAAGTCTATGTCCAACTGGTTTTTCTAATACACACAGTTTTGCTTGAAATGCTTTGATATCAACACATCCATGAAGGAACTTCAGTATAAAGCATTTGTTGCATGTTCATCCACACACACTGTTCCATTTTTATTTACACAGACATAAAAGAAGTACCTGGTAGAGAGCTTCTGTGTCTTCCTTGCTGTTCGTGCCCTCACTCCATTCCACCCAGAGGGTCCACAGTGGCAAAGTGCCCTACAAGGTCAGCAAACATATCAAATGGCTGAAATACAGTGACTCTCATTTACAGAAACAGACAGCAATACAGCCATCAGGTTCTCTATTACCTGCCATAAAAAATGCCCTTTAGACACAGCTCTTGGAAAGACAACTTTGAACTGCACGCTGAAATCACTTCTCATTTCCTTCCTCACTTAGAGGACAAATCCTCCTTAGCTGGACAGCTGTGTTGTGAGGGATGAGAACCAAGTTCTGCATCACTGAGCACTGCAGTACACAAAGGTGTTTTCCAAGAACAAAAGGAAAGAAACCTTCCTGTTTCCTCACTCATTGTGCCCAGGGTTTGAAATGGAACAGAGTGGGAGGGCACACATCTAATCAAGGCTTGAAATATCACACAGGAAAATCGTGTATCAGGACAGTGAAGAAAGGGAAACACATTTTTCCATTAAGACACAAATAGCAGCTCACTGCTAGGAGAACATGCAAAATGTCACCTGTAAGCATTCAAACTTTAAACATGTGAATTTTAAGTGAACTGACAATACCCTAATACTCAGGAATGCAATTTGCATGTGGAAACGTCAAGTTCTTATTTCTGATCTGAAAAATGGTTAGGGACTTTAAATGCCTTGTAAACAAAAAACAAAAAACAAAAAAACAAAAAATAAAAAACAACAACAAAAAAACCAACAAAAAACCCAAACCAAAACAAAAAACAAACAAACTAAACTAAACAAAAAACCAACCAACCAACCAAAAAAACCCCCAAAACAATAAACCCCATAACAACCAAATCATCAGAGGTTTCTGGCCCAAGACCAATGCATGCAAGTCCATTCAAGCACCACAGACCTTAGATTTCACATGTTTAATGGCTTCTTCAAAACACTGGGACACATCATCCCTCTTCAGCTGGATCAGCACCTGCAGCCTCATCTGCCACGTTTCCACAGACTGGCTGAAATGCCTGGTTGCAGCTTCTGCCACCTCCACAGCCTTCTCAGAGAGGTTGGAGTCCAGCAACAGCTGAAGCTAAAACCCAGTAGATACAGCTTTGTTAAAAAGCAGGGCTTTGAACCAATATTGTCCATCTTTGTGTCTACTCAAAATGGCAAAGACAGGCACACAAGCAATGCAGGAAAGCCTCAGCATCTATTTTTCCTGTGTCAGTTCTTACCCACTGCTTATAGAGAGCTTCTGGCAGCAAACTGGACTCATGGGCTTTGCTGAACACACTCAGTGTCCTCTCCAACCTCTAGAACCAACAGAGAAGAAAAAGAAAACAAGCATTATTCCTGTATATACCAGATCCCAGCATTTCAAGAAGCCCACTGGATTGTGTATCATGTCAGTGAATATCTAATTACACATTATGTGTCTAATCTTCTAGGTACCTGCAAACATTTCAAGACAAAGTGGAAATCTGAGTATTTACTTCTCTTCTTTAAGGAGCAAAGAACAACACTGCATTGTTCTTTTAGTGTAATACTAGGGAACCAAGCTGCACAGGATAATTAGTTAATTCACTGCCCAAGCAGAGATGCATAATTAAATTGCCTGCGTGCCAGCACCAAACTTTGCTCAGACTTATTTGCAACAGTCATTTTAATTCATCCTCTTATTTGAACAAGCACAGGTTTGAAGGACCTGTCAGTGAACTTTTAAGATCCCCTTCAACCCAAACCATTCTATGATTCCATGATTACGAAGTCTGCAGTCTTACCTTTCATCTAAAGAGGTCACTGTACTTTACTGACAAGGCTGGTTTATGCCCAAGTTATCATATTCAGGCAGGCCACGTGTGAGCCTGGTAGTAAAAGTGATCGCCCTAGATGGAGACTAAATTATTTTTAATGGTGGCCACAGGTATTTTTGATAAAGTGCCAAAATATATTTGATTCTTGTCTGAGGTATTACGGAAGTCAATAAAAATAGGGATGATTTGTTAGTATTATTTCCTAATAAACTTTACCTTTTGCTTTAATTCTTCACTGTTGGTTTTCCTCTTGTGCCTCTCTAAGCAAAAAGTAATGTAGCATTTCCACATGTCTTCTGTAGAAGCAAAGGCATAATATCACACTTTAGAGAATCACAAGAATAAGCACAAATATTTGTCTTTAAGAAATACAAAGATTCAAATGATACAAAGTGTTAATGCCAGTTTTGTTTTAAAATGCTGTATTACAAAAGAGGCCCTAGATTTATAACATTAACATTTTTAAATGGCTCCCGAGTCCAAGATGCAGGCAGTAACTCTTTGTAAAGAGCATCAAGCTCTTAGTTCAGCTGAGATTTTTTAAGATCCTTTCCAACCCAAACTATTCTATGGCTTTAAAGGCTATACAGCAGCAAGTTTGAGACAACTCCACAAATAGCCTCTTGACAACCTCTTTTCAGAGTAAGGACAATGCCAGATGCTGAAGCTGATATCCACTCCACTGGCAACTCAAAACCATTGTTTACCAGCAACAGACTCACATCTTCAGTTAAGCAGCTCCTCCAAGAGCATAAATGCATTGGAAAATAACCCAAATAACACATAAAATAGATCCCAAGGGGTAGCATCTAAAAACTGCTTGCCTTCTGTTAGGTATAGTAGAGCCTGCCATCACCTTCTTCAAGACTTTTACAGGCTGCTCAAGTACCAGAAATAAATGTTAAAATGCAGGCAGAACGTTTCACCTGTTGGGACTGCTCTCACAGCTTCGTCAAAGACTGCACAGCACAATTCCTCTCTCTGGGCCATTTCTGATACTTTCTTCTGTTTTGTGGTGTGTTCTGTGGGCTGCAGGGACCCCATCTCCAGCTCCCGGCGGGCCATGTAGTCCCATGTCAGGGGATCATCAGCATACCTGGTCTGCAAACTAAACACAACATGCTTGTAACAGCCCACAGCCACCATTCTTCATCTGCAGGTATGTTTAAGAAGGTTGTTATATTGGTATAGAAATGTAGTTAATTGCTAAGTAACCAAATGCCAGAGAAAAAAACATTTTACCTTTCCACAAGAGAAAGACAAAATATTAGCTTTCTAAAAATTATTATTTAATATGGATATTTTCCAGAAATAACACGACCCAGACGGGGAGCTGCCAAGACAGATCTTTCTTTTGAGAGGAGCAACTGGAGAAATAAGATGCAAACCCCCTATGGAAGTACACTAGGAAAATCCAGAGTTCCTGCAGTGAATTTACAGAAACTAAATGCAGTAATTTTTCAGTGACAACTGTATTTTATCTAAACTTTTCTTAGTAGCTTTTAAAAGCCCTTTCTGAAGTTAGATACAAGCATCCTTTCGTAAAGATCATGCTTGCCTTATGTTTTGTTTCTCTTAAAGGACTTCACGTAAGTCTTAACACTACTTCCCTAGAGGAACAGCCTTTAGTTCTTAAAGTCCAGTCAATCCACTATCAATTAGAGACATTGTAAGAACATGTTTCTTAAAAACCAAACCAAAACAAAATAAAAATACAACATAAACAACTCACCTCTCAAGGATTTCTTTTTGCAAATCATGGGTAAAATCAAAGAGCTTTGCAATAGAGAGCACAGCCAGCTGGAACTCAACACCTACATTTCAAGAGGAGAAAAAACTATCAAGTGGAGTATTTGCTGAAGAACTCCTCAACATACTACATCAATTGCACTTTGCATTTCTGTAGCTTGCTTCCACTTGCAAATTTAATCAGCACCTCCTCTACTCCCTCACTTGACTCTGCCATGAAAAGACAAAATGCTCCACACTCGGGACAGATCTCTCCAAAGCTGCACAAAACACACGTCCATGAATTGTGTCCATCTTGTATCTCCACAACTAACCTTTGAAAATGCCAAGTGACATGCCTTGACATAATCAGATCATTGTGAACCCCCATCAGCCATTACTCACCTTACTATTTTTAGGTGTTTACAAATCATTTGTATGTTTATTTTTCCAGTATTTCTCCAGAAAATTAAATTAAGCCAAATCTTTCTGAAATTTCCTCTAATGTACTTTTTCCCCACTAATTTTCAATGTTCATTATTGTATTTTGCCCAGTCTTCCAAAATATGTCCATCTATCATGACTTCTCAAAGATATCTGCTACTAGTTTGCAGTTATTTTACCCAATTCTCTCAATAAAATAGCTGAGTTTTACCAAGCCTGCCTAATTTAAAATAACTTAATCTGGTTTATTATTAGTTTGAATTCTTACTTCTTTGCCAATAGTGTTAGCTGATTAGTTGTGATCTAATGTTCAGCAAAGTAAAAAAGGTGTTTAACTCTGAACTAGCCTTCATTTTTCTTTTATAAACAATCAAGTTTTGAGACTGTAACCCAGCACTAGGCATCTTCAGCCCTAAAGCTGTTGTGCTGGAAGAGATGTCAGCCTGCAGGGAAGACAGGGAATCAGAACTACCAGCACCATTAATTTATAACTCTGGCATTATATAGGTTCTACTGAAGAAATGGTGTATTTGAAAACAAACACTCTTCGTGTGTGCATTGAAGCTAAGTCTATCAGCATTGCCTACTGCAAAACTGGGTTAAAGGTTACAATTTTCGTAATGAATAAATAAAAGAAATGTTCATTCACCTTTAATTTTCTGAGAAGCATCCCTGTAGACTATGCGAGCCATTTCCCCATTGAGAATTTCTTCAGAGTAATTGAATTCCCCCTGAAATATCAAGCATGTCATTGAAAAAATAACTGTACTTTCAGACAACTTTTTGCAAACAGGGAAAGAAAAATCAGAAGATATTAATGTTTTTCTTCATGCAAGTCTATTTTTATGTAATTTGCACAAGTCAACTATAAAGAAATGAGATAGGAAGTTTGACTGTAACTTTCCAGAAATTACTGTTAATTTTCAAACTGGAGAATGTAATAAAAGATTTTACAAATGCAAAGGAAAAAAAGATGTATGAAGTATTTGCATTTTGTATGAAGCAACTTGAAAAGGTCCACACCGGTGCAGGACAGGAACAAAAAATTTCTCTAAGCCACTGTCAAATAAACCATTAATCCAAAACTGTGAATGTCAACATGCAATACACAAGCAAACAATATTTTTTAAGTTTAGCTGACCTACCAGGTCCATCTTTGCTTGTTCAAATTCTTTCTTCTCCTTCCTCTGTTTTTCAGCGTGCATGAGCTCCATTCTGAAATACTGCAAGAGTGACAACAAAATGAAATTACTGCGGGGATAAATCATAAAGATCTAAGTCCACAAACAGGGTAAAACAAGCTCTGAGGAGCTACAAATAAGGACTTTGCCACATCCCACATATGTCCTAGACCCTTGGTTTTTGAAGACTTTTGCACCTACCACCATCTGCCCTGTGTATCTGCCCAGAAATTTTCAACAGGTAGCAGTGATAATTTTGTAATGATACTTTAAACCTTATCTTGTCCCCAAAGAAAACCAAGTTCCTCAATAAAGACTGGGGATGCCAGACTGACCATGACAACTACGTTCTGGCAGAGCTTAACAGTACCTTAGAAAGGGATTTTGGGGTTGATTTTTTAAATATTTTTGACATTTTCCTGCTGATGGAGAAACAAGGTTTTCCAGTTGTCTCAGACAGATCTGGGAAACATGCTGAACCGATTTGCTCTGATTGATCAAGTAAGTGGTCATAGAAGAAAAACAGGAACTCACTTCTTGGTAAAGTTTGGGGCACTCTGGATGGAAACGCAAAGCACGAAGGAACAAGTGCCTGGCACTCTCTGATGAGAGTCGTGTCTCCATTTCCCACTTTGCTGCCATAATCCACAGTGCTGCAACAGGTGACACAAATAAATTTATTTAACCTCTTGACATGGGCTCAGCACCAGAGTAAGACTGATCATCTCCCACGTAAAACTGTAAAGCAGACAGGCAGAGCCAGGACGTTTGATCTGGTTTAGCTATAGATTTAATGATGTCTTCAAAAGCCAAAAAGCAGTCATGAGCATTCAACATCTCTCACTTCTGATATATCTATCAAGTCCCCAGCCCACCTGGGAATTGGTCATTCTGACCTATTTCACATCCTTCCCATTGCTCAGCACAACCCCTGTCAGAGCCCTCCTCTCTGAAGCAGCAGCAAGGCAAAGAACATAGAGTAGGAACTTTAGCCCAACAGCTTGAACCAACTTAAACCAACACCATACAATCTATGCTGAGGCATTTATTCAGCACTCACCATTGTGTTATTTACCTGGTTTATTGGAATGAATGGCCAACATGGTAGAAAACACCTTACTGAGTTGATGTTTTGCGTTCTGTAAAAGAAGTAGTTTTGTTTCACCCACTCTGCTACTGAATTGAACCCCCAGCACCAAAGTTTCAGTAGGAAAGGTTACTAGCTGTAGTACAATGCTTCTCTGCTACTTTACCTCAGTAGACAGTTTCTCGTATATACTCCATAGTGACCAGCATTTAAATGTCACCAGATTAGAGTAGCATGGCTAACTCAAATTTTCTGAACCACAGAGCAAACACAAATGTTGCCCAAGTCCCAAACCCATGGTCTCACTGCCCCTTTCTGAGACAGAGACTGTATTTTCCTTTGGCCACCTTCACTACCAGGCAAGGTCATGTTCTTCAGTACAGAAATGACAGCACTTGAATGCTGGTAATAACGTGAAGCCTTGCTGAAGGTAAGTTTACCAAGCACAGAACTGCCAGAATTAGACTTTTCAGCATAGCCACTAAAATAAATATTTGGAACAAAATCACAGACAAGTGAGTCATTTACTCCAGAGTAGGCATAACCAGTATTATGGCTCTCACAAACCAACTGGCACTCCAGATTTAATGCAGTTAGTCTCACTTTTGCTCCTGCAAGCATCAAATTTCGTACTAATTAATTCTCAAACTCTACATTTATATACATCAGTGAAAATCCCAAGCAGCTCCAACAATACTATCAAAATTATTTCAGTATTACAGCATGTAGCAGTAAAGTTTGTACCCCTATCTTTAAATCAGGTTTCAGATGTGTGAATAAGCACCAGTCCAGTATCTCAACCTGGGTAAGATCAGGATTTGAAAACTCACCCACTGCTTGCAAAATGCAACATGAGAAAGCCAGAGCTGGACATCATCCTGTTGGAAATCAAAAGAAGAAGAGAATCAATCTCATAATGTACAAAATCACTTGTACATTGACAAGCAAACAACACACCCTTGGTACAATGACCTGGTGGGCAGAAAAAAGAATTCTGAATCTCAGTACAAATAAACTTACTTTCCATTTCCCTGTAGCTCGGTTGAACAGGCTGTGGACTCTATGCAGAATAGAGTGCTCAATTTCATCCTTCTTAAACGAATATCCAATGCGCTAGGAGAAAAAAAATACTAATTTTATTGCAATAGAAAATTTGGCATTAAGTATTTTGCACTCTTAATAACTGACAAACTTACTGCTCTTCTTTTCTTGATCAGTTCCAGCAGATTAACTTCATACTAGAATGGGAAGAAGAAAACATTTAAAAGCAAATTATAAGGCACATAACAGTAAGGCAAAAAAAAAACCAAATCAAGTTTGTTACAGATGATCAGGTGGACAATAAACATTACAGTCAGGAAACCATAATTTTTGGCTGGGTCACTACATTTCGAAGACTCCTGGCCCTGCACAGAGCAGCCCAACAATCCCACCCTGTGCCTTAAAGCATTGTCCAAACACTCCTTGAGCTCTGTCAGGCTCCTGGCCATGACCATTCCCTGTGGAGCCTGTTCAGTGCCCGACCACCCCTTCAGGAACCTCTTCCTAATATTGAACTTATTCATTCCACTTAAATACAGTTAGGACAGCACACCAGGGAACTCGGAGCTCTACATCCCTGGGGAGACAAGAAATTTCAGGAAAAGGTCACAACACGAGAGGAGCCTGACCCCAAACTCAGGCACCAACTCCTGGCTACACTTCCTGCTCTGCTGCCAACAACCGGTCACAGGTGAACACCAGGGACCAGGTGAGGGGGGGAATCTCTGTTTTCTGACATGTTTCCAACGTGGGTCACTACAAAACTACCCGGTTCTAACTGAGCTGGGTCTGCATCGAGAGCTGCCTCGCTCTGCCTCTCAGTGAAGCCTACCTGGATGTAATTAATGAAATCCTCCTTCCGCAGCGCTCTCCGCTGGATTTTGTACTCCAGAGCCGAGGCTTTCCTCAGGACGGCCCTGCGGGAACGGGAGATCAGCGCCCGGAGCGCTCCCGGCCGCACCACGTGCATGCGCTCGCCCGCCCGAGTCCCGGCCCCGGCCCCGCTCACCGGCCCCGGCCCCGCTCACCGGATCTCTTTGCGTGTGAAGAGCCCGACCCGCTCCAGCTGCTCGAGCTCCGGGATGCGATCCTCCAACCGCTGCTCGATGCGCTCTGCCATGGCCGCGAGAGCTCCGGAGTGTCCGGCCCGGCACAGCCCGGCACAGCCGCGCCACTTCCTCCCGCGGCCCGGCCCGCTTCCGCGGCCGCTGAGCCTCTCTGCCGCCCCCTGCCCGGCCGGCGGGGCCAGAACCGCGGAGTCTGTACAGACTCGATCGGGTTGGAAGGGACCTCTGGAGATCGCCCAGTCCAATCCCCCTGCCCAGGTAGGGTCGCCTGCAGCAGGGGACATACAGGTGGGCTTGGAATGTCTCCAGAGATGGAGACTCCACTGGATCCCCCAGGATCTCCCAGGATCTCCCTGGGCAGCTGTTCCAGTGCTCTGCCACCCTCCATGGAAAGAAATTCTTCCTCATGTTGAGGTGGAACTTCTGGTTTAGTTTAAGGCCATTGCTCCTCGTCCTGTCGCTGGGCATCACCTAAAAGAGTCTGGCACCAGCCTGGGAGCTAAACACGATGGCACTGACCAGGCTCAGTGATGGGACATCAGCCTGGAACTGCCAGCACTTTGCTTCTAGGTGGGATTCCTCCAGGACAAATGGCTCTTTGTCACTTACATGACACCTTCTTTCTTTCCACCTTCCAAATTTTTAAGAAAAAATCGTCTGCTGTGAGGGTGGTGAGATACTGGCACCAGAGAACATGTGGATTCCCTATCCCTGGAAGTGTTCAAGGCCGGGTTGGACAGGGCTTGCAGTAACCCAGTTTAGTGGAAGATGTCCCTGCCCAAGGCAGAGGGTTGGAACTAGATAATCATTAAGGCCCCTTCCAACCCAAAACATTCCATGAGTCTATGATTCTGAGAAAATTAACAATATAACCAGGCAACAGTAAATTTTTGTTTCTGAACTTAGGGATGTTCCAGAAAATAAAAATTGAGATGGGAGATAATTTATTGAAAGAATTGCTTAAATGCATACTATCCACAGCAGTATCTGCTGCTTTGAGTTGTCACTGCTGTCACTGAGCTGGTCAGCCACAGAACCAACCCCACCTCCACACCTACCCTGTCACAGCCATCACTCTCTCCTGGGGAAAAAGGCAGGAGTTTGTCTCTGAAAAAAACATGCACAAGGGGAAGAGGCAGCAGACTAAGGGCAAGAGGTCTTCTGGCACAGAATTCATACATAACAGCCAAAAAAAAAAGTGAGTGATTTTCCACTTTACAGTCAAAAGTTTTAACAGGTGTTGCCAAGTACAGAGTACCTGAGCAACTGACTTTTGTTAAAAACACAGGTAAGACAAAACACTTTACAAGAGCAGTGGTAATTTTTTTTACCTGCTGTGACTTGGATTTGTGGTGGCTTTTCTCAATTTTGGGACCAATTTAAAAAAAAACTGATTCTTACTGGGAGAAGTTTAGCAACTTTTCACTCTGACAGGAAATAGTGACATGATTTTCCAGGAAGTAACCAAACAGCAAAGGTACCAGGAAATGGAGAGGCACCATCCAGTCACAAGACCAAGAACTACAGGCTGGTGCTGCATTCAGAAGCTAGTGGCCTAGGCAGCTCTGGATTGCAGCTGCCTCGTGCCATGGTACCCCTTACCCACCCCACAAGGACAAAGGCAATTCCTGATGGAGCCTGTCCTCCCTGGAGACTCCCTTGTCCTACACTGAACCACCGCAGGTTGGAGGGGGATCAGCATGGCTGTCCCAGCATGGCCATCCCCACTGGTGAGCCAAAGCCTTCAGTCCTTTGGGACCTGAAGTTCAGTGAGTTCACCTCCCATTGAGTTCACCTTTCAGTAAAGCAGCACAGCAGTCCTTCTCGGTCGTGGTGGAAGAGTGTTATTCATAATCACCAGTAACTTATTAATTATATTGGGTTTGATATTTTGATATGGACCAGCTCAAGCTGATTCTTGTGCAAGTCCACAGATTTTACTAAAATAGCCATTAAGGAGGACGGCACTGGGCATCAAGAGTAGCATTTGCACACTGAATTGCTGAGCAAGAGTGTAATTTGATTTACTACACTGGATTGTTTCACTTCATTGAAGTATTTTTGCATCTGATTGCATTATTTTATACTATAAAAGCATTCTGTACTTAGAGCTAGTCTGTCATGGTGCATGTAGATCCCAACATGTCAATGAGAACACCACATGCAGTGTAGGAGTTATGAATTGAAAAGGTAAATGTCAGCCATTACCTGAAAACCTCTGGAAGATTCTATTTCTAGCTTCTTGCTCTCCTCTCTCTTCAACCATTCAGCTCTTCTTTGGCTGAAAAGCAGCAATAACTGCGAAAGAGAGACACCAACATAAATAAGAGTCTTCTGAAACTTTGATCATTCTGATCAGTCTGAAAATACTGTTCTGTGATCAACCTACAGTGTTCTGCTACCTGCAGTCAGTCAGGAACTTTGAAGCTCACCAAATCATCCATGACTGTTCTAATGTAGATGGTAGAGAAGTGTGTGTGCCCTCAGGGGCCACAGCAACCTCCACCTTGAACGTGTCTCCAGGAGAATTCAGTCCTGTGCACAGATCTACCAACAGGTCTGAGAGTTCCCCACACACTGATAACAATGGGTGTCCAACAAGGCCTCAGAGGGCATTAAATTTCTTGCTAGCACTTGTCAAAGCACCACAATATCATCCAATAGAAGCACATAGGCACAGCACAAACCACTCTGCAGGACCCATCACTGTGGGACTCAAAGGATCAAAGAATGGTGTGCACCAAAACAATAGATTCCCCAAGTTTCTAGTTTAGGGGCCTAGTACTTCCCACTCAAAAACACACAGAGTGAGGAACAATAAGATTTAAAATACTGAACTTTGTTGATGACCTCACAGGATCATTTACAAAAAAAAAGTAGATCAAAACCCAATTGAAAACATTTTGTGTTCCCTCAGATATCCCTCCTTTCCTGTAGATGGAACAAGTACAAAAATAAAAATGCCTTTCCTTTTCTTCCCCCAGCAAAACAATCCTTAGAACAATTAACATAACGGACTGTCAAAAATGCTCATACCAAAGTGACAAATGCCGTGAGTGGCAGGCAAGCCCAGCCCAACCCACCAGAACACTGCATGCTGGATTTGTCATGCAAATCAAAATGGAACCTGACATGCTCTTTGTTCATTTCCCTTTCATAAAATCTACTTTAAATGCCTCCCATGTGCCTTGTTTTGGAAGCTGACATTCCAAATGCATCAGTGCAAATTAAGGAGGGATCCATTACCAATAAAGACGTTGTGATACACAGAGTTTCAACAAATCTTATTGAGAAAACTGAGAAAACAACTGCTGCAGCTGGCAACTGTAGGGTCCCGCAGTTTGCTGCTTTTATGAAGTCTCTTTGGAAAAACTCCATCAGTAGGTCCTTGCGGAGGAGATCTGGCAAACTGTCACAGCTTAATATTTATAGATTGTATCTGCAAGCAATGGATACGTTGGGAATTAGGAATAATCACAGTGGTTTTACATTAAGTTTTGTCTGTATTAAAACATTTAATGGTTAATGTGCATAAGACAAATATTTAACTTACAAATTGATTTATATCCATCTTTTTTATTTCTGCTATTTTACTACCTGAGTGCAGGAACAATTACATAGTTTTTTAGAAGATGCCCCCAGATGTACAGTATTTTACAATTAACATGTACTTTACAAAAATGCCTTTTAAACAATGAGAATCATGTTATGACCTCATGAAAAGAATTGGGAATCTTCCACTTACTTCAGCTGAGCCAGTGGTTCATCCCCTCAGGATATATTTTTAACAAAGCCCTCAAATCATTTACTGAGCATGTGGGAATTTAGTTAAAAAATATATGAGCACATCTGTTAATAAAACAATTTGGAATTTACTCTCAAAAATAGACTAACCCAAACTTTGGACTACATTAACTTCCTTAGTTTTGTAATTAAAATAATTTACATGATGATTTGGTTTCACCTCTGCCAAAACCAGCAGTCAGTCTGAATAAATAGTGGTTTCATCACTGCAATTCTACTCTGAGCATCCAAAAATTTAGATTTAAGACTTTGCAGTTGGTCAGTTAGACTGTTCCATACCAGCATTAATCCTGGTACATGTCCTAGACAGATGTTATTTTTTCCATTCTGATAGAAAAATGCTTGTCTTTGTCAATTCATTGCTTTACTCTTGCAGCTTGCTGGCACTTACCCTGTGACTTTAGATCTGAATCCCTCCTGGAATTTCATTCACTCACTCTTCTCTTTTTTCAGCTATAAGTGGTTAAAAAACGCAAAATCAACAAATATAAACATTTTGGTTTAATGCCTTAACAGAACTATTATCTGATACTTTATGCATCATCTCTTTAAAAAGGCTAAACCTTTACTTTCTTCTCTGCATTGGCTCTGAACTTGAATTTTTATGAATCAGATTTTTCCTCCTACTCATTTTGAGGCATTCTGTTTTGCCCCAAGATCTGAACATCTATACACAGGGAATTTCCAGTGAAGGGGAATGATGCCTCTGGAATTGTTTCCTTGCCAGTTCACATCTGCACTCAGTATACGATCCATCTGCTTATTCAGGTCTCCAGGAGCTTGCACAGTAGTGGCTATGAGTGTGCCTTTTAATTTGATTTTGTCATTCAGCTGGTTGATGAGTAGCTGATAGTCTCTCTAAATGCAGCAGGGCAGTTACAACTAGTCAGTCATCATGTCCTAGTTGCCAATTCATAACCCAGTAGAATGCCAGTCACATTTCAACAATTCAAAACTATATCAGTCATCTCCCCTACACACTCCCAAAATGTCAACACCACAAAATATATTGCTTAATTATCCTTAATTTATTTCTTGTCTGTTGCCAGAGGTCTGGAGTGCAGAGTCATACTAAGCTTAATTTACCTCACTAACCTGTCTAAGTTTGTAGGGTAGGTAAAATTGTGGCATGGTCTTCAGTGACCTATGCCATAAGTAGCAATTTAGGTAAAGACAGAACTTCCTCAGAGCAAAGCCTTGTATCTTTTAAATGCAAGCATGTTGGTGCCAGCATCAATTATACTGGTACAGCAAAACCATAAGCTATACCACATATAGATTTATTTCTTCTTCCATAAACTGAGATTAGGATTGGTCACAATTTGCCTCCTACTGTTTCTCACATTCTTCTATAGAGATGTTTTTAGCATGGTAAAAGTACTCTGACCACTGTCATGACAACAACCAGTAAAACTACCTCTGGAGTATGGATAATTCAGGTTATAGTGTGCAGAATCATATCCTCCCAAGCAGCATTCCAAAAACAAGATAAACTCTTGTTAAAGCCTTCTGAAGCAACCTGTGGCATATAAAACCCCCCATAACATGAAACCCCAGATAACTCTCCTATGAAACACTCAGATTAAGTTTTCCCATGTGTGAATTTTGTGTATCTGTGCTAACTGGGAAACACTGGGAAAACAGTTTCTGCCCTGATCTTATCCTTTAAGTAACTGATGATGATAAAATTCCAAATTCTCACTTTATTAATCTGTACTTGGTTTAGTCACAAAAGATAGAATTGGTCCCTGTTAAAACTTATCCCTTACTTACAGCTGAAATTAATTAACTAACTAATTCAGTTGAGGTTTTATTTTACTGTCTACTGACATGTTCTTTGATCCTCCAATATTTTTCTTTTTGAGTGATTGAAGATTTCATTCTTGCACTGTCAACAGACCTTTTGTTCAGAAACTTCTATTTACATCTGTAACTGACTTAATTCTCAGATCTTCCCAGCAGTTTCTCTTTGATCTCTGCATTTCTGAGTTTAATCATTAAGTTTGCATCTGAAGTGTTTCAGTTGCCCTATCTTTCACAGTTTCCGGGACTCAATTAAGAGAACAGAAATCCTGAAAGTTCACTTAGAATCATTTTTTGATAGTTTTGCATACTACACCTACTGCATCTCTGAAATTACAGCATGAGCTAGAATGATTCCTGGTCCATTTCCATGTATCAAGTATTTAAATTTCAAGATTTAGCATGTATTTTTTCTGTGTAGTTAGTAAATTTCTGCCCTTACAGTTTATTCATCTTAAGAGATGTCCTACCTTTCTAGAGCAAATCAATCTATTGGGCCCAAGCTTTTCACAATGCTTTTGAAGCAAGTAGTTTTAGTCCACTATCTCAATTCTAATGACAAACACTTCTGCTAAAAAGCCACCAAGCAAAAATAAATCATTAACTGAAAATCAGGAAAAAAAATTCACTGTAGAAGAGTCATGAAGAATACAGTAAAACATCACTGAGAGAACTCCAAGAAACAAGTCCTAAGCAATACTGACTACTAATTATCACTGATAGTTCACCATGTGAAAGCAGAAGGCAGGTGACTCCCTGGTGCAAAACATCCTGTGCATTCACTTTTCACGCCCTGCAATAACTCAAGACGTACAAGCAACCTGCTGGCTGAAAGCTGTGCATTGTGGGTGCATTAGGATTCCCTGAGGGCCAAGTTCCTTGAGTGCTGCACTCCTGGAATACATTGGAGCAGCTCTGTACAAAAGCAGTCTCCAGCCAAACACGTGAATGAGAATCACAAGTGGCTGCTCTGTCAATCTCTCACACACACACGGCATTCATGGCTACACATCGGAACACTTGGGTTGCTGTGTAGGATCCCGGCTCTTCCCTTTCCCATGCTCCACGGTGCTTCCCTTACAGGAAAGTTTATTTTCTCTTTGCTGAGTTCCCTGCTTACTAAAGCAGGGCAGCACTGTACACTAATATGCAGAAAAACAAACTGAAACTGAGAGCTTCCACCCCAACAGCAGCATGAGCCTGCCATCCCAAACACACCCAGTACTCCACCCGTTCCTGTGCTGTTACTCAGAAAGCTGGAACTGCTCCCATGCTGTTACCCAGAAAGCTACAATTGCTCCTTTTCCCCAGGTGCAATATTATGTAGCCTCTGTTTACAAGAGTCTGGGAAAACACTTAGTGGGAGTTGACTTTTGTTTTCCAAGTAGGTAGGGAAGAGTAGCTTATCTAACAGGTTCCATGGCCAGTCACTATTTATCTACATCAAATCAGACTGAAAATAAAGAATATGAACTGAAATATGAATTAATAACTACTGCAGGTGAAGTTAACTCAGCAGCTAGTGAAGTTTATTTGTGTAAGTGAAAGAAAGGGGTGCCACTGAAATGGGTCTGGTTTTGGAGCACAGTGACACAGATGGGACCTTCCCATCTACACACAAAGTGTTTTTGTTTGTCTCAGTTCTAGAGCATTTGTGTGTTCTCACTTCATTCATGGAAAACCTGGGTTTGGCGACAGGGTGTGAGAAGGAGAAGTTCGATGCATGAAAACAAGAACGAGCAAAGTTTGGATTTAACCACCAGAAGTGGAGTGTGTAAAGTCTTTTCCATAGTGGATGCCCTTGAATCCCACTGACTGCGCTCGTTAGCTCAAGGCCAAACAAAAGAAATACAGGTACCCAGAGCAGTCGCTGAGGATTTGTTATTCTCAATGACACCCCCAACACTCAGCTCCAGTGCCTTACCAGTGGGGCATAACAATGCTCCCTAATAAATAGTGACCCTGGCTTTCAGGATGGCCCAAATCTGGAATCAATCCTTAACAAGGACTGACCAAAAGTTTATATTCAGCTCGTAAGCACTCTGTTGTTCCAAAGTTACATGTAATATTAATTTCCCAGAAGAGAAACTGATCTGTAGTAGTATTTAGTTAGCTACTAACAATCTATATAGACAGATCCATGTTTAAAGATGTGAGGAAAACAGTATAAATACACTGACAGAACCTTCATTTAGACTGAGTTCCAAGTACACAAGTATTCATTTCTGCTTTAAAAAAAAAATTTTTTTGTGAATGTTCATGTGCTGAGACACAGTAATTTGGAGGACTGGAAGCTGGAAAGTTAAGTAGTGTGGCCATAGGGGTACTACAGGCAACCAACAAAATCATTTAACTATGAAACAAAGCAAAAATCCATAAAGTGCTATAAAATATGTATGTTCTTTTACATATATATCTGAAGGGGCAAAAATTGCTGCAGTTCATCCATTAAAGATGACAGGAATGCTGGGCACGCACAGACTGCAAAAAGACGTAGGAAAAAGAGATTTACAAGTAGCATATTCTTTCAATCTGCAGGAAACAAATCTGATCTTTTGGATATCAAATGCAAATCCCACTAACAGGATGTGAAAACAAGAACGGATTGACCATCTCAAGACCAAAAATCTGACATAGCATGAAAGCCCCTCTGCCACCTACTTCTGCTTTCATTTCAGGGTTTTGTTCCAACAGCACTCCTGGTTTGCAATTGATTGTTTCTTGCATTTATCATCTTAAACTTATTAAACTGCCTTTTTTTTTCCTCCATTCTATTAGGATACTTTTTCTTTATGGCAAAAAGATACAGTATCATAATCTTCTACTGTTTTAATGTATTTACGTCAATTTCAGTAGGGTACACCCTATTTCGCTGGATCTTTTTCAGACTACTTTATTAGAAAACACATTTTCAGTGTCATTTGCTAAATATGGCCAACTTTCTGTTACCTGATGTAGACGTACACAAGAAAAATGTTTTAAATTTTTGGGTTTTAATAAATGCATCTGTAAAATCTATAGGGGTCTATATTACCAGGCAGGTCAGGGACACAACAGTCTCATGCCATAGCTCATGTCTTCTGAAGAAACTGTTATGATTTCCATCTTTCTAAAAAGAAATTATTTCTTTTTCTTGCTTCTCATTGTGCAAAATTAATAAAAGTTACTTGCTATTTTGTGCCTTGTGCTCTTACCAGCCATGGATTCTCTGAAGCTCCAAACAGAGACTAAATCATAAAATCACAGAATGGTTTGGGTTGGAAGGGACCTTAAAGATCATCTCCTTCCAACCTGTGCCATGGGCAGGGACGCCTTCCACTAGACCAGGCTGTTCTGAGCCCCATCCAGCCTTGCCTTGAACACTTCTGGGGATGGGGAATGACATTTCAGAGTTTTTGAGGACTGTACCTCATGAATACTCTGTGCTCCTTAAGGACATACACACAGCCCAGGACAGCAGATCTAAACAAGTTAAAAAATGAAGAGTCACTTTACCAACAAAGAAAACCAGGCTCAAGCTACGAAAGCTCTCCTGTTTAGCAGCCAGTCCTACATTTCCAGAGGGCTCAGTCACACATGTGGTGTTGCACTGTCCTGTTTCATTCGAGGCAGGAGTCACAGCCCTGGTTCCTCTGTTCACAAGGAGATCCAACTCAACGCCAGAGATTAATTGCTGAATTATCTTTGTTACTCCTGCTTGGAAAGTTGCCCTCTGTCTCCTCACAGTTCTGAAATTTAGAAGGATGAGCTACCAGAAGCAACAGAGGCTTGGAAGCAGTTGGGAGGAGACAGGAATAAATTAGTCAGTAAACAACTTGAATTCCATATAACTGAACTGCATATAACATATAACTGAATTGCAGTTATACAACATTGAGGAGCCTTTCTCACACATACTTCAATATTGATACATTTTGTCACTTGTAACAGGGTGTCACCTACCTCAAGCTCAACCTCTGACCCCCTAAAGATACCCGTAATTTGGGATACTGCTTGTCTCTAGCCTCTAAGTCCAGCCTGGCAAACACCTAACATCAGAAGCACCACCAGGAAGTCCCAGGTCTTATGAGGAAAGACATTACACATAAGGTCCTCAAAAATGTGCAGTTCATCAAACACTGCTGCTGCCAGGAGTGAAAGACTGGCATGAAATGAAGTATTCAGCAACAACAAGTGGCTGTAGAGAAACTGAGTAGGAAATAGAAGATAAAGAAGCTGGAATACTAAGCAGAGAAAATTATGATAAGCAGGGTAAAATGTGTAACAGTATTGTTTAGAGGAAGAAAACAACGTAGATAAAGTGGTGACAACAATGAATTCATAAAAATGTAAGAAAATTAAGGGACAAGCAAAACACTGAAAAGCTTGCAGGTAAAACATCAACGTCTGATGAGGGAAGGAGGGGGTAAAAAAGGATAAGGGAAGAAAAGATCTTTCCGGAGCAAACATGAAAGATAAATGGTGCAGCAGAAAAAGCAAAAAGAGGGGGATAGTAGCAAACAAAGACTTGTTTATCTTAATGTTTGGGGTGTAAATACATATATTTCCTTTAAACATTATAAGGTTAATAATGGACAATTGAGACATCATCTTAGAATCCGCCTCTATTGATAATGTAAGGCACATTTACAGCATGACTGACTTTGATATATGGTTTTCTTCTTAGTATTTATCACTAAGTTCATATTTCTTAACACTAGAAATTAGAAGATAAACGGAGATGGTGGAGTCCCAGCACCACAGCTGTATCTGGTATCAGAATTCAAGGCTGTATTTCACACATAGACCATTCTTACTCTACCCTGTACAATTAGCCCGGAGAAGTTTTGCAAAGGACAGCAAACAGAACGGAACGGCTGCCGAAGCCTTTTGTGTGTGAGCTGCCGCACTGCTGATAAGGAGGTGATTAAATGAGCCGCTGTTGAATTTCCCCAAGGCGCGTTTGGACTCGGTGTTTTCTCACACGCGAGGTGCTGCCCTGAAGGCCGGCCCCGGCCCCGGCCCCTTGCGCGGCGCCGCCGCAGCTGTCAGGGCTCCGGCCGCAGCCACAGCGGCACAACCTGCGCTTCCCTGGGGACAGGGAACGGTCTAATGAACCCACAAACACTTTGCCTCAGAATTCAAGTCTCCCTGCGCTTACAGGCAACTTCTCGTACCATCCTCTGAGGAAACCTCACGGTTGGCTAAGGTTAAAGCTACGGGATAGCAGCAGGACCTCATGGCCGACCCAGTATTAACCACTTCTACCCCAAAACAGATACCGATTTATACCCGAGCTTCTATTTTGACAAATTTAGCTCTTGAGCTCTGCGGGCAGCGAAGCGGCCCCTCAGGCGAGAAGAGCATCAGCCACCTGTGCGGCCGCGAGGGCAGCGGGAGGTAGCATGGAGGGCCCAGGGGTACCCGCAGAGCCGGGGCGGCACGGAGAGGCGGGGGTCGGGGCGGCACGGAGAGTCGGGGGTCGGGGCGGCACGGAGAGGCGGGGGTCGGG
>VZRQ01008408.1:585414-624909 GCA_013397975.1 Machaerirhynchus nigripectus | reverse complement strand
CGGAAGCGCGGGGAACGGGGCCGGTGTGCGGGAGGGCGACGAGAGGCGCCCCGGGCCCGCGGGGCGGAGGGCGTGTGTGTGTGTGTGCCCGCGCCCAGCGATGAACTTGGTTCTCGGTAGCACTTCCCATCAGGCTTTCGGGGCGGCTGGTTCCCTTCCCTCCTCCAGCAGCCCCTGGAGGCTCTGGGCAGTGAGGGGCGAGGGGGCCCTTTCCTCTTTGGCCTCTGCCGTTCGAGCTCGTTTCAGGGACAGGACTCGATTAAGACTTCACTGTACTTGGTTTTTCTTTGTCTGGCAATAATTTTCCCGTAGTCGAGCTTTCGTATTGGAAATTGACCTTTGCGACCCAGGCATCCCCCCTGTGGCAGTTCCACATAGGAGGAGAATCCTCCTGAATGCACTAGAAAGTTGTTTGTAGAAGTCTGGTTTAGAAGCACAGTGGAGCAGTAAACTTAAATTGTACTAAAAGATTTCTGTGCAGTTGCCAGGATTTGAAGGGAATTTTTAATGCCCTACTTGAAGGCATGATCCTGTTTTGGGACTGTCAGTGCTCACACTTGCTATAGACAGTGACAATGTTGGAATTTATGGTGTCTCGAATAATGTGTGGCCGTTTGAGTCTCAGTCCTTTTAACAACACTCTGTGTTCAGTAAATACTGTGCTGCAAATGGGTCAGGTGGCAACCTTGAGTTCTAAGAGCTTTTCTCAGTGCCCGAGGTGGAAAAAATTCTCTGCCCATGGCTCAGTGTGTCAGATAAGGGAAGCACAGAGCTGTGGAGGTGGGGATCAGGAGGAAGCTACAATGTAGATGTACATGTATACGTATATAATATGTTAACCCTGTAGCGTGAATATCATGGGAAAACTGCAGTAAGTAAATACTGGATTTAAAAAATCCTAACACGTGTAGTATTGAATCACATTCTTCCTGAATGTTTTTGTCCCTTTTCAAGGTCATATGCTAGGAAAAGATAAAAGATTTATTTTAAGCTTTTGCTGAGTAATACAGACTTGTGAAACGTATGTCTCTCTGCAGGTTGAAAAGTGTTTCAGAATTTTTCCACTTGGGAAAACTAAAGTTGAAGCAGCAATGCATTGCCTTTAAATTAAATTACATCCTTGTGAATGTAACTTAATGTTTTCATACATTAAGAAATTATAATTATGTCATGGGGTTTTTGAGACTAAAAAACCTGGGTTGTTTTTGCAGAGTTGTGACTAGTTCGTATTTTCACTTTGTGGCAAAGTGCACATTTCTTGATTTCTTTCTTTTATCTTGATTTGAAAAATACAGATTTTATTATGATAATTTGCATTAAGCAGAATTTTACTGGCTTTCATCAGCCTTCTAAAAGGAAATACTGTGATCTCTTTAAGATTTCCTTCTCTAACAAAACACACCTCTTTATTAACAGATTCTATGGGGTCTTACATTCATAACTGTAGAAATAAGGCTGAATCATATCTTTAAGAAGGGGTAAAGGATATAAAAAGAAGCTGTCCTTTTGTACTTCTAATTGCGGAATTCCACGCAATAAGGTTTCCAGCTATTTGAAATAAATGTTTTACAGTCATATGAGAATTTTATATTTCTTTAAAAATAAACTTTGGTTTTTTAATGTGGGAAATGGAGGCAGTGTTACTAGCCTTAGCATGGTCATCAGTACATTGTCCATTCTCTTTTTTCTCTCCACTTGATGTGTTTTATCAAATCATTTATAAGTTTCTTGCTGATGTTACTTAGTGAAGTTGGCTTTTATTTCAGTTTAAATAGGGTGTCTTTCAGTTTAGTTTGGAATTCTTGTTAGAAATAATCTGATCCAGACAAAACCCTTCTTGTCCTGATTTAACTGAATTGGTTAAAGCTAAACTGAAGGTCCTCCTCTTGTCTGTAGGCAAGTCTTGATCCATTGAACGTTAGTTCTCAGACCTGTTTGAGATGATGCTGTGCTTTAGTGTCCATTTTGTGAACAGCTTAATTATCTTCCCTCCTTTTGCACTTGGAAACAGTAGTTGCTTTACTAAAAACAACATTAATTTCCCACCTTAGAATGATCCATAATGGATCATAGTCAACTGACAGTCCCTGTTCTTGTTTCAGTATCTGCTCCAAGTGACCTTGGTACTTGCCAGAAATGTAAAGCAATCAGATACCAAATTGTCTGACTGTGTAAATTTATTGTGATACTTTGGTATCATAGCAGATGTGTTCATTAACTTCATGAAGAAAACTTACCTATATAACCATAGGTTGTGATACGTTGAGGTTTTTTTTTCTGCCCTTTCATGATATAAAGCCCATAAGAAACACATTTTGTGGAAAGCAAGAACAGAGTTGAGTTGTGACCCCTGATTTGTGGCACCTTAAACAGGAAATTGCTTTGTGTTGTAGAGTTGGTGAAATAACCTTGGATGTGGTAACTTGGAGTTATTTGGACATTGTGATGTTTCACCTAATGTCTTTTGTGATAATTGTTTCAAAGTAATCACCATACAAAGTTAGATACTTTTTATCATTATAAGACTGTCTTTCTGGAGGTATAAGTTACACTGGATAACACGTGTTCCTTTTTCTTAGAACCAACTCAGATATACAGATTTCTACGTACCCGGAATCTAATAGCAGTGAGTAATTGGTTTTATCACTCCTTTACTTTGCACTTGTAGAAAATTTTAATAAAGCATAACGATTTTCTATTTTTTTCCCCCCTGCAGCCAATATTTTTGCACAGAACTCTCACTTACATGTCCCACAGAAACTCCCGAACAAATATCAAAAGGTAAAATTGTTTTTGTAAAGTAATCCTAAAATGTTCACCAAGTAGCAGAAGTCCAAAAAACAGTGGAGGGTGACATCCTGTTTTCTTTTTGAAGAACTTTAAAATGCATATTTCAGTGTACAGTTGATTTCTGAGACCTAAGAGATTTTTGCAGTGTTAAATGTATGTGTAGCTTTATCCCTGTGACTTCTGTTGATACTGGGAGTATTCAAATGTGGAGAACTATCTGCAGAATCCTAACTAATTCTCCCAGGTTTGTTTTCTATTTTGGAGGAGAACTTATAAAAAAAACAAACAAAGCTGTATTGCATCCCAACTCTTGTAATCAATGGTGCTTAGTCATATCATATGAAACATTGTATTTTAAACTGTAACCTAACCACTTGTTTTTGAGAAAACCAAAACCCAAATACAAAACTATTTGCTTTGTTAATTAGTCTTGAAAGAATCTAGTAATTATTTCTGTAGTTATTTTAAAAGCTGGAAAATAGAGGAGGTCTGTTTATAGCATTTTACAAGAACTCCAGCAAATACTTTAAAAAGGTTGCTTTGAACTGGATAAACCTGAGAGTTGGGCTTCAGTTTTGATATTGCAAAATAGTCATTCCTGTCATGTGAGGTGCTACAGCTGCCTGTCAGTGGACCTGAAAACATAGAAACACTGCAGAGGGACAAGTGCAGTGTACATTATTTATTAGCAGAATCACAAGGTCCTTCCGGTTACTTCCCCTTCACTGAAAATCCTTTGTTACAGTTAAGATTTTTTTTGTAACCTGAACATTTAGTTAAAAATATTTTAGCATCAAAGTTCTTATCACTTGGAGACAGTTGCTGTGGGACTTAAGTACAACAAATATGCAACAAAGTGTGATTATGCAGACAATTCTAATTTAAACTTTGCATTTATATGTAAGGGAAGCAATATTTGCGTGATCTGTAGATCAATAGAATTTGCATATTTTTATTTAAATAAAGGAGCTATTTATGGCATTGTTTGATCGCTAATATAACTTCTTAAAACTGAATCCATAACATACAACTTCAGATACTTAGAACAGGTAATGATCAGATTTTTTTTTTTTAAACTTGAAGTTGTAGCTTACTTTGTCTTATAGAAGTTACCAAAATGAGTATTTTGCTTATTTTAACGTGAGTCAGAGCAAAATTTAAAGAAATTATTTTCAGGGTGTTTTGTTTTTTGTGGTTTGGTTTTGTTTGGTTTTTCTAACTAGAATTGTAGTACAGGAAGTTCTTGCCTATAATTTAGATTAATTTATTGTTGATGGAAATGTGTATGTTACCTGAAAGTGTTCTGTTGGATATGTGCTGTACTTGCTGGGAAGCAAGAGACAATTCTTTGCCTGTGCATTGTTAGCCACTGTTCCAAATTCCATTCGATTCAGCTGCACAAGTAATGCTTGGTTTATGTTTGAAATGTACTGATTTTTACTGGTTCCCTTTATGTTTTGTGTTAAAACTGTGAGTTTAGTTGGGAGACATTCTAATAACAGACAGATTACAGCTCTTTCTCTCAATAGTTCCGACAATGCTGACTTACTGAAATCATGCTGGTAATTAAGTCTGGGAAGATCAAGTAAAGTGTTTCAGTATGTTTTCTTTATAAAAACACAATAATGTGACAGAAGTGAGCGAGCATAGTTGAAAGGGAAAAAGCCAGAAAGTAATTGTGAGGTGTGTTCCCCCCTGGGCTCCCGCTGCCCTTTCCATGCTCAGTCAGTACTCAGTCAGGCCCTTCTCTTTCAGCCTAGTTAAAACCACAGAAGTTGTAATTTAAAGGTAATTTGGACTGAGGGATTGGCAAAAGAGTCTGAACTGCACTTAGCAAGGGGGTTAGCAGCATCCGTGTTTGCTGATCATCTGTGCTGGTAAATACTTAGAGAGCCACAAGACCTGAAACACTATTTTTCATTCAATAGAAGTAGTTAAGGTCTATGATCTTGTTTTGGTGAAGAAGGGACTTTAGGAGAGGGAAAATATCTGAACTAGAGAAGATCATCCTGAGGTTTATATTAAAAAAAAGCTGTGTTCCTGATTTCAGTACAGTGAAAGTGTTAGTAGAGTTCTCTTTGCAAACGGGTCTCTTCTGGAACTGCATCACTGTTAGCCTGCTTATGTGGACTATACATGTATATTAATTTATTCCTCCAGAACTCCTAAATGTTGCCATTTTTAAATTGCTGATAATTGTTTTGATTGCCATTTCAGTAAACAGTATCATAAGTAACGTATAAAGAACTAATCTCCAAACTTTGTAGAACTTACTTAAAGAACAACAGTAACTATAGCTCTGCATCTTTTACCTCCAGCTCTATGATTGTCTGAGAAAAATGCCAGACAAATTTATCACTTGGAGGTAGGGAACCAAAACTGCATTTTTACAAGGAAATTATCTATTGATACTGCTCCACGTGTTTAATACTAAGAAAATGTTTAGAAAACCTAGAATGCTTAGAGCATAGGAAAATGGTCATAGGGAATAGTTAATGGCCATGTGTCAACCTGGGCTAAAAAGGTATTGAAGTTGCTGATTATTGGAGAGGTGATGGGCTTTGGTCAGCGGATACTTGATGGAGAGCTGAACTGGACTTTGTGTCTCTGGGTATGTCTTCAGGTGTTAGTATATTATTAGACCAAATGATGGTGTCGGAAGGAAGTTACAGTTAATAAAATTGCTTCACGTACAGTATTTGGATAAAGGAATAATTATATTATTTATTGGCTAAACAATGGCATGCTATGATGTGACTTCTAATACTTTGCTAATTATTACTTTTCTTGTCTGGAATAAGAGTGGGTGGAGAAAGGAATGCACAAGATGCACATACTTGTTCCACAAGTAAATGCTGTCTTGAAAATCCTGAGTGTGAGGGATGGTTATTACAAGAACTTAATTTTGTCTGTTTTGCATGGGAACATGGTAGCATAAATAGTAATTCATTTTAAAGGAATTTCTGCTCTTACAAGTTAACTTCAAAGGCAAAAAAATTTTTATTGGTTGCTATTTTTAGTTTTTCTGAAAGATTTTTTTTTAGGAGGACTCTCTTGTTTTGACTAACCTGAGTCTGGATTTAGCAAAGGTCGTGCCACTGTTCTCTTTGGATCAATAACGGTCACATATTAAATACAAGTTCTGTCAGATGTTGTGTGAAAGATTGTTAACTTTCCCTCATTCTGGGATCATGTTTGTCTCGTAGCTGGTTTTTGGCTGGTATTCCAATCATGACATAACTTTGCTCTGAATCTGTTTTAAGTTCCTCAGTCTGGAGAAAGCCCTCTAAACTTACTGTTCTGCAGAACAGTGGCTGATTTTGATGAGCTGGAGCAAAGTGCATGCAGAGACATTTTTACCATAGAATCTGAAACTTTTAACGAATTGCTCTGTGCTTAACATCTCTTCTTGCTTTAAAGCTGAGCACTGCAATGTTCATTTTAGTGTAGGTGAGTCAAGTACTTCAGTCTGTCATATGTGTGAATCTTGGGCTGAGTAGAGCTTTGAATCAGTGATTGTTTACTACACAAATCATAATTGTTTTTCTCCTTGTTATCTGAGTGCAGCCCTGTAGTTTTTGTTGCCCTGTGTTGCTGTTTAGTCACCACATGATGTGTAACTCAATCATTCACGAGCATTATGTGCTGACTGTGGACAGTGACATCAGTGTTTCTTCAGTCAGGATATTTCTGTAGACAAATGCTTCCCACTTCCCCAGAACATGGCGTTGTTTTTCCCTCTGCAAGAAATCCAGTGTTTGGCGACCGTTTATGTTTCTCTTACTCCATTTTTCTAAGTTATAAATGTAAAGGAAAGATGCCCTCAGACTCTTGAATTGTCACAGTGTAGTCAAGTTCAATTTTGTGAGCATCTAGATCCAAGCATTAACTTGCCTTTAATGAAAAATGAAAATACTGTTTTGTAATGTGTTGGATAACTTCTGCTCATGAATGAGCTTTATTTAGCTATGAACATGAAATTGTATGTATGGTAGAACAGACTGAACATACGAGCGTGAACAGACTGATGTCAGAATTACAGAGAGGAATGATTTGAAGTGATTATTCTCTGTGACATTGTTGTCATTGTTTCATGTTTCCTGTGAATGTGCTCCAAAGGTAGCTTCAAAATTCATTGCTCTTTGCATTGTGTCCATTTAATAGAAATGTGTGGAGAAGTAAGGGTTTGGGTTTTTAATTAGGTTTTCAACTCCTTTGTCCTATAAGGTTTTAAGTGTTTTTCATTATTATTATTATTATGATCAAGATTAAAATAGTAATGACTGAAGGGCTGACATGTCAATTCCTGGTATGTGTAAGTATCACAAAAACAGGAAGATTTTCTTTGACAAAACCGCAGTGTGGTTAAACATGTTCATTGCAAGGGTTTCAATATGTTGCTGTTAAATGAAACTTCTTATGAGCAGTAGGATTGCTGTTGAAAGGTTTGATTCCTTTTATTATTTTTGGTAGTGCTTGAGAAGCAGTTGTGTCCCTTATAACACGACCATGATACTAGGTCTAAAGAAGTAAATATGTGTCTAAAGGGTGTTTCCTGAAGAGAAGGCTAAAATAGTATTTATAGACCATTTTAGATGGAAAACCAAGTCAAAGTTCAGGCTGAACAAATTTTCTTGCTCTAAGTTGTGGGTTGTAGTGGCTGTGTAAAACTGTGCATTTTGCTTTTTCCTCACAGGAAAACATTCAAAGTAGATGACATGTTATCAAAAGTAGAGAAAATGAAAGGAGAACAAGAATCTCACAGGTACTGTCCTGCTGTATATTTATGTGCATGGGTACAAATGAGCACATGCATGGGCTAAATCAAAAGTCCTTTTCACTGATGAAGTGCAAGTGATAAAGAGTCACTACTAGAAGCAAGGCACTTGCTGTTTGAAATGTTGCTTCAGAAATCTTAAAATGTGTGTATGTATGCTGGTCACTTGGAGAAAAGCAGTATTGGGATAAACTTTTGAGTATTTGTTGTGGCAGCTCTTAAAATGTGTATAGAAACCTTAAATAGGTATTTGCCTTAACTTTGTTTTTAAGAGTGTCAATTCTGTCAGTAAGTAATCTGTGTGTGTTGGAATTAAAAGTAAAAAAATGAAGTGGATTTAGGAAAATACCATGAAGTTTTATTACTTGGGGTTTATGTTGTTGTATACTTGCTATTTTTAACCTGTTCTTTTCCCACAGTGTTGGCAAATCATTAGACTGCTTCAGAGGCAGCAGCTGTGCTAGATACAGTGTAGTCTGAAACAAACATACAAATTTTGTGTTCTAAGAGGTTTTATGGATTTGCTGTATATTTTTTCTTAGTTGTATTTTGCTCCATATATTGTGGTTAGTTGCTTTGTTGAAACAACATAGAATATTGATTTGTCTGTGTTGTTTTTTGTGCTTTCAAAACTCTCCAAAATGTGCTTTAGTGTGGAAAAGTAACATGGATGAATGATGCAAGTTGGTGTAGATACAGTCCTTTGAATGTTCAAGCTGTTGGGCACTTCACTGATCATCTCAGAGCTCTTGGGAATGTTTGTGTTTAAAAATAAGTGTGGCATGTCAGGTTGTATCTGCCTGAGAAGTGAAGGTGCACAAATTGTGGGACAGATGATATTTTGTTCAATGTGTACTCCAGAAATACTAAGTGGTTTTGAGACCCTTTTAAATCTAGGTTTATAAATACTTGCTTTAAACTGAAATGTGCCCTGAATTTTACAATTTGAAATAAGATGGGCCTATGACCAGCAACTTAGTCTCGGCTGTGAAACAAAACAGCTGCAATTGTTATTTTGATTGCATATGTTATGAATTATGTGGACTTGATGTAACTGATAATCTTTATTTCTAAAGATGCAGGTTCCCCCTTGTAAAGATTCTCATTACCAAGCTTAAAACACTTGTTGGTTTGGTTTTCTTTAAATCTGCACCAAGCCCATGGTTCAGGGTGAAATTCGAGAAAATTTCCACCAAAACTGAACTCTGTTGCTGATGAATGTCCAACAAATGTGTTTACCTGCCTGTGAAGGCAAGCTCTCCTGTCTTCAGGTAGTGTCCTTCTATTGCAGTGTTTAGTTGGCGTTTTTTTAAACATATCAAGTCACAGAGTACCCAGAGAGAATGAGTCCATAAAGAGAAAACTGGTGTTCACTTGTGCATCAACTGTAACTGCTGTATCCAGGCAGTTTCCAAGTTAAAAGGATGGACTGAATCATTAGAATTCTGTACTGAACATCAGTAAAGTGGTTGCTGTGAGAAAAAAACAATTATTTTTTTAACGTTTCCTTTTTTTTTTCCCCCTATTTAGCTTGTCTGCTCATTTGCAACTTACATTTACTGGGTTCTTCCATAAAAATGGTATGTTTGCCAATTCATTCATTACACTGTTAATTTGTATAACACCTTTGAAATTAGTAGAGATCTGTGAGGGGAATATTTGAATGTTTTTAGTCTCTGCTGTGTGGATGCAGGTTTTAATTTACTTGTTCAGCCTGTCTCATTAGTTATAATTCAGTAGTGCTTTAAAAATGTTGTACTGTAATTGTGCTGTTAAGAAGATAAGCCTTCAGGGTTTTAGTCAGAACAGTGATTTTGAGAAATACTTGAAGTCATCATCCATTCAAACTGAAATAGACCTTGAGGAAAGTGATTCTTTCCTGAAGAATGTGATTTTCTGGAAGTGTGTCTTGGGCGTTTGAAGTAGCTTTAAAAACCCCACAGCCATCTAATAGTTGGAAGATTCCGTGGTTTCTAGTTCAAAATAGAAGTGTAAGAAAAATTTTGTTGAGTCTAGAAATGAAGGGAAGGCCATATCAATGATTATAAAAGCCATGGAAATCATATTTTAATGACTTGAAGTCATTCCATGGTGTCTTTCAAGCACATAAGGATTTGCCTCTCAAAATCAGAATATAGGACTTCATCAACCAGAATGAAGAGTTCTATTGCTCTGAGAGCAAAAGCTGCTTGTCCATTAAAATAAAATGATATTTCTAATTTTTTGGTTGGCATTGCTGATCACACTGCTGGCAGCAGCTACCTTGAAGATTCCAGGCCCTAGGAAATTTATTGTGCAGTCTCTGAAACCAAGTATTATTTTCTAAGACTTTTTTTCAGGTTCTTTTGAGAGTCCTTTAGCAGCTATTGTGCATATATTTAACCTTGCATAATATTTGAGGTTGGGGGGGGGGTAATTTTGTTTTGTTTTCCTGTCTGATAGCATCTGGATCTTAAACCCAAATTTCAGGTTTGCAACCTGTAAAGAAAAAAAATGGAAAAAATAATTCGACTCATCTGTAATTAGTGTATTCTGACTGTCCTTAAATCTACCCGTAACATTTTTTTCTGTTCTAAGACATAGCAAGCTTGCTCTTTTAAACTTTAGAGATCATCTATGCCTTTTAATCTGCTAATATGAGGATAATTAGGATATATTCTTAATGGAAATTTGTAGTAAGTTTGGGGAGAGTTGAAACTAAGAATGTGGTTAAAGGTGTTTCTACCTGGGAGGTGCCTGTGGTTAAAAAGTAATTACAGATGGATTTATATCATTAAATAGATCTTCGCTTTTTCAGAACTTAAAATATTTTTCTGTTTAGATAAGCCATCACAAAACTCAGAGAATGAACAAAATTCTGTAACTCTGGAAGTACTACTGGTGAAAGTTTGCCACAAGAAGCGAAAGGTAAAAATGATTTGATAAACTACTGATATACATTAAAGCAAAATGTTTATCTGCTTCTGGAATATCCAAGTAACATAGCCATATAGTGATGCTGGTGTTGAAATTAGTCTTTAAATTTAAGAACTAATGTATTCAAGTTGTTTCTATTGGATTTTGCACTGCTTTATGAGAAATGAGTTTTAAAAAACATTTGTTGTCTGAATTCAGCTTGTAAATCACATCCACTCATTGTGAATTTCAGCCACTTCTGGTTTTACCTCAGTTTTTTTGTGTCACATCATTAAAGTGTTCATTCTGTTGTGATGTCCAGAGGCTTAAGTAAACCAGGCAATCACAAGATCATAAAGTAATCTATGCCTTTTAGAGTTCAAGAGTAAAAAGGAACAGATTGTAATTGTTTTGAATTCCTCAGTTATCTGCCAACTCTTGTCTCTTTCCTTGCTTTTTGTGTACCTGTGGTTTTTATTTTGATCATTTCAATTATTGCAGATTTTAGCTGCCATGAATGATAAGCAGTTTTATATTTAGTTTTAAAGCATCTTTGGATTTGCTTGCAGTTTTAACTGTGCTTATTTCACATCAGTTGGCAAATTATCTTCCCAAGTATGAGAATATGGGAGACTCAGTAATGCTTTAGGTTTTTACCAGAAAGTGAAAGATTTGCAGTCTGAACTGTGTTCTTCCCTAAGAATGCTAGGCTGATTTGACATGTTTTTAAGAATAAATGTTGTTTCTAGCCAATTTATTTATTGTTATAGTATGGATAAATATGGTGAGATCAGGAGGTGCTAATGGTTATTCCCAATGTTCTGCTGCAAGGTTCATATTTAGGCCATCTTGTCTTGTTTTCCTAATTCTACACAATGCTCTGATCTCTTTGAGAGGTACTGAATATAATAAATCCCAGGTAGGTGGTTCTTTATCTCACAGATAGCACAAAGTGCACTTTGAAATATTGCAAGGAAAAGATAGGAAGCCCTTGAGATAGATATATATATATATAACCAAAACATTTAATTTCTTCAGGTAAACAGAATTAAATTAGTATTAATGACTGTTCTACAATCTTTCTAAGTGCCTCATGTTAGTGTTACTTTAATCACATAGAGAAAGATGGCTGCTGCCAGAAGGGGTTATAGAATGCCAGTTTTATTTACACTTAAAAATATCTGGGTTTGCATTTAAAATCTGGGGTTGCTCCAGGTTTTTTTATTTATACCTGTTACAAGGCTTATTTTCAAAAGTTGGCAGAACAATTAATAAATGACATCAATTTAAATAATGCCTTTACTTTGAAGTCTAAAAACCTGAACCTTATCTTTCTCTTTTGCTGCAGGATGTCAGTTGTCCGATAAGACAGGTTCCTACAGGTAAAAAGCAGGTGCCTTTAAACCCAGACCTCAGCCAAATAAAACCAGGCAACTTCCCATCACTTGCAGTTTCCAGCAATGAGTTTGAACCAAGCAACAGCCATATGGTGAAGTCTTACTCATTGTTATTCAGAGTCACTCGCCCAGGAAGGAGAGAATTTAATGGACTGATCAATGGCGAAACTAATGAAAACATTGGTAACTTCAACCTTTAAATCTGCTTTTGCAAGGTTTATCTTGTAAGCACATAGAGTCATCTTGATGTGCAGTGTAGGTGACACTGTGACAAGGACCAGTAATAACTGAGTGATTGAGCTTTTATTTGTTCTCAGTCTCCTTTGAAATGGGGCTGAAATTCAACTAGAAATTGTGCTTCTGGTTTTGTGTAAATTTACCACCAGTTGTTACTAACATGATGCTGAAGGTGTGAGGCAGCACTGTTAGGGGGTGAATAGTGCAAGAGAGCCCTGTGGTCACTGAGAGTGTCATTATTCCACCATCAACACTGGTCACTACTGACTCATTGTAGGTGCTATCAGTATCTCTCAGCAAAACTAAATGACAAGCCAATAGAGAAAATACCCCAATAACAGATTTTTAAAAGCTATTTTCTTAATCTCATTGTGTTATAACACAAATGTTTCAACCTTGGAAAGCGCATGTAGAATGAAAAACTTTATTTCTCACTATTTCATAGCCACAAGAGGAGGAAGATCAAATCCCAAATTCTTTATGCTGACAGAATAATAGGATGAAACTATAAATATGTGAGAACATACCTAAAATATGATTACTGTTAAGCTAAGTGCTCTATCTATTGCATTGTCCTTCTCTATTATATGGCACATCTGACACGACCAACAGCCAGTTATATTTGTGAGTGCACAGAGACTGATCTTTTGAATCTGTGCTTATATAATGATTGAATACCATATTTCTTATGTGCAGATGTCAATGAGGAGCTTCCAGCTAGAAGAAAAAGAAACTCTTCAAATCGTGAAGATGGGGAAAAGACATTTGTAGCACAAATGACTGTATTTGATAAAAACAGGTGATATTATTAAAAACAAATACAGCTTCTATTAATCATTAGAAATTTGTTTGCTAATAAACTTAGTATGTTCTTTGTTACAGTGTAGGTTGTGTTTGGCTGCATTTTAGTTGTTATTTACAAGAAGAACTTAGGCTTGTTATGTTTTTTTTAAAAACCTGCAGGTTTCATAACACAGTTTATACTGAAACCTATTCAGTGATTATTGTAAATAATTCCCATCTGTAAACTTGAATATTGTCCTGTTAATTTGCATCTATTTGTCTGTTCCTTGCCAGTTTTTGACAGATGTTATTTCTGGGGTTCTGTTAAAGATCAGTGACAGCGTAATTTAAAAGTAAAACAAAGAAAAGGTCTCTGAAATACCCTTACTGCTTACGTTCTGTTGGGTGCCATAATTTTTTCCATGCCCAGACCATTGCTGATGTAGTCACAGGTCTCATTCTGCCAGCAGCTACAGCGGACATCAGTTCTCCATTACTACAGGACAATCAAGCAAATAGTTAAAATTGTAACAGGCTTACTCTGTCATGTAGTTTAATTATTTATTATCATGATACTACTTGAAGTATTTCAGAGAAGGTGGAGTGGGGGGAACTCACATGTCAATAGCTTAGAGTACTCCAGATCTGGTTCAAGGCATAAAGACCAGACCATTTCCTGGGTGGACATTTTGGCTGTTTGTTTGGTTGTGCTGCAAAGGATTGTAGTGCCAACAGCCAAATTACAGTACAATGAAAATAAGACTTCTTTCCATGGCAAATGCAGGTCTCTGGTAGAGGTAGGTATTTAGATGATTTCTTTATCAATTAAAGTGGAGCTTGAAGAAAAAGCTGCTTAAACCAGCTCCAACTAATTCTGACAAAATGGTTATTTATCCAAATAGGGTTTTAGAAGAAGATTTTGAATATTTTAGAAGAATATTTTGAGAAGAGTTTGGGTTTTGAAGAAATGTCCTTTTCTAATCTGTATGTTCTTAGAAGTCTTAACAATATTTTGTTCTTTTCTATTCCTTAATTCCACTGGAGAACTGCAGTATGCTAAACATGATATGAACCATTAGATGGTTTCATAGTGTTGATAAGCAAGGACATTCTCAGACATGCTGTTGTATAAATGAGACTGATTTGCAGCAGAACCAAATCATGCAGTAAAATATATGTATGTTTGGTTTCGTCTTTAACATTTTTCTTTGTTATGGATGATGTTTGCCTAAGATTCAGACCTAGTCAAATAAATTTGCCTGAAAATATGCCTTCAGGTTCTTGGAAATTTAATTACTGTGAAATAGTGCATTTTAATAGGCAAACAATAAAAAAGAGCTTTTTTACACATAATACATACTTTGTCTTGACAGACGCTTGCAACTTCTGGATGGGGAATATGAAGTGGCCATGCAGGAAATGGAAGAGTGCCCCATTAGCAAGAAAAGAGCAACATGGGAAACTATTCTGGATGGGAAGGTATGGATTGTTTTAGTGGCCAAGAGACCTGTCTTCACAGGAAATAATTCTCTTTGGGAATGTAGGGACGTACATTGTAATTTAGCTCTCAGTTTAGAAAGCTTTGGCTACACTGGATCGTTAATACAAGCAGATGGCAACTACTGTAAGTATGGCAGCTGTTTTTTTCAGTGACTTCTGGATTTCTGACCTAGAAAATCAGGCAGTTTAAATGGTATTCTAACAAGCTGGACATACCAAAAAGGGGCAAACTGCAGAATATTTAAAGGGGAAGAAAGAGGAACCCAGGCCTTTCACAGGTGTGATATTATGTACATACCTTAACAGAATGCTGATAAAATGTAGTGATGAACAAAAGAGGATGTATCAGTGTAGGAGGAAGGGTTGAGAAGTATTTGACTGAGGTGAATCAACAGTTAGTGATACAGTGACTGCAGTGACTGTATGTACTTACATAGTCATGCTCACATGTCCTGGCAAGAGTATGAGTTGTAAGTGATTGAAGGGAAGAACATGAAGATTCCAGATGGTTACAAAGTATTTGTGTCTCACCATGATCATATAATTATGAAAAAAGCAGAGATGACCCAAATTACATTGTAAAAGTACAGTTACAGGCTCAATTATCTTGATCAGCCTTTACCTGGATTAAAATAAATTATGTCAGTCTACATTCTGTGAATATTTTCTCATGATTGTTTTTGTGAAGACACTTACTCTGCTGGGTTTTTGGGTTTTTTTCCCCACTCTCCAGAGGTTGCCTCCATTTGAAACATTTTCTCAGGGACCTACACTTCAGTTTACTCTTCGTTGGACAGGAGACACAAATGATAAGTCTACAGCTCCTATAGCTAAGCCTCTTGCAACACGAAATTCTGAAAGCCTCCCTCAAGAAAACAAGCCCAATTCTGTTAAGCCTACTCAGACTATAGGTAAGCAAACTTTGGTTTTGCTGCTGAACAATCATCTGCTTAGCCCTTGTGTGCTTAGGGCTCATTAGTGCAGCTGTTTCAGGTAATTCTCACCAGGAAAAAGTGAAACTGAGTGGGCTTTGTTGTATCCTATAGTTTGTAAATTTTTTAAGGTTAAAAGCTAAACATAAGGACAATATTGAAGTGATTATATACAATGCTGGTAAATCCTGCTGTGAAATACATTGGGGAAAATCCATCAGCTGGATTTCTGGGATTGTCTGGTTTGCCCTACGTGCTCCAGTTACTGTTCTGCAAGTTTCTGGATTTATAGGTGCCCTGGTTTCAGGTGGAGTAGAGTTAATTTTCTTCTCAGTGGCTGGTATAGTCCTGTGTTTTGGATTTAGGATGATGATAATGTTGATAACACTGATGCTTTAGTTGTTGCTAAGCAGTGTTTAAGGACTAAGCAGTTTAAGGACTTTGCAGCTTCTCACACCACCCCACCATCAAGGAGGCTGTGGCACACAAGGAGCTGGGAGGAGATACAGCTGGGACAGCTGACCCGAACTGGCCAGAGGGATATTCCAGACCATATGGCTTCATGCTCAGTATAGAAACTAGAAGGAAAGTTTGCCTAGATGCAATTTTTATTTTGTCTCACTCCCAGTTGTTCGTGACTTTGGATTAAAACCTGGTGTTGGCAGGTAAAGCTCAAGGACATCTGGAAAACTTAAGTTGTCCGGAGAACAAAGGCTGCACCTGTTGTTTCAACACCTATGAACACATCTAGACTCTGGATTGGCAGCCAGTTCACTTCAGAGTAATGAGCATTTCCAAGCTTGTAACTAGGTTGGGACTCTGAGATTAAAAAATCTTCTAGGTCCCTGTTGTAGAAGTGATTATCTGGAGTGCAATGGTTCTGTGTGCAGTGAGGCGCTGCTACTGAAGAGTTGATAGTGCTTTGGAGAACTTGTCCAAAATGGCATTTAAGTCTGAGTTTGGTGCAAAGTTTTGGAGCTGGAGTAGTGACAGCAAGGAAATCACTATTATGAAAAAAGCACTGCTTTTCGAAATGTGGTTTTTATGCAGTTTTGTTGCTGTAAATGTTGAGAAATGGTAAGACTTCCTAAGAGTGGTGATTCTTTGCACTGCTTTTAGAGCTTTAGTGTGATAAAAAAGTGAGAGCAAGAAGAATTTCACCCTATCTGTGCAGAAGCCAGTGTCTAGAATGATCCCTAACATCCTCAGCCAACCTACACGCATCTTTCTCTTTGGAAAGAATACAAGAATATTTAGAAATAAGACTGATTTCTGTTCCCTGAACTGAGTATTTTACCTGAGCTAGGGATTGCAGACATTTGGGTTTCTTGCATTAGGACGAATGGCTGACAGTGCACACAAACATGAAGTAATTCCAACAGAACCTGGGAGGTCCTTGAACTTTCGCTGTAAAAATTGTTCTGCTTTCTCTTTACTTCCTTATACCAGGCTTCCTTGTGTTTTAGAGTTTCTTGGAGACCTGAATGGCAATTTGTTAGGCAGGTTTTGTGCTCAGACTTGCAAAAGAAATGAGAGTTGAGCTAACTCTAGAAGGCATGTGGTAGTTTACTGTAATAAATGTAAAGACAGTAGGAACATGGCAAGACTGCATTGCTAGTGTAATCTGGAACCCACTTTTTCTTCTATCAGAAAAGCTAAATGTTCCAGTAAATTGATAGTTACAGCCAGAGCAACCTTCCTAAATAGTACAGCCAACTCTTATACACAAGTGTATTGTTGTGTAATGTGCAGCATTGTAGGGTATTTATTACGGTTCTGCAGTTTGCAATGTCAATACCACAAGAGTGAAAAGAGTAGGAAACTTCTATCAGGGATTCTGATAAAGCTCCAGTACTTCTTTCCCAATGGTACATAAATTTGGTGTTGTCATTTTACTTTGGCATATTTCCCAAGGCAGATCAGTGGAATAAAGGCATCAAAGACTTTCTAAATATGACAGCTTAAACTTTGCTGTCATTACAAAGTTCTGAAAGTAACTGAGCCAAGGAATTGGGATTTCTCTGATGTGGTGCAGGCTAAAGTGTCAGACCTCCCCTCTCTTTCATACAGAAAGAAGATGAAATTTCCATTCTTCTCCAAAATACTAAATACAAAATAAGTGCATCTTCTAAGAGTTAGGTTTTCCCATCTTTTTCACCATTCAGAAGCAAGTAGGGTCATTATTTGGTTTCTCTTGAGAGCAGATTTATAAACCTGCTTATTTATGTGGAGTTTCTCATTAATTGTATGAAATCAAATATTATTACATAGATTAAAGCGTGTGGAAGAGACTCAAAAGCAACTGAGCAGTGCCTTTACACGTACAAATAAGTGTTCAAGGGTTAAAGTTTCAGTTAAATATTTTGTGTATTTACTTAACATTTCTGCTGTCTTGTTGAGAGACTGGTGGAACTTCTGAAATCGAATTTAAGTGATGTGTTTGAATGCAGCAATCTGAAAGCAGGGATGGTTTTTATTTCCCAGCCACACCTGCTTTTAACAATACATAAAGAATTCTCTGCTTAAATGGAGTAAGAAAAAGGTTGCTTTTTGTCTGACCATTTTAAAGTTCTCTGAAGGATTCTTCAGACACTGGAGAGAATCTTGTGTTAGAAGTGGGTTTGCCTGTAGGTTTATGAAGGAAGCTGAGCATCCAGACTTCCTTGCTGCTGGTAGGAGCTACTTAGGTCAAAGGACATTTGAGTAGCCTGTTTCCTTCAGCAGCAGCGCCCTTCTCAGAACTTCCATACTTGGGTAAGAAACAATGTCTGTCTGTTCCTCTGCACCAAAGAAATGTGTGTCTACATGTGGTTTTTTTCAGCTGTGAAAGAATCCTTGCCAACAGATCTTCAAACAAGAAAAGAGAGAGATGTTTTAAATGAACCTCGACAGAAGTTGCGAATATTTTACCAGGTATTGAAAATAATCATTAGAGGGAAAAATTAAAATCTAAGTATTGTGTGGAATTAAAATGTTTGCTTGGGAGCTGGGTGGAAATTTCCGTTTGCCCTTTCAGTGGATGTCTTAAAGAGTCTCAGATTCACAGACTGAAAGCCATTCCACAGATTACTCTTTCCAGAAGTATTTTAGAAAACTAATCTTCCTGGGGGCACATCTGATGTTCTGAAAGACAAAGGACATTCATTGTTAGACATCTGGAGGGGGACAGGTGGGTCTCCTATGAATGAAAAGGGAAAAAATTTCTTGAAATACCAGTGTTTCAGTACACTGAGCTGATGTAGTGTTCCCAAGATCTAACTGTTGCTGTCAAGGTCTCCTGTAATGATGTCCAACTTGGTTTTGAGGGTTGGAAGTTGAGGAATGAAACTCATTTGGTGCTAATTGTGCTCTGCATGTTCCTTTGTTTGCATCAGTTCCTTTACAACAACAACACGAGGCAGCAGACCGAGGCCCGTGACGACTTGCACTGCCCCTGGTGCACACTGAACTGTCGGAAACTCTATAGTTTACTCAAACATCTTAAACTCTGCCACAGCAGATTTATCTTTAATTATGTTGTAAGTAATTTTTTTGTAGTTTAGCACTACGAAGCACTGTACAGTCTGTCACAGATACTACAAATGCAGGGATTCTGTTTCCAGCTTAGTAAGTTGTAGGACTGTATCTACAGGTTAGAAGCTGCTTTCTGTGAATGTTTTTGTGTTACATGGAGGGGAAATATTGTGGGTTTGATTTTCTTTCTTTTTTTTAAATCTATATATATTAAGTAATGCTGACCCCTGGAGGCTGAATTCTGACTGTAGCTACTGTTTTTGCATCAATGCTCTTTGATGTAGAAAGTAATGTAATTATATTAGGCTGAAAGTCTCTTGAAGCTCTAGGAAATTCAGAAATGTTCCTGCTAGCAATCTTTTGCTGATATTTTCCTAAATTTTATAATTAGTTCTGAGTGGTTTTATATAAAACAGTAAAATAGTACAAGGAAGTTTTAGTATAATTTGCCTCTAGAGGTCAATGGGTGTTGTGAAAGGAACCTTGAGTTATATCAGATTATTGGTAGGTGATATTTAAGGTATTCAGAATTTAAAGGTTACTTGTTTAAACCTCTTGATGCTTTGTCATTACTGTCTGCTAAGTATTTGCAATTGTGCTTCAGTATCATCCAAAAGGTGCTCGGATAGACGTGTCCATCAATGAGTGCTACGACGGCTCCTACGCAGGAAACCCCCAGGACATCCATCGCCAGCCCGGCTTCGCCTTCAGCCGCAATGGGCCCGTCAAGAGAACTCCAATCACACACATCCTGGTTTGCAGGTAGGGAGCTGGGAAACAAGCTCTGTGTGGGGATCACAGAATCAGCTAGGCTGGGAAAGACCTTGGAGATCATCAAGTCCAACCTATGACCTAACACCACCTTACCAGCTACTCCATGGCACTGAGTGCCACATCCAGTCTTTTTTAAACACCTCCAGGGACAGTGACTCCACCACTTCCCTGGGCAGCCTATTCCAATGCCCAACCACTCTTTCTGCTAAGAATTTTTTGGCCTATAAACCAGATTTGCGAAACCTGGGGATTTGTGAATCTGCAGGTGCATATACACCGTGCTAAATTTCACTCTTATGACTAAATATAATGAAACTTAAGGATGACAACATCACCCATTATTTTTCTATGTCGTTCCAGCTGAGATAGCTATTCATAACAATGTAACTCTCTTTAACTGCCATACCCTAAATCTTTTCTTCCCCAAAAGGTGAAGTTGAAGGGTTGGGTCAGAAGCTGTTGGGTTTTCAATGGGGATTATTTAATTGCTTGAGATTTCCCCCCTCCCAACATTTTTGCAAGCTAGAGCTTAAAATAATTTGTATTAATCACTGACAGTTGTCAGTATTTGCATCTCTGACTTGATGGTGACAGCAGTAACTTCTCCTTTGCCAGGCCAAAGCGCACGAAAGCGAGCATGTCCGAGTTCCTGGAGTCTGAGGATGGGGAGGTGGAGCAGCAGCGGACGTACAGCAGCGGGCACAATCGGCTCTACTTCCACAGCGACACCTGCCTGCCCCTCCGCCCCCAGGAGATGGAGGTGGACAGCGAGGATGAAAAGGACCCGGAATGGCTTCGGGAGAAAACCATTACTGTAATTATTCCATTTGTACTAAGTTATTTTAAATGGATTGTGGTTTTAAAAAGATTATCTGCCGTTGTTTTAGGGAACAATCAGGCATGTGTTGTGAAATTTCTGCATTTTAAGAGCAGACAATTCTGCTGAAAAACTGTTGATGGAAATTAACGGAATCAAGGTTTCTTTTTTCAAGTATGCCTTCAGTTTACAAAGTTAGTTCAGTCCCCTTGTGTTTGAAAAAGTTTTCATTGTTTGTGGCTGCTTTTCTCCTTCAAAGAGGAGATGCTGCAATCAGGAGCACACAGTTTGGGCTGTGTATAATAAGGATATAATTTATCATCAGAAGTCTCTACATGAAAATACTTTTTTTTAACTTTTTTGACTGCAGAGCCTGAATTTTATATATATATTTTTGTGTATAAGTTGAATTTTGGGAATGCTCTCACTACTTGGCAGCAGACATGCAGTTCTGATGGGTGTGTTTTTTTCTTTTCCTATCCTTCCTCCCAATCTCCAGCAAATTGAAGAATTTTCTGATGTTAACGAAGGAGAGAAAGAAGTGATGAAACTATGGAATCTTCATGTTATGAAGCATGGGTATGTTACTCTGCTTAGTTTTGATATGAATAAATTACAGGATACATTTGGTTGATCATTTTGCATTGCAATTCACGAAATAGTTAAAATTTAGTTGTCTCAGTTGTTTAGTAAAGGGTCATTAAAGGATAATTTGTAAAGCTTTTGAGATTTTAAGCTTTTAAAGTTCTTGTGTCTAGTAGCCTTTGGGTTTTGAAAAGAAAAAATATTAGACTCTGTAACAGCTGCTCTCTGCACTTACAGTGATAAATCATGTTGTGGAGTATCTTTTTTTTTTGAAAATGCTCTACTTGAGTACTGACAGGTTTCTTATTTGACAGATTTATTGCTGACAATCAAATGAATCATGCCTGTATGCTGTTTGTTGAAAATTATGGACAAAAAATCATTAAGAAGAACTTGTGTCGAAACTTTATGCTCCACCTGGTCAGCATGCATGACTTTAACCTCATCAGCATCATGTCCATAGACAAAGCTGTGGCCAGGCTCCGAGAGATGCAGCAGAAGTTGGAGAAAGGAGAATCTGCCTTCCCGACAGACGAGGAATCTTCCGAGGAACCAAGTGGGACAGCAAATGGATACAGTGAAAATACCATGAGAGAGAGGATTTCGGAAGTGGAAAGCATCTCAGGTGTCACAAAACAGAGCAAGAAGCAGAAGCTCTGAAGTCAAAAGTCAATTGTCATTCAACGGAAAAGCATTGAAGTGACATTCTAGGGTGCATGAGCTCTATAAAGAATTACACACACAAATACAGAGATTCCAAACAGGCACTGCTGGGTGGAAATAAATGATTTCAACAAGGATATTGTTTAAACAGGGTTTTTATTCAGTTACTTATGCAAGTACTACATGTATATTGGTTTTGGTGATGTAATGACAATATTCGAAGAGTTTGAGCATGAAGAGCAATATAAAAGTCTTTCTGTAATTTTAGTAATTAGTGTCTTAAGAACTTTATGGAATTTACATAATTTAAGTATATGTAAAACCGTTTTTATATTAGGATTTTTGCATCTGTATCTGGCTGTTTTTCCTACCATGAAGTTGTGAAACATTAGGGAAAGGGGATTGGGATACAGTTTCTGCTTTTCTTATTTAGAAATTCTCCAGTTAGCTTTTTGTGGAAATAACGTCTGACTATTTACAGTTTAACCTTGATCCTTGTATTTGAAATCATTTATCAATTGATCATAAGTTACAAATCAATTTTTTTTACACTAAAAATTATCAAAGTTGGTGAACTTAGCACTTCCTTTGTCTTGTGCCTGTTTGGAAAGATCTTGGCTTTTCACGTTCCAGACACAGTGAAGTACCACCTTGGCTTTTTGAGGTTAACCAGCAGTTTGGGTTTCGTGGATAATTCTGATGTATTGATCGCCCAGTGTACCATTTTAAACTTGAACATTTAGCTCCTTTATATTTTTATTACACATTTACACAGCTACAGAAAGGATTTGGGTGCAGCCCCTCGTGCCTGGGGTCGCCCCTCCTGGGGTGCCATGCTAAAGCCGGAGCCTCGTGTCCGTCTGCAGGCCCTGCATCGCCAACTTCCCGGGAAGTTCTCGCCTCAGCACAGACTGCAAGGCCAGGCCGTGGGTTTAGCTTTGGCTTTCGAGATGCCACTCTTGAGGGAAAAATGCACTGTAAAATTGGACCAGAAAATGTGTTGCACTTCTTATGTAAGTATTCTGTGATGTATTGTATTCAATACAGATACTAAGATGCTGACTAAACTATATTTGAGCAGTTTTGCACTGCTGTTAACACATTTTATGCATACGTTTACAGATTTTTTCCAATGGAAAGTGGTTTCACTACTGGTACAGTATCAGCACCGAAGGGTTTTATTCCAGCAAGCACTGTGGTTGAGTGACATCACCTCAATTTTTTATTATCCTTAAAATATTTCATTTTTCATATTCTTTATTTATAAAGGAACAATGCTGCTGTAAATACAGGTATTTTTTGTTTATTTCATTCCATCACCATGAGATGCAGTTCCCTATTTGTTGAAGGGGTATATAAGCTTTCTAATGGTGTCTTCAGAAATTTATAAAATGTAAATAGTGATTTTGATGGTCCTTAAGATGTGTTTAACTGTGAGACTATTTAACTAATGGTGTGGATGTGATTCGTCATCCAGTATTAAGTTCTTAGTCACTGATTTTGTGTACAAAATAGGAAAGAGGGAAACTGCAGCTTTTCATTACAAACTCCTTGAATTGCCAGCTCTCTGAGTTTTAGCAAACTCTAATTATGCCTCTGGATAGTACATCATGCATTTCTCTCTGGCTTTAATTTGCTAAAGCTGTGCACATATGTAAAAAAATAGATTATTTTAGGGGAGATGTAGTTCTAGAATTATTGCTTACGTCATTTCTTAAGCAGTTATGCTCTTAATGCTTAAAAGAAGGCTAGCATTGTTTGCACAAAAAGTTGGTGATCCCCCCAAAAATAGTAATGAAATTACTTCTGTTCAGTAAACTTTGTATGTCATGTCAATTTATAATAAAAGATGAAAAAATCCCCTTGTTTTCTATTTATAAAGATGCCTTTTCTATTTGTACCTTTGAAGATGCTGTGTAAGCTGGTTAAAAAGAATTTGAACGGTACAGTAGATGTAAAAACAAAAGAAAGCCCTACCCCCAAAAAAAATCCCGAAACAAGTTCAGCTGTTCAAAGGAACCATTTTTTTTCATTAAATGTTTTATTTGAAATCAGCTTTTGTACATGAAGTTCAGTAATACAAAATTTGCCATGATGGGTGTCCAGTCATTCCATGTTCAGAGACCTCAAGCAGCACCTCTATAAACTCTTCTGCAGGACTTCTAAAATTTGGATACATGTTCTTCCCTTGCCAGATTCTTACAGTTCTATTTAAGGTATCTCCATAAATTCCCAGGGTTTTAGCCAGATTTTAGTAACTTCCATTCTCATTTCTTGGGGTAGAACTGAATACCTGAGATGGATATGTAAGTTGTGCTTTACTGTGCAGAACTGCAATTTATAGAAGTGCAAGTGATGCATACCACTTGTGCTGTCAGTTGCAGAACTAAGATTTGTGTGTTTTTACATGCAAGTGGCTAATTTTTCAGACATTTTTAAAAGTATTTGGCTTATATGGAGTAAAGTTTAAATTGGTGTCGGTTTAAAATCCCATTCGTGTGGGACTGCAGAGGATGGATGCTTCAAGTACTGTGGGGCAAAACGAGTCAGGAATTGCATTGCTTGGCCAAGTAGTGACTGTGGAATGGCAGCCACTGGAAACCTTTTTCCATGTTAGGACTCAGATTCTGAAATGCAGGATGTGCCAGCTGGGCTCTGCAAACTGGACCTCAGGCTGCCATTGAGCAGTGTGTTCTTGTCTCTAACGCTGTCCAGGTTCTAATCTGGCCTTCAGTGTGCTCATGGCAGGTTTTAATGATGTTTTGTACTTGGTGATCACAGTGGGTCTGTGAACCCCAACTTGGAACCTAATATGATTTCAGTATTTCAGTCAGTGCATTAAATACTATATTCAAAAGTGGTAGATGAATTGTTAACCTTCAGTGCACATTGCTTGGAGTATGTCTTGAATGTAGCCCTTGAATTTTGAGGGGTGGAGTAAAGATTCACTGCTTGGAATGAAGAAGTTGCCCATGATTCAAACTGTTCTGATTATTTACCTAATCAAAACAAAATTCCCAAACCATACAATGCCCCAAACCAGAAATTTGATTTTACCTTTGGGAATACAGGAGCCATTCTGTGAGGGCAATTTTGACAGTGTTGTTCCAAGTTAAATATTTCTTAATTCACAGAAGTCTGGCATCATCGACGAGTGGAACTGTTCCCTGTTACAAATCTGACTGGTTTCACATCCAAGAAAACAAAGGCTTTGGAGCAGGTAAGTCCTTCCGTGACTCTAACCTGCAGTTTTTAGGCTGCTTGATTTGAGTGAAGCTGCAGCTCTGGAGGAGAAACACTTGGCCTCTTGTCATGAAGAAACTTCATGTGAATGGAGTATTTATGAGAGAAAGCTGTCAAGTCAGCAACTTCACTTACTGGTTTCACAAGCTGTTTTTCCTTTAAAAGAGACCAAAGAACTGGAAAAGGCTCCAGGTAAAGCAGAACTAATGGAATGAAGTAAAGCTGTGTGTTGGTCCAACAGGGACTTCATTTGGAGGTGATTAAATATCTCTGCTGCTGGCCAAAAACTACAGATGTGTAAGAGCTGCACCACTGAATGCACCAGTAAGAGATGGGAACAGTAAAATGGAGACCAGACAAATCAGCTGTGCTGGAATACTGAGGGAAGTAGCTCACAGATGCCTTAACAAATTTTATTAAAAGAAGGGGAAACTATTTTTGTAAGAGATGTCAGTTAAAATCTGGAAATAAAGGTAAGCGCACAGGTGGGAAACCTGGAAATTGTTTCGGACTTCTGAGGGAGGGACAGAAGATTTTAAAAATGGGGGGAAAAAAAGGGGAGAAGCTCTTATAGATGGCTGCAATGGTCTAGAAAACATTTTCTTATACTATTAGAATGCTGTGCTGCTCAGTTTTATGCCCCAATAAATAATTTCCTAGACCATACACAGTTGAGGGATAAAACTTTTATTTAAAAAAATTCAAATTTCTCTTGACACATAAGTCTTAGTTGAGGTAAGTGAATGTACTAGCTTAGGAAAACAACTTTCAGGATTGGGTTTCATAAGCCATTAACACTCTGTTGCTTGCAGGGCTCCAAGAGCTAGAGGTGCAAATTGTACAGGAAGTGTCAAGTTTTCCATCCAGCTGAACTCTGCTGCGGAAGAACAGAATTTACACCTTTTAGTTCAAGCCTCTTCCGCTTCTTTGCATCCTTTGTTCCTTTAGTGCTCGGGTCTCTTGCCCTGAGACTCTTCACTCCTCTCCCATTCACAAGGTGCAGCTCCAAGAGGTGGCTGAAAGTCCCTCATTTGCAATTTGGACAGTGAGGCTTGTGCCAAGTTCAAATAAAAAACAAAAACACCACAGTAACAATGAAAGAACCATTGGCAAACTGCCCTCGTTCAACACACAGCTAAAGCCTGAAGGCAGAAAAACTTCTCTTGCCCTCCTCAGCTCTCCCAGGCAGCAGTAGGGGCCTCCCATGGCCCTTCACAGTCACCTTCAGCTGCTTTTATGTATATTCTGAACAACCTGACACAGCATTGCCACCTCTGGAAGTACCTGAATTCAAGGTTTAAGCTTTATTTTCTAATATGTAAGTAAATATCCCGCAGAATCTACAGTCTGACCAGCCTCCAAAAGCAGAATAAAAGGTACCTGACCCGTTGGTACCTCAGAAATGTGGATATTCACAATTTTAGTTTCCATATGGTAAAAGTACTAAGTTACAACTAAGTACCTGATACCTGAAGTGTGTAAGTAAAACTGCCAGCACTACTACGTGGAGCAAGATTTAAGTCAGCTGCTACCTGGAGTGCCAGCCCGACCCTCTGAGCAGGACTGACAGTTTCATCTACTGAATCTTACTGTAAAAGTACTGAAAACACTCTTCATAGGAGAATTAAAGTAACATTGAAAGCACAGGATAAGCTAGTATTCTCTTCTTCCCTGACACTGAACTGGTGAAGCTTGAAAAACTGACAGTACTGCAGGCCCTCTGTTACTAACAGTGGATGATCTGACCTGCAGCAGTTCAGTCTTCCTCACTTCATGTCTTACAGCCAATTCCAACCTAACTCTGCCTTGTGCAGGCTCTTTGCACCCATCTAAATCCACACACTTTTTTTTTTTCTTGTAAATGGTATAAATACCAACAGCCATTCTCCTTCTCTGAAATTCTTGTACTCCTGCTACAGCTGCTTGGGTAAAAATTCAGGCAGGATGGCTGATCTTTATGTACTGACAGTGTGAGTATGGGCAATGTTAATTAATTGTAAAATAAGCTTTGGGCTAAGGTAGAACATTGCCACTGAAGGAAAGGCAGTATGATTGTCTAGGCTTTATAAAAATAATGCTGTTCTAACATGATAAAATATATTTAATTTTAATTGAACTTGAGGTAAAGAAGCCCCTCAGTGAGTGTTACTTTTAAATATTCTTTAAATCCAGTAGCATTGCAATCTTTTGACCAGAATAGGCTCTCTTTCAGACTGAGCTTATCCGTCTTAGTTGCTCCTTAGAGTAAAAATATGTAACTTCATGTAACTTCTGAACTCCAAGTCATTTAATTCACAATATTTTTTATCCCATCCTACTCTATGGAGGAGACAGTTTAATTACCACCCTCTCTTCAATTCTGACTTCCCCAAGTTAAATCTGTGCAGGTGGGGTCTGCCTGAAGCCCACACCCAAAGCCCATCTCCCTTACTCCACGTGGAGCTCCAGCAGCAGTCACAGCTGCGTCAGCCCTGCCTGTCTGCAGTATTAGGACCATACACCTGCACTGACTGCACGGCATTCCCAGGCAGAATTTGGGATTGCCAGGAATCCTGCATATCACAACAGCACTCGTGTTGTCAGACAGTAGGGAAAGGTTGTCTCCGAGTGTTTAGGAGGGCTCTGAGGAATCACAGCTGCCAATCCACAGGTTGAGCCCAGGTACCAAATCACTGAGACTTGCTCTGACACAGGCTCCATGTGAACTGTAACCAGGGAAGACATTCAGAGAGGATCAGAACAACATCCTGCTCTGGCTGTTGGTCTGCTTGAAGCAGCCTTGCACCATCGATGTAAGCATCACCATACTCTAGAAAACAAATTCCAAGTGACAACACAGAAAACAGTTCAAGAAGTATCGAAATAAGGCACTTAAGTGAGACAGGAACAGGCTGGCTCCATGTTTGAGCCCCAGGCTGGCTCAGATGTCCCTGCTGCAGAGGGATGAACAGTACCGTGCGCAGAGGGAGCGGCTGCCACGGGCGGGCCCCGCTGTCCACTCAGACTCCTAAGGCAGCATCGTGCACAAGGAAGCATAGCAGGACCTTGCTGCTCTAAATACTGTGCTCTGAGTGGTATAAATACAACTTTGGTCCATTACCACCCCTAAAATGCTTATTTCACAGAGCAGCAGCTTTAAGCAAAGTTAATTCTACACAACGCGTGTACCCTGAGACGAGTACAATGAAATACTGACAAAAATCAAGTCTGGAGGAAAACAGGGAAAGGTCTGATGGACTGCTTAAATTAATTTGCCTACACAAATGCTTGTTTCTAGCTTTTTCCAGAGTAACAAATCCAATGTTTCACAATTACTGTTTAAATGAATCCAGTATGAAGTACAATATAGTGGAGTTCAAGTACTATAATGACAGGGGTTTGTTACCAGATTGTTGTCAAACAGCTGGAAACTCAGCTTTTAACATTACTCTTTACAGCAAGAAGAAAAAAATCCCTTTACTCACTGCTAAAACACCAAAACCTTCCAGCCTGGGTATGAAAATGAACATCCAAAATACAAAGAGCCACAGCACTGATCAAGTACCCAGTCAAAGACCACTTCTCTGTTGTTAGAGCTGATGGTTACTCGAAGCTTGAAGTTTCCTCCCTCGTTGCTGCAGGGTCCCAACTGCACAACTTCCATGTCAAATGTCACAGTCGAGCCAGAAGTAACAGCAGGCAGCTGGTTTGTCATCTCTTTTCCATTTACAAATACTGCCCCTGAAATAGCCAGCAGATCTAACAATATTTCTCATTTTCTGTACATACTGACATGTAAGACCACATATCCCCATTTTTTGCAGGCAAATAGGGAAGAAACCCTGCTGCATTTCTTTTGGCACATGGAACAGGCTGCAATAACTGCAAGCAGGAAGAGGAGATCTGTGATCTCATCCAAGATTTTTAACTGCACGAGCAGCACATACATAAAAGTTGCTTATGTGTTATGCAGGGATCTAAAGAGCTGTGGGTTTTGGGAGGGAATTCCGTGGTTCAGACTCACCATTTGTGCTGATGCACACGGCTTTGTCGCGCTGCAGGGAGTCATAGCCATTGCGCTGCTCCACGCACACTCCCAGGCTGTCCCGTCGGTCTGGCTGGCCCACGGTCTCAATTCTAACAAGCAAAAAGTTAAGTCAAAACCTGAAGCTTTAAATCAAAACATACCATGAAATCCAGATAGTAATAACCTGTCACATCAGACCCCTGTACTGCACTCCAGGGCTCTCAACAAGTTCATTCAAACTTCTGGGGAGATCCCTGTTGAATGACTAAAATTCCTACCAGCTTCCCCAAGAGCTCCACCGAGCAATACTCTGTTATCTGTACAAAATATGAATGTGCTTCTTGCAAACTTCCAGTGCTATTTAATACAATTCTCCACTGTCACAGCTTAGAAATGATCTTTTGAAATGATTTCCAGTTGTCTGAAGCAGACAATGTGCTCAGATGGCCAATCAGCTATACCAGATTACTGGTCAGCATCACATATTATGGCAAGACAGCTGTAGTTTCAGCAGGGGTTTAATAAGCATGACTAAAATAGGTTTTTTGGGCCCTGCCATGTTCTGCTGTAATGGGATGAGGACGGGGTGTTGCTTTGGGGGTGTGTTTGGTTTGGGCTTTTGTAATAAATCAGCTTGGTGCAAACCAAGCAATGCCTAGAAGAGCATTTACATGTCTGGCTTCTGCTCAGCTGTATTTAGAGTTTTAGTCTGGGGAAAGAATCTCTGAAGAAAATGCAAGCAAGTTTTGCAAATGACCAGGGACTCAGTTCCCTTTGGGCCCCAGCAGCGGAGCAAGGCTGCACAGTTCGTACACTGAAGGGCTGTTCTCGACTTGAGTCCCTTCTCTTGTACTGCCACCTCTCAAAGGTGCTAAATCCTACTTTACAGAGAGCCTGAGTGACTCAGAAAATTCAGACGGTCTTTTCTAGAAAGTAAAGCAATTGTTATTTTCATTGCTTGAGAGAAAGAGCAGACTGATACGTGGTTGCTGGCAAACAAGGGAAAACTTATGCAAAGCTTTCAAGAACCAGCAATTAAAGGGGGCAGTGGACTGGCACACAATGGGTTAACTCTTTCGAGGCAACCCGGGAAGATAAAATTGGAACCATGTTTTACTTTTGCACTCCACTAGGTTTTTCAGTCCCCCTGGGAATGTCACTGAGAGAGCAACAGCCTTGCACTGTAAAGTGAAGGGAAAACAATTATTTAAATCTCCAAGAAGCTTTTACTTTGGAAGGGATCCACAATGTTTTCCCAAAACAATTTTAAAGGAGATTTCAAAATTCATTTTGGTGCACAACAAAACCTTGTCTCTGCCACTGCAGCCCAAACACTGAACCTGGTGAACCACCACCAGTTTCCATTTGCCTCAGAGCACAAAGAGGTCCATCTGTGCAGGAGCACAGGCGCTGCCTCAGAGTCAGCTGTCAGCAAAGTTGTGCTGGGCTCCTGACAAAGTCAGTGTGACCACCACAGGGCATCTGCTGGGTGAGCCCAAATTACCAGCCTAGCCAGAAGAACCCCACAGCAAACAAAGCTTTAGAGATGAAGAGCAGGTCACTGTGGAGAAATGTTCCCGTCCCCAAGGGCAGCTCCCTGGAGGCTGCAAAGAAACAGGAGGAGACTTGACCTAATGCAGTAATGTTTTCCTACAGCTTGGCCAAATGCTTCACCTCAGGACAACTGCCACAGTTTATCTTTAAAATGTAGATACAAAGCACTGTGTTCATCACAGCTTCACTTCTCACTGGCAAGCTGTGCCTGGGTCCTGAACACAGAGAACACAGAGCTGCTTGTGAATGGTAACTTGTGTTCCAACAGCTGGAGGAAGTCAAGCACCAAGTACTACATCTCCCTGCTCAGCAAAGTCTCTCACACTTCCAAACAAGAAGTTACTCTTGGACCTTGGAAGAGGAACACAACCAATTCTTGAGGTTGTCTTTAACCTCAAGATTCGTGTCATGATAGTTCTTGTGGACACGTGCTTGTCTGAGCTCTGCCATCCCAAAACAATCTCCTCTTGGAGAGAAGTCCATAACCAAAATGTGAAGCAAAACATTTTCATATGCTACCAATAAAAAATGATAAAAGGCCCTGGACTGAGAGAGAACCAAAGGAAACCTCAAGGTTCTGCCTTTAATTTCATAGGCACTGCTAAGCCAAGAGAAGTTAAATCTAGCAACAGATTTCAAATGAAAGCTTTAGATCTTTTTATCCATCTCAGACAGGGAAACTGAATACATCCTCACACTGCAACCATCTGAAGTTAACATAATCCGTTATCAGGAAGGGATAAATGAAACACCATGGAATAAGTCATGAAAGTATCATGAACAGCCCTTTTTAATTGCCTTTGGGGGCTGCTTGCTGTACAGAAAGTAGTTTCATTTAACCAGGGAAAAGACGAAACAAAGCTTCAGATTCTCTGAGGTCTGTAATTACAACTGACATATCCACAAGGACATTCCTCATACCCTGTTAAACAGCATCATCTCAGGGACAGGACTACAAGCAGAAAAGCTGCCAAGGTTTTTAATCATGTTCTGTGGCAAACGGAAAGCCTGAAATTCACAAGATCCCTTCTCCACTCTGGATCTTCTAATGCCAGTTTCGAGCAGTAGTTTGACCAGCACTAATTATCTCAGATATCAAAGGCATCGCTGCCAGACTCTCATCCCAACAGCACATCAGTGTTTTCATGTACAAAGTCTTCAGAGCCAGTGAATAGTCTGGGAAGGAAAGCACCCCCTGGCCCAAGGTTAAAAGGAGCTAGAGGCAAAGCGCCACTGACTTCAGCCAGTAACAGCTGCTACAAAACATCAGGAAGTTCAACATTCCACAGATCTGCTCAGCATGGGCTATATTTACTATCCCTCAGGAGTTCACTCATCTCTCTTTTCTATAACTGCAGGTCCTACAAAAACATCAGGTGTTTTCCTACAAAGCCTTGCAAGGCCTGCTTCCTACAAGAAGCAGAACTAAAGGAAGGTCAGATGTCACATAGAGACACTACCTTGACTGGAGCTGAGCTGATTTAAAACTCAAAACATGCCTCAGGTTTACACACAATTCAGATGTGACAGCTCACAGGAGATGCACCAGACACCAGCCACCCAAAAAGGACTTGCCTGAACGTTAATGTTTGCCCACAGAAGTAAGTAGGAGCTTTGGAGTAGAGCACACCACACGACTGAGAATCATTCCGAAGCGCTATGTTTCTTCGGCTGCTCAAGCTGTAACCCTCCAAACCAGTTGTCCATTCTTCAAAGAAAACAAACAAACAAACAAGAAAGAAATTGTAAACCTCAATTTGTTCCTGTCTGGGCAAAATCAAGCCAATCCCAATGTCTACTCAGTCCACCTCATGCAGGTGCTATGAGCTCTTAAGCTATGTTAAGAACAGGGGCTGGTTTTGCCTTTTTCTTCTGGAGAGATTTGTTTTTCAAATAAATTGCAATTACAAAAAATATTTTCCAGCTCAGAGTTCACCAGGAGTTCACTCTTTGCTGCAATCCCTGCCAAGTCTTATTGTAGGCAAAGAAAGGCCTTCATTACCCACTGCGCTTAAAAATTTGTAAGTCAAGAGAAAATTTAAGTTTTTCTCTCTCCAAGATAAGAGCTTGTTGTGAGCTGTAGGTCATCAAAAATGCTCACGTTGTGGTGAGGAAGAAGGAAAAATAATGCTTTTTTTCTGGCTCACATGCTTTCCAAGGCTAAGGAAGCAGTGAGCCACCTGTGAAAGGTTCACTGAGTCTCCCTCAGCCAAGGAAGCAAAGAATGAATTACAGGACAGAGGGACAGCTCATCACATGTCACACACACACCCCATAGCCAGGGACACCCCCCATCACACAAGCACAGCTCCATCCAGCTGCAGCCCCTCGAGAGTGCTGATGGGCAGCTGAGGGTTCAGGGTGACCAGTACCGTGGGGGACCAGCGTGGTGCGGCCAATCTGGGGGACGCTCCAGGGGCTCCACTCCTGCCGCCCGTCCCTGCGCGCGCACACCCGGAACTGGTAATCCACGTTGGGGTCGATGTGCAGCACTATGAACTCTGTCTCCGAGCCCACATACACATCCTCAAAGTGGCTGGCAGTGCTCTTGCGGTACTGCAACCGGTAGTCCTGGGGTATGAAATCATCATCCACCTGCAGGAACATTTACTGCGTTAATAAGGACCCCCCTGGTTCTCCTTTTCCCTCTGAAGGGGCACATGATAGGACAGCACTGCAGGTGATCAGGCTCACAAGGTATTTCAGAGCAGAAAATGTGCCTTGTAGAGAATAACATCAGACTCTGAACCAATGTCAGTGTCTGAACCAACAAAAAGATGTATCAGAATTATTGCAGTTAGAAAATATCTACAGAAGAAGAAACATTTAACAGAAGGCTGTTCATTCTAGCAGAGATATAAAAAGATCCTTCAGCCAAAAGCTGAAAACAACTTTGCAGAAGAAATTCTGTGCCAGTTTTGAACAGCAAGGGAAAATTACTGTTGTTCTTTATAAACTGTTCCAGGGAATGATTTCCAGTTCTTTGATATCTCTAAGTCCAAAGATATTTACACACACACCCCCTCAAAAAAACCCCTTCATTATCCCCCAAGCACAACCAAATCCAGGGAACTCCTCTATAGCACAGTAAACCAGACCCCACCTGACAGCAGTGCCTATGGTTTAATAACCTGAGCCCACATCCTTTACAAGTGAAGGGTGGCCAACAACGACTGGCTGTTGCTAGAACAACAGAAGTTTGTTTGATGCTGCCAAGAAGCATAGAGCTGTCCAACAACAACTAAACCACATCAGACCACAGCAGTGGTTTACTCAAAAATAGTCTTAGTGTGTCGAACAGAAAGGCTACTGGACTAGTTAACACCAACATAATAATATTTTCTCTTTCAACCCACTGCATCTCCCTAGGAACACAAACATGTTTAGGAGTAAAAGCATAACAGAGAAGGTCCAGCCTCATCCTGGGTCTGCTAAAGCAAGTGTCACTGCCAGGCAGACACAAACCCCAGCACCAACCACACCATCACTGGACTACCTTGCCTTTAAATGACATCATTACCATAAAAATCTTTTCTCAAGTTTCTAACTCCACACTGGAGTGGACTAGTCCTTGGAAGGCAGTAGAGAATTCAGAAAGAAGGTGGATTATTTGCGTTCTTTTAGAAAAAACTCAAGTCTAAAGGATTTTCACATAGGATGTTTTACCTACCTTACACCATCGGACTAAAATACCTCCAGGCTTTTCCACAAATTCCTCCAGCTGCACAGGTGGGCGAGATGCCACAGTTCCATGTCTGAATATTTGATTTTTCAATATAGTAAGGAGGCAGTCATCCAGCTGGGCAGATAAACAAGGCACATCAACCAAGGAGGGCACTTCCGGTAAGCTGAGAAAGGAAAGTTCGCTGTGATGAGAGAGGCCAGCTTCTACAAATTCCTATTTCGTTCATATACTTGAATCTGTGCAGGTTTGCAAACAGAGAACAGCTGCAGAAATTGGCACATGCACTCCCAAACTTAAAAGACTCAGAAAACATTGTGTTTTCAGCTCTAACCAGACTGCTTGTTTGTCAGTAAATACTCTGAAACACAGGCTGTTCTACGGGGAGTGGCTTCATCCTTCAAATAAATAGCCTATATCTCCACAGAATATATGGAGGGTGAAAACCCACTCCATTCTGTGAGTGCCAGCCCCAATGAGAGTCTGTGAAACACAGGACAGCAGCACCTCAAATGAATCTTTTGAAGCAATGGAGCAGAAAGCTTTTGTTTCAAAGGAGAAAAGATCCCCCTCAAAGGCCACACGTGCCACTGCCTCAGATCACCTCACAATGTTGGTGTCTTACCTATCTAGCTGAATATGTAAAGCTTTTTTTGTGAAGTTGCAAAGTTTCTCATTCTGTGTTCCCACATCTCCATCGACTGCACTCTCTCCTGCAACCAAACAGTAAAAATATTCCTAATGAGACAACATCCACAGAAGGCATTCTCTGCTTCAAAGAATAACCAGTTCTGACACGAACAACCAATTAAACGTGAAGCATTCTCAGCACTTTTGCTAGTCTTAGCTAGAAAATACAATTACAGGTAACAATATAAAGCCTATCTAGCAACTTTTGAAGCTCTCGAAGCTACCTGTAGACACACCCATAACAGATGTAATAATTTGCTTCAGGTCTCAGACAGGAGCAGAGCTGGGGTCAGATGATGCCAAAAGTCAGGGTTACTAATCCCTTCCTCCACCAGCTTTAAATGAGGAGAAAAGCAAAGTACCTTCACTGATCAGAAAATTAAAAAGCAGGCACTTGAAAGCAAGAAATAGTTTCAACCATTGTCCTGTTTGCTACAATCAAAATGGTACTGTTGTCACAATGAAGGAAATAATCCATACATTGAAATGTGGAGATAAATACAAATATTTTCCAAAGCTTTCCATATAAAGCAGCATCCCACACTTCATCTAACAGAGACATACGCCCCAGTCTCCTGACTTTAGAGTAATTTACAACTTCAGGAAGCTCAGTCCTTTTCCAAGTGGAGGATTACACACATTACAAATCTCTGAAGGAAAGCACGCATCATAATTGGCAGCAGGAGATTTAATAATCATGGAGGCTTAACTCCTTTCTGACTCAGCTGCAACGTGTGCTCGTCCTGCTCACAGGACTTGGTGATGCTCCTACTCAGAGCACCCAGGGGATGGGAAGGAAGTGCAGCACGTCAGGTTCTCATGAGACCCCATAGAATTTCACAGAAAACACAGGCAATCTTTGCCACCACCCTGACTCAGTAAGCTGAGACTTAAAATAAAACCAAGGTGAATACAAGCTGTCCCAGAGTTGTGGTGGTAGAAAAAAAACCCAACAAATTAATCCTCAAACACTGTCACTGCTCCTGTGAGCAGGAGGCACTGAGCTCCCAAGCCAGCACAAAGCTCAGGGCTGAGGAGGAACTGGGAGCTTTCCCACCCCTGGGACATGGCTCAATGTGCTTTAGCTCCCAGAACTGAGCTCATGCTGAAAGAAAGTTAAAGTTGAGACACGAGAACAATGCAAGGAAACTGCCAACACACTCATGGCTCAGACATGCTCCCAGTAGGTTCTCCAGCCTGGAGAAAACAGGCAAGAGTGACATTCCTTTCTGACGAGGTATTTAGCATCAGAAGGGTATAGTCTGGCCCCTTATAGTAATATTCTACATGTCCATTTTTGTCTGCCTCATCGTCAGAATTTTTAGAGGAATTTTCCCCATACAGTGGCTATTTCATTCCTCATGTTCCCCACCAAGAGCAAACATCATCACACTTAGCAGGACAATCTCTTTAGTTCAGCTGCTATTTCAGCAAGAGAGAAATAACTTACTTCACCAAAATAGACACTTTGCTATAGTTGTACTCACAATGTATTTTATTTCAAAGTAGCCTGACATACTTTTCTGTCTAGCCTGGAGAGGTACAGAACGTGTCTGCAGTGAAATAATTCCCTAGTAGGCCCTTTAGGAGAGGCTACACTGACATATGTACATTCCAGGATCAGAGTGAAATGTTGAAACATGGATTTGTAGGAGATAATATTGATCAGCTCTTCACTACATCTACCCAATTCTTAACTTTTAGTTTGAGATAAGTCCAGAATGAGCCAAACACGCTGCTCGTGATTCCAGACTTTTTACAGACCCACACTGGAAGGCAGAGCTAAGACTCAGCACCAGGTCCTGCCTCACCTTCCCGGAGCAGATCATCGGCCGTGCTGACTCCGTGCTCTATCAGCTTCTGGCACTCATCCAGGGGCTTGATGCTCTCTTGCTCTATGACATCAACTTCCTGCAGCAGGGACATCAGTCGCTCATCCAGCAGCTTCTTCAGGGTCCCTTTCAAATCACTAAAATGCTGCTCAAGCACATCTCTGGTCAATGTTGCACTTTCTTTGATCTGAATTCAGGTAACAGGAGAGAAAGATTCAGGATAGAGGCAAAGGCCATACACATCTTTTATTTTTCTGAAGCATCTCATCTGCATTTGCTGGAGTAGAGCTGCAAGTGGAATCTGCTTTAAAAAATGACCACTGCCAGTTAACAAATTAGTGATGTCATTTTTAGTACGTGTACAGCAGGGAGGGAGACAAAGAAAGCAGCCCGGACTAGGGGTAGAGCATATTAACTAAGCAAAATACAAGCTGGATTATGGGTGCTTCAATCAAGGAATTTTTCCTGTCAGAAAAATCCAAATGCTCTGCAGATGTCCTCCCTGCTGTCCCTCAAAAAACCCCCACTGCTGTAATCCTACTCAAAAACCACCTGCCATCATATACAGGTAATTCTCCTTGCAAACAAAAACCTATCAGACTTTTAGAAAACTATCTAGGAGCACTTTTCCAAGCCCTATCAGTTCACTGGATTTCTAAAATCCTCAGCTTTCTTTTCAATCTTGTTCCAACACCCACCCTTGGTGACAGGACAGGGTGAAGAGCAAGTCTCTTTTGAGTCTGGAAGAACCCAACCACAGAAGGTTCTACAAGTGCTTATTAAAATGTCCACAAACTTGCTGAATCTGACTTTTAGGGAAGAAAACACACTTGAACATCCCTGAGCTAAAGATGCAAAAATCAGAAGTAAACATCTCCCTGTGAAGAACTTTTCTAAGTCACACACACAAGGAAATGCTGCAACATGCTCACGGCCTTACACGTAATTTCTAGATCTTTAGAAGTACAGACAACCAACACAGGAAGTTCTCTGGTTAGTTAAAATAAATTTCCTCTTCAACTAATATTCATGCAGCTCTGCAGCTGCCACACAGCTCTGTTTCCCTTTTCTTGTAATTTCAATGCTTGAGAAAAAAAAAAAAAAGGAAGTATTTAGCTTTGTGAAGAGGGGGGGCAAAGGAAGGCAGAACAGTCACTTCTCCAAGCTCTTTACCTCCATTACAGGCAGATACAAATTCAGCAGCTCAGCCCCAGAATTAGATACTGCTCATCATGCAAAAGAGGAAATCCAAGTCCCTGAACACACAGAGCTGTGTGAAGTTTGTGGAAAATCATGTCCCATTGGTACAAAGGAAAAGGATGCAATATAAGTGATCCAGTCCTATCACATCAGCCCACCAGTCCCCAAATAATAAAGCTGCCACTATATGAATCCAGGTCTAGCACACTCGGCACTTTGGGAACACAGGGAACTCTTGGACGTGCACAAAACAGCAAGTGGTCCTGAAGATGGAAAGAGAGAAAACATAAACATGCACATGGCAAAGAAATTCCCCCCAAGAGGAAAAGGAAAGGTGAGCTAACTACACACTCACTGCACAAAGGCACATGGGCTGCCTCTCACTGCACTTGGAATTGCCAAGCAACACTTTGAGATGACAAGGTTTGGATTAGAGACAGCCATGAACAATTCATTTTCTTAAGCAGCCTGTGGTTTCAACACTAATTCAATGTCCAGTGATCACCCTCATGCACTTGGGAGCAGGACACTCTCCCAGCAGATTTCCAGCAGGTTTCTACACTTAACAGGATCTGCTTCAGAAAAAGCTAACAGGTGACCACAGAAACACTCTCTGAGCTTGGTTTTGTTTGGGTTTTTATTTACCCCTTTAGAGCTCAATCAAAGACAGCACGGCATCACTTCCAGTCTGCAAAACCCCAAATGCTGAGAGGCTGCCTGAGCAGACGAGCCAGCCCTAGACTGTGGCTCTCCCTGCCCACACCTGCCTATCTCCTCCTGCATCTCCCGGCGGGTGGGTCACAGTCCCAATGGAAACTCCCCTGGCTCCAGTGCACAGCTGCAGACAAACCAGCTAACCTGGAATGCTGGCAACCCTCCTGCTTGACCCACGGAGTACGTGACCCAGGCCCTGTGGTGCATGGGAACAGCAGCCTTCAGCACAGCATCCCAACCAGGCAGCAGCTTGCCCAGGCAGATATCTGATGTGAAGATAGGTATAACACTCTCTATTAAATCAGACTTATCATCCCAGCTACTTTGGAAAACGTAGTTCCTTAAGGTCTTTATTCCTGCCTGGGAAACCTTCCTGTTATCCCAGAAAATGAGGCTCAGCTCAGTAACAGACTTCAGCTCGCACCCCTTTCCTCCGACACGTCCCACATCTGCCCACTCCCACGCCCTCCATCTCCGGCACCCACCGAGGCCACAGGCCGGTCCCAGGGCTCTCATCACCCCCTGGTCCGGCAGGGCTCCCCCTCCTCCACCTCCCCACACCTGAGCCCCATCCCGGCTCTCCCGGCGGACAGGAACCACGGACAAACACCGGGCCCCGGGAGAGGAGCGATCACGGCCCGCTCGTCCCGGAGGGGTCCCTGGTGCCGGCCACCCCCAGCGGCCCCGACTGCGGTCACCGGGCAGGCACAGCCCGGGAAGGGCTCCGGCCGTTCGCCCCGGGGCAGCTCCAGAGAGCCCCGTCCCGTCCCGTCCCGCTTCCCCACCTGCTCCCGCGCCTGGTGCAGGCCCCGCAGCCGCTGCTGGAGTTCCAGCCGGTAGCTCCGCGCCGCCGCAATGCTCTCCCGAGCCTCCTGCAAGAGGAGCCGCACCTCGGCCTCGGCGGCGGCAGC
>VZRQ01008408.1:525407-585140 GCA_013397975.1 Machaerirhynchus nigripectus | reverse complement strand
GCCCGTCAGGCGGCGCCATCGGGGCCATGGCGGCGGCGCGCGCCCCCCGCCCCTGAGGGCACTGCCTGGGGCCCAGGGCTTCGCGCTCCTCCCGCCCCGAACGATCCGGGAGGGCTCCGCACCCGCAGCAGCCGGGGCATGGTGGGCAGGGTCACCGTGGCCGCGGCGGCCGCCTCCCCCCTCCTCCCCGGGAACGACGGCGACGTTCAGGTGGGGACGCGGGCTGGGGGTCGGGCTGTGAGGGCGGAGAGAGGGGGTGCGGCTGACGGGCGGTGCCCCCTTTGGCGTTCGCCCCATTTGGCGCTCACTCCCTTTGGCGTTCGCCCCCTTTGGCGCTCTCCCCTGACACGGCCCGTCCGGTGTAACCGAGGGAGGTGTGAGGTGCCGCCCGCCCCCGGCCCGCGCTCCCGGGCGCTGTTGACGGTCGGCGCAGCCCCGCGGGCTGGGCTGTTATTAAACGCTTTCGAGGGGTTTTGGGAAGAGGGGTTTTCTGCTTCAGAGGGTGTGATTTCAGAGGAGTTCAGTTTCTAGTCAACCAAGAGTTATAAAAGTCTTTATGAGCCAGAGTCTTGGAGCTGTAGAAGTAAATGCTCTTTTATGGTTTGAATCGTATACGAGATAAGAATTCTCTTGCTTTCATTTTCTTTAAGTACTCTTAAAGATACAGGGTCTTCCTAAGATATGTCAGATGTTTACGGTAGGATCAGACCTTTTTAAGTGATGTTGGAATTCCCTCTTAAATGCTCCACAGACGCTCTGGTGAACATGTCAAGGTCGATCATCTGAATTGACCTAGACTTTCAGACTTCCCAGTATTGTGAAATCTCTGCAGAGCTGTTCTGAAGACCTTGTCATCCCTTTCAGTTTTGACCATCTCAAGGTTTCAGAACAGGATTTTTATCTATTTGAAATAGCAGAACCTGTATTTCAAGCTTAGATGGCCTTTGAAAACACAGAGATAAAGTTGATGCATGCACAGTCTGAGCACATTAACATGAATTTTTGTTTTCTGAAAGAGTACTTTATAAGTCGTCTTAAGTTTCTTTAAAACTAAGATTCATGTACCTTTTACAGCCATGCAAGAAGCGGCGAGAGGAAGATGCTTCTGTAAAAACAATCACAAGGTATTTTTCACCATTAGCAAAACCAGTGGATAAAGCATTGTCATCACCAAAATCCAACAATATCTTGGATTATTTTAAAAAGACTTCTGCAACTGAGAATGCTGCATTCCCAGTTGGAGCTGGAGAAAATAAAACACTATTGGATACTGATGACAAAGAGTGTAAATCATCTTTCAAGCCAACTTTAAAGCGGAAGAGAAAAGGGAGGAAGGTTAATTTAAATAATACGCTAAAAGAAATGAAAGAATCAGAGAATGACCATGAAATAGAAATTAGTAGTGATGACAGCAGAATAACTACAGGACTGCAACAAGACAGTAATGACTTTACTGCTTCTTGTGCTCTAGCGGACCAAAAATGTGCAAGAGAATCAGCAGAAGATAATGTGCAAAGAGAGAACTTCCCAAACATTGTCCCCTCCAGAAAAAATGCAAAAAACTTCGGTTGTGAAACAAAGGGATCAAAAAATAGGATTAGAAAATCAAGGAGAAGGAAGCACAAAGTAAATACTGATTTGTCTGAAAGCTCTTCATCGGAAAACCAGATGAATGAAATGTGTAAAAAGGAAACTGAAGAGAAGACAAATACAGTAGCACAGTGTGGTGATACTATTGGTGATTCCAGTTTTGAGGTTGATATGGGTGATGGGACATCCCAGGTAAATAACTGTATAATAACAGTGTCATTTGAGGACTTCTTGAGAAGTCAGGGAGAAAATAATGTTGAAGAAGACACAAAGCCAGCAATGGACACTTCTGGTACAGCAAATGAAATGGACAAAAGTGATAGTATTAGTGATCCAGAAAAGTGTGAGGAGTCTCAACAGCTGCCACACCGAACATTGACTGTCCTTGCACAAGTTCATTCCATTCCCCCCAAATTACCTCCATTAACTAAGCAGCAAAAAGGATCTAGGAAAATAGCTTCAATTTTTTTGAAGCAGAAAGGACGTGTAGGGGAAAAAGAAAGCAGCCCACCCCTCTTGGACAGTGAGCAAACAGAACAGGTGACTCAGAAAAGAAAATCCAATGTAGTTATTGAGGAAGAGGAATTGGAGCTGGCTGTACTGGAGACTGCAGGATCGGATTCTCTGAAGCCAAAATGTACTCTGGAAGAAAAGCATCAGTTTATGAAGGCTTTTAGACAACCAACAACAGATGTAACAAAAAGCGGAGTTAAAAAGGCACATGGAAAACAAAAGCAAGCTTCTGCAAAGTCTTCAAAAGAAAAAGAAGGATCTGAAGATGTTATTCCTTCAAGTAAAGGATTAGAAAGTGGGATACTAGAAGATTATGTGGACAAATACACACATTCTAAACCTAAAAGCAATAGAACTAAACCCAGAAGATCTAGGAAGGTTCAAAAAAAAGGAAACAGAAGGAAGAAGGCTTCGGAAACTAAGGAAACTGATGTCTCAAACACTAGCAATTATAATGGAGAAGACGATTCAGGTGCTAATGTTATTACTGTGGAAAACACCTTAGATGTAATAATTCCATCAAGTCCAAAAGTGAGTGAGTTAAGGAGGAGTTTAAGGCAGCAGAAAACCAAAACATCAACAAATGTCACACCTAAAAAGCCCAGGGCTAGAAGTGCCTGTTCTGCAGATGAATTAAGTGGCTGCCCATTAGGGACTTCGACCCCAAAAGCACGCAGACAATCCTGCAAGAAAAGCAACATGTACAGAGCTGAGGTGATCACTGTGCCCTTTGATGGAAACAGCCCAATAAGGTAAACATTTTAGAGTATATTCTACCTTTTTGCCTATTAATTGTATGCAAGTATTTTGAAAATAAGACGTAATTATAAATAGATTGTATACCAAAGTTGCATGGATACTGATCATGGTGGGTAAAAATAGAGAAGAACCAAAGCTGACTATAAATGTGTTTGCACGAAAGACATCCAAAAAAACCCCAACCGAACAACAGAAAAACCTCAACCACCACTTGGGGGCTTCTGTTTACAGCACTGTATTTTTAAAGGCCTTTGAAAATGATTTTCAGAGTAGAATTTCCCTTTATTAAACAGTAATAATTTCGTAATACTTTTTTTCCTAATTAGAATGAGATTTACACGTATCAAAGCAGCTACAAAATCAAATAAAGCTGAAGCAATGAGAAATGAAGAGTCTCGCTACAAAAACACAAAGGTAATTGATGTAACCATTGGTGTCAGTATTTTGTCACTTCCTAAATGGGTATAATTGTGGTCTATTCAGTACTGTCTAATAGTCTAATGTAGTACATCATGACAGTTCCCAGCTGCCCAGTTGAAAGGGCATATTACTCTAAATTACGATAGAATTCGAGATAGTTTCTTGTACTTTAGATTTTAAAACATGTTTTATTAGTAAAAATCCATTTTTCGTGACTAAAGTCCCATAGAATTGCATGCTGCTGTGCTGCAGGTTCTCAGGATGGGATATAGATACCACTGGATGTGGCACTTTGTGACATGGTTTACTTGACAAGGTGGTGATTCATCAGAGCTTGGACTTGATGATCTCAGAGGTCTTTTCCAACCTAAATGATCCAGTGATTTGTGATAGTGTTTGGGCACAGCAGAACAGCTGAGGCTTAAGAATGTCACTGCCCATATTTCATTTGTTCCCTGGACAAATTGAGGATCTGCTTGCAGGGCTCTCACTCCCTTTTGAAAACTGTTGATATCATCTTGGTTTGCTTCTCCTTTCAATTATTTCATTTTCTTTTTGATACCAATGCAATTTTGCAACAATTACATACTTCGATGAAAGTGAAAAATTATATTTCTATGCAAAGTACTTATTGAAGATAGCACTATTAATTACTATTTCAGTTCTTCTGTTCTTTGTTAACAGATAAGTTCCACTTCTAAAAACATATCCAAAGCAAAGCAGCTGATTGAAAAAGCAAAGGCTATACAGCATAACAGATCAAAAGTGAATGAAGACTCAGCTCCCGTGAGGCGCTCATCTCGACAGCAAGCTCTTGCTGAGAAGAAAAAATTAGAAGGAAGTGATGTAAGGCTATTTTGGGGGGAGAATATTCTGATATATTTGTGATTGATTTAAGCTACACAAATGATTCCTACTTGATTCTTTACAAGAAATGTTTGCAAGCTAAAGTAGATATCTACAATGTATTGTTAATAAAGGAGGAAAAGTTGTGTTTCTTTTCTTATTTGGTTTGTTTTCCTTCTAGGAATCAGTAATAATTCTAGATTCAAGCGTGAATAGTGTTACTACTACAGAGCAGAGTGTGAAGGAAAAGAAACTTCGGAGCTTAAATGATGTTTTGGGGAAGAAGTCTAAAAACTTGAAGGTTGCAAAGAACTCCAGTGGTAATTGGGTTTTACTGAATGTGTTTATTTTTTATTACAGAAACATTTTATATTATTAACTGCTGTAACTATTTTATAAAGCTGCCTTTGCAGTATATTCATCTTTTCTTCTGATTTATCTTGTATAATATTCCAATATATGCCTTCCTTTTTTATAAGAATTAATAGTGCAGAGGTTATTTACATGTGCTGTTTTCATTTTTCTTCATTTGGGGAAAACTGTTTGAAAAAACTGTCAGTATATACCATGTTTTGTTGGCTCTCCTTTCTTTTCCTAATCTTAGAAAATAACATCTCTACTGAGGAAATAATTAGAAATAAAGCTGTAATGAATTTTGTTAAAATACGCAACTTTCCTTTTAGAAAAGGAGATTCCCTGTTGTTAAATGGAACATACAGGTAGTGAACACAGAAGCAAAGTTAGAATCTTGTATCAGTGCCAGTCTAATAATTTTTTTTTTACTTTTTTAAAGGGAAACTGGGATATCCACCTTCATGCCTAGGCAAAAATGCTCAAAACTCTGCAGGTGAACCGATCGTGATCTTTGATGAAAGCAGGTCAGTTGTCAAGTGTGCAGTTGCTTAAAAATCCAAATACGTTTCAAGGTTACTTTACCATTCTCTCGTTTGACAGATTTAAATACACTTACTGATATGTGCTATAAATATTCATGACCTTTATATTGATTAATATTTTAATCTGCTTGCAAAATTTTACGGTGTCTTGGAGAGTTCCTTAACCATTTTAGAGCCATAATAGATGCCTGGAAATGTAGTTGATGACCGATTAAAAAGAAATCACAGATTGCATATAAAAATATAAAACCAAAGAGAATTTTTTAGATTAAATTTTTTAACACAAAACTTAGAATTAAATTCAAACTAACTACATTAAAATTAATTTTAGCAGTTCTAACAGACTATTTTTAACTTGTGGAAGAGAATGATTAAATTCAGCCTTGCACAGCTGGAAGTTCTAATAATTCTTTTTTTTTTTTTCTATTTTCATTAAAGCCAAGATGCATCTGAAAATTCTCAAGATGATGTTCAGTTCAGAGCAAAGCGTGAATTCCTGATGAGTGGATTGCCAGAGTCACTGAAAAGGCAGATTGCAAAGAAAGCAGCAGCAATGGAAGCATACTCTCTTGCAAGTTCCTGTTTTAAGACTGTTGTCCATGTACAGCAAAAGGATGACTGTAAGCTTTTTTTAAGCTTTTGGGTTTTGTTTAAATGTATGTAATAATTTGAGTAATTTGTGCAGAAAAGAAAAAACTTGAACGGCTTAGGACTGGAATAGGTGGGAGTTTCCTCGTTTTGTGTCTCAGTAAGAAAACAAAACTTAGAACCTTCCAGTGAGATGTTTTTGAATGCAAAATTTACAAATTAAATTGATGCTAAAGTAGTCTATACATATATGGGTAAGGATGCAAAATTCTCAATGTTTAGTAAAAAAAGTTGATCTGTTAAGTTCCAATTTGGAGAATAAAGATTGTATTGGACTGATTAGGGCAGAAAACATTTCCTTCCGACAAAGGCAAAAAGAGAGAAGACCAGCCTCTGTCTTTTCCCTAGAATAGAAGCTAACTCGTTTTGTTTTTGGTGGGGGTTCTTCTGTAGGTTCTCCAATGTGGAAATTGCAAGCACCATCATGCCCTCTATTAACTAAGCTGAGGGAACTGAGTACTGAAGTTACCAACATCACAAAAATCACTCTCTCGCTTGGTGACTTTTCCACTGTGAATTCAAAACGAACTGGAAATTGTTCTGTACCTGTGGTTAGTACTTTAAAATTCGAATTGTTTTGATATTTGTTTGGAGTTATGTTTTTTAAAAATCCTGTAGTTGAATCTGTTTCAGTCCTGTAATTTGTTTAATTTTTTTTAATTTCCCTGTGTGAGTTACCCATTTTGCATCCTAACATCAGACAGTTCTCATCAGTTCTTAACAGTTTCTGTTAATCTCTGAATTTAACAAGAGACTGCCAGTTTAAATTACACAAAGCATTCTATGTAAAGTTTTGAGTAATTCTGTGTGTGTGTATTCCAGCTTTCAGGCCACCGACCAGCTTTTCCTGATGCATTCAAGAAAGATTTGCTAGATGAGATCGTGTCTTCTAATTCTCAGTTTCCAGTGAGAAAATACTACTCCAGGTTCCTGAAAAAGCAAACAGAACAGTTGGCTTTGGAAAACAATACACAAGGTTAGACATCTGTGTAGGGAAAAAACCACTCTCACTCTCTCTGGCATTAAAAAACAACTGGGAATTATTAAAAATACATTACTGAAGGGATACTGTTGCTGGAAATAAATTGATCCTCACATTTTAGGTTATTTTGACCAAATTCTTCAAATATGGCTTAAACAAATGTACAGTGGTAATGGACATAGCCTGAAATTTTAAAGGATGCAATTTTTTTTCTTAGAAGGCAGAGATGGCACTGCAAATCTTGATGTAATTCAGAAACAACCTGACAGTTGGAAGGAAACGAAGAGGAAAAGGAAAGAAACAGAAGACCGCAAATCAAAAAGAAGAAAACAGCTTGAAGGTACAGAGACTGAAATGAAATCAGGAGTTCCCAGGAACCTTATTCCTCCCATATCTGGAGAAAAACAAGCAGAGACAGGACAAAACAAGACGCAGAAACCAGATGGTGTGACAGCAGACACTGAGTGTTTATCAGATCCAAGTGCACCTTCAGGTAACTGCATTTCCTGTCTCATTTTAATCTTTGCATTGAGGAAGTGTATGTGTGATTTATGTCAGCTTTCCACTGTCATGCAAAAATCGTATCTAGTCCTAGTCTGCTAGACTTGATCGATTCTTTAGCATGAAGAACTATTTAAAATTGGTATTTTTTTTCTGTAGGTGTGGAAAAGGAAGACATGCTCTGGACAGAAAAATACCAGCCTCAAGATTCCAGTGAACTTGTAGGGAACAAGAAGGAAATTGAAAGGCTATACAGGTCAGAAGTGGGAACATGCATCCATTCCTAAAATAACTTAAATTTTCATGTTACTTGAAAATGCTCAAGTACTGAGAGAGCAGTACTTGTCTGTACTTCCCTATGAGCATCCTGATCCTGACCTTGCTGTACTGCCTCTGCTTTTGACAGAAATTTAGCACTGAAGTCCACCTAATCCAGTGTGCTTTTAGTTAAATTTTCTGTGTGGGCTTAAGTTACTGGTGTGGCTCTTACATAGAATTTAAAGATCCATTTGACAAAACAACACTAAATTATGAGGGATTAAGTAGTTCACCAAATGACTTGTTTTTATACCAATCAGCTAATAGAGTGGAGACTGAAAAAGTAAACCTTTTCTACCAAAGAATCAAATCTTGAACATTTTTTGCTTTTATCTGAAAGGACATGATAGGTTTCTAATGGGATAACAAGTGGCTGATGTCCCCTAGTTTTATATTCTGTTCCATTTTAATCTGGTTCACTTAATTCACCAGCAATTTTTATTCTTGTTCTGTTCCTTCATTTTACAGTTGGTTAAAAGAATGGAAAAAGAGAGCTGATTTGGAAGAAAAACGAAATCAGAGAAGGGAAAAGGAGGACAAAGAGCAAGAAGGTACTGATAGAATTAATGTAGCTTCTCTTTTGTTAGAACTTGGCAAAAAAATAACAGTAATCCTTTTTTTTCTTTTTAATAATTCTACAGATTCTTTAAGCAGCCTTGACTTTAAAGATAGTAAATCTGATATTGAGGAAGAGATAACCCTTTGCAATACAGTTCTGATAACTGGCCCACCAGGAGTGGGGAAGACTGCTGCAGTGTATGCTTGTGCTCAGGAGCTTGGGTTTAAGGTTTGTGGTGTTCTTTCCTCAGTGCATTTTTCTTATTTATAACTAATGATACAAAAGCATTTGTAATATAAGATTTTTTTTTTTTGTAAATTAACTACCATTGCAGATATTTGAAGTCAATGCCTCTTGCCAGCGTAGTGGGAGACAGATACTGTCCCAGCTGAAAGAAGCTACTCAGTCTCATCAAGTGGACAAAAAAGGTGTCAATGCACACAAGCCTTGCTTTTTTAACAGTTGTGGCACTGCCAAGTCACCAAGTAAGTCTCATGGTTCTTATCTGGGGTTCTTTGTTTGGTTTGAATTATGGAGTGGGTTTTATGGAGGGGAAGAGGTTGTTAAAGACTGAATTCCCAAAACAAATTTTAGACATCAGTTGTTTTTAAAAAGATAGCAGATTTAGCTTATCTGGCCATAATGGTAAGAAATGCTCTGTTGGTTAACACAACTACAGACCAAATTAAATAATGACTTTATTAAAATACTGACTCTGGATTACATTATTTCTGCAGTGGTGGAGTAAGTGCTGTGGCACTTGAATAGAAGGCGGAACAGAAAGCTTTTCCAATAACAAGAGAAAAGGAAAATAAGCAGAAATCAGCTGTAAACTGTATCAGTAAAGCTGTCATTTACTAGATAAATAATGGGTTTTACTTTAAATTTGTTTGAGAAATATAAGTTTGACATTGTATCTCCAAATGAAGTTTAACATTAAATGTATCTTGCAGAAAAAATATATTCTCCAAAGAAAGTTATTTCTCCAAGAAAACCGCCACTGTCACCGAAAGGAGCAGGATTACAACGAAGCTTGCCCCCTAAAACACTTGCAAACTACTTCAAAATTTCTTCCAAACATAAAGGTAATGATGAAATAGAGATAGGTATCTCTTTTTAATAATGAATTATCTTTGGAGATGGTAATGCTACACTGCGTATGTGGAGCTGTGTGGGGAAAATAATAGATTTTCTTAAGCATTTGATACATGGGGGACTTTTGAAGCCAGTACCTGAAAAACATTAAATGGTTTCACTCCTTCCTGCTCAATTATTCATCCATCTGCAGGAAATACTCAGAATTCACTGAAAGTAAAGAAAGATGCTCAAATTAAGTCAATAAACAATGAAGAAGGAGGAGAACCCAACAGGAAAAGTGCAACATCTCTCATTCTTTTTGAAGAGGTAAAATTCACCTGAAATATACTGTGATTGCATTCACAGCTTGTAACTGCTGTTCAGGCTATTGATACTTTGTTTGTTTTCTGTAGGTGGATATAATATTTGATGAAGATGCAGGATTTCTAAGTGCAATAAAGACATTCATGGCAACTGCAAAGAGACCTGTAATTCTTACCACCAATGGTGAGCAGTGTTTGTGACTGTACAGTTACTTTACTTAATTCGGCTTTACAGACAGAACAGCCACTTTTAATTTGAGACTGTAAATGATGATGGTTGAATACTGCTCCTAAATGCAAAATTAAATGAGTGGAGACTGTAAAGCAAGTATTTTAGTGTTCGAATAAAGCTACTGGCTGCTCTGATGGATAAAGAAAATAACCAGGTTTGAACATAATGTCATGACAGTTCACTGATATTTCTTTATAGATCCAACATTCAGCTTAATGTTTGATGGCTGTTTTGAAGAGATCAACTTCAAAACCCCTTCCTTGGTAAGTCTGTGTCTGGAAATGCAGGTACATCCTAAGCAAGAAATTGCCAGCTGATTTCAGTTTGAAATGTAAATGTTGGTGTAGGTTTATATATTTCTGATGTAACATATGTCTTTGATCAGAGACAGATGTTTTTGGGGTTTAAGTAAGCATGTGTAGGATGTATTTATCTTTACATGTAGAAGCTGTTTTACTAGCATGGAAGATGTATTTTCCGAACAGTTTAGTGGTACTGAGAAGTACAATAAGAACATCACTTAATCACTTCATTTAGTTTTTAGAATGTAGTTAGATAAATATCTGATAGCTCTTATCTGAAGGTTGATTATGCCAGTGTTGGTTCATTCATTAAAAAGTATAGCAGTTACTTTAGAAATTTTATGGGTTATTCCTCTAATGTAAACACTAGTGTTCTATGTAGCAAATAGTTTTATTTGCAGCTATGTATTAGGTGAAAAACCTAAATAAATGAGAATCAGAAGGACATAACTTTTGAGAAGGGGAAATTGCTTAATGTGAAACCGAAAACCTGTTGGCCTTCCAGGCAATTGCAGAGTTAAAAGAAAGAATGCAAGAAAAACGTTTAAAATAATTATAGTTCAGTAAAAGCTGATCACTGGTGATGAGAAGCAAGGTGTAGGTAGTCTCAGGACCATGAGCAGACTATGTTTGTGTGTTTTGTTTTTAATCAGCTGCATTTCTAAATTGAACTTAATTCTCTGACATAGGCTACATAGATTGGGTATTTTGCTTTTCCATAAAGGTTTTAATCTAACTATAATCTAATTTAATAAACTAATCTTCTGTATTAAAAGGCAAAATGCATTGCAAGCATAAATAGAATAATTTGCTCTTGTGTGACTTCCTGCAGTGTGATTGGCAGGAGTTGTTTCAATGGTCTGTGTGTAACTCTTGTTTAGATAAACTCTGTGAGCTATCTCCAAGCTCTGTGCCTGGCTGAGAACCTACGGACAGATGTGAAAGACCTGGCTGCTCTCCTGACCACCAATAACTGTGATATCAGACAAAGTGTTCTGTACTTACAGTTCTGGGTTAGAAGTGGAGGTGGATGCTTGAAAGAGAAGCATTTGGCACCTCATGGTATGTTGATTTAATTTAATCCTAAAAAAATATCAATTTAAATATGAATTTGACTAAATCGAAGCATTCTTAGACATGTATGAGTAAATGGTAACTTCTTGTAATATTCCTAAATATGGGGGGGTGGGGGGGAGTGTCTTGTATTTTTTATCTACTTCAAAGCCTTGTATTAATGCATAAGGAACTAAATTTTGAGGGTTTTATTGCCCATCATTATGGTACTTACTATGTCCCTTTCATGTTCTGAGTAGCAAAACTGGGCAAAGAAGGGAACCAGTAGTAATTTTCCTCAGAGTTTGCAGTTCTTTATCCACGTAGCTGAGTTGTAGGCAATTCACCTAGAAGAAGCAGAGCTGAAAAAGGGGTAAAAATGAGACAGCTGGCAAGCAGGCAGTGGTAGGAACTTGATTCCAAAGGATTCAGGAAGAATTTAGGGGTATGAGAAGATGACAAGGAGAGACAAGTGAGGCACAGACTCCTTCAAAGGTTACTTGGGAAGCAGGAGGGCGGGTTGGTAACACTGCCAGCAGTGAATTGGGCATGGGGACGATTCATTTCAGCTGCTCCATTCCTCCAGCACCACAGCAAGAGGTGACAATTACAGCATCCTTTGTGACAGGAATTGAGGCAAAGAGGTGGAAAATCAATTTCATGATGCAGTTTCCTTTCAAGTAAAGCCTGTTATCTTTGTGCAGAAGGAGAAGAGACAAGGAAAGCAAATAATGTCATTCATCCTGCAAAGTCTAATGATTCCAAGGTGGATTTTTCTCAAGCTGATGACACACATCTTCAGGAGTTTCCAAAATGTGATACAGGCTGTGTAGAGACGTTGCTTGGCCTTAAGAACATCCTGTTGCCTTCAGAAGATTTGTTTACATTTCTTAAGGTATTTTTGTAGTTGACTAGTTAATACTTTGAATGATTGCCAGATAACTGAGTGTAACAATCACCAGGAATAGCATCCTCTTAGAAGCAAATCTCTGAAAAGGTTTGTTGTAGAAACTAGAGAATTCCATGGTTATTAAGTGCCATCTGACCTGGGGTGGTCTCCTGCAAGCAAAACAGTCCCTCACCTCATAAGCACAAAGCCAGGAGTGTGAGATTTTCTGTAGTAACATTTTTATTTTTAAAAAAATGCATTTTAATATATTGATAAATGTTTCACAATTATTCTTTTACAGCACAAAATCACAACCATGGAGGAATGGGATAAATTGATGCAGCTTCTCACAGAATTCCAGATGAAGCATGTGGATTTTGTGTATCATAATCTTGACCTTATTCTTCCCTTACCAGTGCAAGTTCTTTCAAACCAATCTGAAGCCTCAAAGTCTATACTTGAAAGGACTACTATAGTTTCTTCAAAAAACAGATCTACTAAGAGTTCTTGCTGTGGGAAGAGTAGCCCTGGAAAAAGGTCTAAAAAGACAAAGACTCAGAAAAGGCTTGAGATATTGGATGATAGTGACTTATTTGATACTGAGCTGAACTATTCAGCTGAATTCATAACTTTGCCATCAGATAGTCCTAAATCATGTGCCGAAATGAATAAAAAGGAATCAAAATTGTTGGTGCATAAAGAACAAAAAGAAGTTAAAACTAAAACCTCAGCAAGCGATAAAAGGTCTGCAGTTGTTCTTCAGTGTCTGAATTCACTGACTGAGTTTGTGGAAAACATGTCTTTCTTGGATTGCTGTGTAAACACTAACACCAGGGAACCATTGGAGTTTTCTAAAAATGAAGAATTTCACTGGACAAATGCCAAAATCAGAAATGGTCTTTGTGATGAGTTCAGTATAGAAAATACTGATTGGTGGAGTTCCCAGAGCTGTAGTGAAATAAAGGCAGCTATTGAAGCACTCAGCTTCACCAAAAGTTCTGTTAATATTTCACAAAGCTTGGAATCCTTTTTGAGTACCAGTAAAACAACTGAAAGTGATCAGCTGAAGGGACTGACTTTGCCTGTCTCAAACACAAGGAACTGCATATCCTTCAGTCAGTCAGCTGATTCAAGGTAAGACTTTGTTAATATTTCTGGAGTATAATGCAGTTATTTGTCCAGAAGAGCATTTCACAGGGTGTAGGACTGTTTCAGATTTGATGTATACACATTCATACCTCTATGACTGTTGTCCATGTGCCTCAAAATACTGCAATGTATTGTTCACTGTGTTTTTACAACCTTAAATTAACTTCTTGGCAATCTGCAAAGAGTGACTTTTCTTGAAGAGCCTGACTCTAATGTTGTTAAGGAATGGTGGCCTTAGTCTAGTTACTTTAAAAATGGACAAACACCACCACCACCGCCAAAAGAATAACAGAACTCTAAAGGAAGGGCTTTTTCAAGACAGATGGGGTTAAATGGATTCTGCAAGTACCAGACATGCAAAGTTTTCACCCAGTGCCTGCTCATACTGAACCTGTGTTAAGTGTGTTGGTAGGTGTTGCTTGATGAAGACCTAACAAAATCCAAAGTAAAGTCTTTGTAGTAACTTCGGTTAGCAAAGAATAACCTTCAACACATTGTAAAAGACCAAAGAATACTATCAAGTGTGGGCATGAAACATTGTTTTTAACATAAACAAGTCATCACAGGTAAAAATGGCACAATGGGCACTTAAAGCCCATTCAGGGGTCTGAACAGGAAAATGGGTTAGAGCCTTTTTCTGTAAGTCAGTACCCAGAGGAGCAGTGTCAGTGGCTCTGACCATCCATCCTGCAACCAGGTTATACCATGGGTTGTACACTGGACCTGACACTGATATTCTGGCAAATACCACGTGCATAATGCTTTTTAGTTTTGAAGACCACAGATGCTTTTGGTTGTGGTTGTACTGAACCTCACATCTGTATCTCGACTGAAGAGCTTCCCAGGTCAGACTGCTGATTAAGACAAGAGCATTGGCCAAACAAACTGCTGGCTCTCATGTTTCTGTCCAAGTGCAGCTCTGTGATACTGTCTAAGCAGCACACAATTAGAAGCTGCAGACATCTGATCCATTGGGATGCAGTTTCCCATCAATTTAATGGAGTTTAAAACCAGTGGCTTTGATCCTAAAGAAATAAAATCACTGCACATTCTTGAATAAGAAACAATAAAGCTTCATTCTCTGTTTTAGCACTCACAAAAAAGCACAGAAGAGGCTGGCTGTTGTCAAAACTGTATTTTCCAGAAGTCCTTTAAACCTGGGCAATAAGCAAGCCAGTACCCTCGAATACCTCCCCACTCTCCGCTGTATCTGTAGGTCTGAGAAGCTTAAAGAGCAAGGAAAAACTAAAAGAAGGTAAGTTTGGGTTTTCCTAAATCTTGCTTCATTTCAGTATAGAAGGTAGTTAAGGATTTTAATAAAATGTTTTGTCAAATAATTCTAGGCAAGAAAGGTGGACATTTGTCTCTCAAAATAATAAAGGTGTTGCCTTATATTCGGAAATAACTTTGTTCCCTTAACAATCTTTTTTACTCTTTTTTTTAATAGGTTCTTGCATTATCTTGAAGGGATTCATCTTGAAATACCCAGACAAATGATAAATGGTCTGTCTTTGGACTTCCCTTAAAATTACCAACACCAGAAATACGTTGTGCCTAATGGTGGTATTCTCACCATAGTTTATCTTTTTTTTTAAATTACCACATTATTGTATATTCAGAGCCATTTGTATATTAAATTTTTATAAGTATTTAAAATAATGTATATATCTGTTGTTATTATACTGCTCTCCACAGCTGAAATGTGGGTTTGTTTGGTGCTTGTCCAGTAAGTGCATTCATAATATTAAATGCACAAACGAATCAGTGGGGACTTTTTGCTCTCTTTCTCTCTATTTGTGGATCAGTAGCAAGAAGTCCTTTTGTAACAACCAACCGTCAACTTCCATAATAAAGTTGCTTTTTTCTGAGGAGACTGTTTCATTCAAATAAGTTTGTTTCTGAATTTGCAGTTAAGTGATAAATAGCTCGAGGTGGGAGGGAATGCAACAAGTCTTCCAAAGCCTAAATGACTAAAACCAGCTCCTCACTTTGACTACAGGGAACAAAGTCCTTACAAAGCACTATGCCTCAATGTACATATATTTGTATACATTCATTGTTTACAGCTGTCAGACCTGCATGTTAATCTCCTAAAAAAGGTAGAGAAATTATTACTGCAGCTCAACATGTCTCAAGAGATTTAGGCAAGATTTTGTAAATAACAATTATCCCAGTGTTACTTTGGATTCAGGAATATTCAACTACTTCTAGTCTTGTATATTGTGTTCTATTTTTAAGCAGCTTTTTGTATTTGACAAGACTTCAGGCTGATTATTTGTGATTGAATCTGTTTTTATATGACAATAAACTTGTGCGACTTTGCTACAATCAGAATGTTTCTGTTGCATGAAAAGTAAAATTCCTGAAACATATTTTTTAAAAGATTTAAAAACTGGAATTAGTTCAACCATGTACTTTTCTGCCTTTTTACTGCAGTTGAACTGTTGCTGTTCCTCAAACTGAGTCAGACTGCTGCCATGCAGTGGTCCTCCACTTATCTCAGTGTCTCTGTAATAGTAAGGAAGGCCATTTACTAGTTCTGGTCTCATCTTACACTTTTCATGTCTTAGAGATGTTCAGGAATAAGAAATATTTATGGAAACAGTAAATTATTTTAAGCTTCTGCACTGTAGATCATCTTTATAGGTTACTCTTTCCATAGTCCAGAATTATCAAAAAATTTAAATGGTGGCTGTTAAAATCTTCATGGCTCCATTTTTGGTATCAACAGCCTGTGCTTCTCCGGTACAATTTGTAAAAATAAATAAATACACATCTTATTTTTTTTTTTAAATAATAAAGTAAAAGCATATCTGTTCACTGCTTTATAAAGGCACCATCAATCTAACTAGATTACAGTGAGGACCTACATCAATCAGAAACAAGTCCTATAACGTAGTAGTATTTTAGGAAATACATGGGTAATTTGAAAGACCCAAATTACAAAGCAGTGGGAGACAATTTACCTTCTTTTGAAGTCAACTCTCTGGTTTTAATAACTGCCTTAAGAAGTTGTTTACAGAATCTCCTGTGGTGTCCACAAAGTAAGGTGGAATTCAAGTATTTAACTTCTTGATCCGATATTTAACCACATGAAATCACCTCAAGCTACTCTGAATGAAGGATAATCTGCATGTGATGATTTATTTGAATTCTGATAAATTAGCACCTTTGGATTTTTATGTATCAGATATGAGCATCTTTTGTAGGCTAGAATAAAGTGAGTTTCCAGGAGGGCTGAGCTTGAGGAAAAGGGAGCTGGGGCTGGTTTTGATTAACCCTGCTGAGAAGGAAATGCTTCACAAGCTCCATTCCAGTGCTGTGAAATTCGCCTGCTTTTGATGCTAAGTATTTTCCTGCAATAGTTTGGGCCCTGCTTAGTCCTTTATCTGCTGCCCCTCGAGCTAACTTCTGTGTCTTGAAAATAGAAGTAAAAACAACCCTGGAGTTTCACAATGACTCTCCCCCATTTAAGCAGCAGTTATTAGTAGGTGTACAGCAACTTAAAACCAAAACCAACAACTTTGTTCTTCTTGGTGGAATGTGAATCAAGTTGCAAGCTTTTCTTTCTTTTTGCTGTCATTCCAATATTGCTTTCCAGAATGTAAATGAGGGTGATATTATTCTACCATCCCATGAATAATACAGAAAAAAGTATTCATGGTTGCAAGAATGAGCCAAAGGCTTAGGCTGTGTTAATGCTATTGCAGAATAGAAGTGGGAGGAGGGAAGCATCCCTTCAAGAGCAAGGCTTTCTCAAGTCTTTGTAAAAGATATATATAAATAATCACTTCCCAAATGTCATACAAAATCTTCCTTTTACTCTACAGGAGTTGTAAGGACACTACAAAAATTAAGCTAGCAAAAAGCTTTAGTGTATGGCTTGCAAGAAAATTACCTGGGGAAAATTAAATCCACGTTTACATTCCAGTATGCAACAGTTCCTAGATGGTAAGTGTTGAAGAGAGATTCTATGTAGGCAGTGAACAACTTTGCAGATATTTTGCTGCTATTTATTTTGTAACTTCACAATATTTACAAATAAATAAAAAGTACAATACTATTTAGTATCTAGAGATGGAAAAAAGGTTTCAGTATTTGGAACTGATAATACATGTCTAGTGTAGTGTTTAGTCATCTACAAAATGACATTGTTTTTACGAGATTGTGGATAAACTTTACTAAAGAAGCATTGTGTATTATACTGCATTATAGCAATGCAAATTAGCAATGCAAATGAAATTTAACCTGAAACTAGAAAAGTATTTGAATTCCTCTTAATGTTTTTCTGTATTAATTAATCTTCTTGAAAATCTTTTTCTCATTTTTTCTTTGTCTTTTGTCTTGTCTTAGATAAACAGAATATAAAGTCACAGACTTTGTGGCATTTGCTTTATCATGAAAGAGGAACATTTTCAGTAGGACTGAAATGCTGTGCCCTCTCTGTGTTGAGCTATGTGGGCAGGGGTTTTCTGGCACCACTTGGAGTCAGGGAGCTCCCTCAGAGCCTGTGCTGAGCACTCGCAGCGGGGCAGAGCTGCGCTGGGAGAGCGGGACTCACCTGCCCCGGCGGTACCGGTGCTTTGGTCGATGTCTGGGGCACGACTGCTGTTCTGTTATCCAGCGAGCTTCGTAAATGTATTTTTTTAGAGAGGTGGGGTTGAGACAAACCTGGAGCTGCGCGGCCGAGCCCTCCTGGACTCAGACCCCTTAGTAATGAACTTTCAGCGCAGGAACTTCCGACTCGTTGCGGGAAAGCTGACGGGGCCGGGGGAGCGGAACGGGACGGGGACGGGACGGGGANCGGTTCCTCATTTCCCGGCGGGGCCGAGCCTCCCGCAGACTCCGCGCCGGGCACCGGGGGCGATGGACCACGACCGCAACAAGGCGCTGCTGCTGGAGCTGCAGAGGGCGGCCGGGACCGGTAACGATCGCTGCGCCGACTGCGGGAACCCAGGTGAGGGGGCTCCGCCGGGCAGGGCCCCGCGCTCCTCGGTCCCCGGACCCGCTTCCGAGCGGACAGCGGCGGTGACGAGGGGCCGGCCGCCCCCTCGGGCTGTGGCGCCGTTTGGGCGCTGCTCGTCCCGGTCCGCAGCTGTGTCCGCTCGGTCCCTGCAGGCGACCGGCCGCGCCCCTCGCTCCGTGTCGCGCAGGGCGGCAGCGGGACGGTCCCGGGGCGCTGCCAGCTCCGGGACACGGCTCTCGGGGAGCCCCGCGGGGCCAGGGGACCGCAGCAGGGGGCAGGAAACTGCCTCAGCATCAGGTGCTTCCCCGGGCTCTTTGTGGACAGGGCATGAGGCTGCAGGAGGAGAAGGGTGCGTAGGGTGGATTTCCAGCTCGGGGAATGTCTCTGCGCAAGGGTTAGGGCAGAGAAAGGCACGGAAAACCCGCCGGAGACCCCGCGCCGTGCGGGCGCCAGTGCCCGTTCGGGTGGGTCAGTCGGGAGCCAGGAGCTGAAGGCGTCAAGTAGCTTCTATTCAGTGTGATAGGGAGAAGTGGACGGTGGCGCAATCCAAGGAGATGGTCTTGCCAGAGCACTCAATGCCTATAGGGATGCACGTGTCAAAGCTGCTTCAGGAGATGTAGCAGCAGGCAAGAGCAGGAGCCTTCACGGGCAGTGGACAGAGTCCTCGCTGTGGGTAGTTGTACGCTGTTGTACCCTTTGTAGTGCACACTGTCGGCACCTTCCTTCCCTTGTTAATTCAGCAACAGCAGATTTTCATGTAGAAGTAATAATTAGCTGAGCTTTTCCATCACCACTCACCTGCCTGCACAGTCACATTAATTTTAAAGCAAATAGTCAGTAAAAGAATGTACCAATGCAGCGGCCACATCGTTCACTGGGGAAAGCAGTTATTCCCCTGAACACAGTGAAGTGACAGCCATAAACCATGGGATGGGGTTCGAGGTATTTATTAGGTGTGAAGCCTGGGCTGTGCATCAGATGTGGTCTTTCACCCTTGCCAGTGGCTGTACCTTTTCCTGTGTATTAATTCTTTGAGCTTTTATCTAGATCCAGAGTGGGCTTCTTACAAACTTGGAATATTCATTTGTTTGACTTGCTCTGGAATTCATCGCAATCTTCCTGGAATCAGCAAAGTCAAATCCCTTCGGCTTGACTTCTGGGAGGACAATTTAATAGAGGTACAGAGGAAAAAGCAGCAATTGTCCACATTTCATAACCTCCTCTGCCATGTAATTCCTGTGCCATCCACCATGGACAGAGCAACAGAGCTACACAGAGCAAAGTTAACTCCATGGGTAACTTCAGGGGGTTTTTTATGACCTGCTCAATCAAATTACACTGATAGGTGACCATGTTCCTAACGGTCTGTGGTGTGTATTTTTATATACACAGTAACTTCTCACTATGATTTAGAAACTCACAGATATTTCCAGGCAGTATATTCAATTCAGAAAGCAACATACTCTTCTTAAATATTGGTTCAGCCTCTCATCATTCAATTGAATTGTGTTAATAATACAATCACAGTTAATATCTGGGAGGAGATGAAAGAATAGGGAGATCATAAACAAATTTGCTCCTAATTTTGTTTTGTTCTTTTCATCAACAACCACAGTTTTGTATTTCTTCACTCATGGTTCAGAACTGTAAATACTGAAAAAGGTGCATCCACCTAAAAATAGCAAACTGTAATGCCAAAGGGAATTTATAAATGTATATAAATACACTGAGACTTATGGCGAGACTCAGGAAAAAGTGCAGTGCTCCCTTTGACACACATCTCTTTCTATGTTCATTACATGGTGTTGATTTATAGTGGCACACCTAACTAATTTATTTTGTATTTCAGTTTATGAAGAATCACGGGAATCTCTGGGCCAAAGCTAAATATGAGGCGAAGGTCCCTCCGTACTATTACATCCCCAAGTCCCGTGACTGCCTGTGAGTTGATGGTGTATTCACTGCTGCAGACCTTTACATCTGCTTCCCTTACAGGTCTCCCTGGCTGGCTGGTGAGACTAGAGTAGAGACAGATCAGCTTTATCCATGTTTTCCTCTTTCAGGGTTTTAAGAGAGCAGTGGATTAGAGCTAAATATGAGCGTGGGGAGTTTCTTGACACCCAAGTCTGCCAAGATCCTTGTTCTGCAGGTAAAAGGATTGTCAGGGAAGTCTCTGCCTCAAGGCCAACGGCACAGTGTTCTGATTGAAGCTTTGGAGATCTCTAAGGTTGGCTTGTCACATTTGAACTGCTGGATGTGCAGTCATTGCTTTGAGTCTAGCTTTGAGAAGAAACTCCTAAGAAAAGGCATTTAACACGAGTGCATGGGTATATTCAGATCTTACAGTTCTCTAGTTCTCCACTTATTTTTTCATATGAGGTGAAAATTCTCAGATGGAGAAGAGACTTGAAACTGTGCCACATCACCCTTAGCTAAACAGTCCCACCCTTGTGCCACCCGTTCTCTGACACTTATCTGTCTGGTCTGCAGGCAGCCGTGAAGGATGCCTCTGGAAACTTGGGAGAGGACTCAGACAGTTCCAGAAGAGGCAATTTCTCCTATCAGCAAGGGAAGGGGTGATGAAGTACTTCACCAAAGAAGTGAGTTCCTCAGCCAGAGCTGGCCATAGGTAGCAGGTCAACACCCACCCTCAGACCTTGCTCTTTGTGGGCAACACCTAGCACAAGTAGCTTTGTCTCTAGTTTTGCAGCCAGCCGTAGGGGAGTCCACATGTTTCTCCATTAACATATGTGGTATATTGGGCAATTTTGGATTTAGCTCTTTTCCTCATCCCTTATCTCAACTCTGCAGCCTCCTTTTGCTTAGTGAACAAAGGAAATGGATATTGGCAGTTGAATAGCAAGACAAAGAAGAGATCTCCTGCCAGTTGTTACCTCTTACATTACCAAAATATCCTCTCATCAGCTTCTGCAGCAGGGTCCTCAACACGTCTCCTTTCTGTGAGACACTGTAGCTAATTGTTCTCTAACTACAGGGCTGGAGATAGACCCATCCCTTGCAGTGTAGACCCAGCCTTCTTAAATAGGGACCCAGCATTTGTCAAGGAATCTTTGTAAGTGGTTTTATGTTGCATGTAATTAAGGCTTTATGTTAGTTATAGCCAATACTCAGATATTTTAGGATGTCTGCTTTCTCTTCAGTAGGGATCTAGGTCTCATAGAGCTGATCTGTCCTGCAGTACATTCCCTTGAGAGCACTTTAATACAGTGATGCTTTTCATTTCACAGTCCAAAGGTCCAAAAGCCGTTATCAGCATTGAGACTCTGAATGCAATGTTCCAGGTGGACAAAATAGGACACATTCATGGGCTGCAGATCACATACATCACAGATGGTCAAACAAGGAACCTTTTTGTCTATCATGAAAGTGGAAAGGTGAATATCGTGGAGATTCTGGAGTAAGCAAGATGCTTAGATGTTTGATCTGTATTTTGGAAGAGTTACTGTGTCTGTAAGATCTGGTTTTATTTGGCATCACTAAGACTTGTAGAATATAGGAAGTTGCAGAATTTGATACTCCTAACAGTAGCATCTTGCTCCTTTTCTATTGGGGCATATATTCAGCCTCACCCTTTGGATACTTTTAAGAAGTGCATGGATATAAATCTGTGTAAGGTAACTGCCTCATCGTTTTACACAATATCATGGTTAAATTCTTGACTTGCATAGAGAATACTGTTCTATATTATTTCCAAGCCAATAATGATAAATTTCAAAAAATACCTCTATAGGTATTGTTTGACTTCTGTTTCTTCCTTCAACAGAGTTAACGTGTCTTTGCAGGTACAGAGGTTTTTAAACAACCCATTATTGAATCAGCTGAAAAAGCCTGTGTATACAGACTTGGGTGATTGTCCATGCTGAGAATGTCTAGGACCTCCCAGGAGGGGCATTCTTAAATTATTTTCAAGGGTCAGTGTTTTTCAGGTGTCTGGGACAAATCACTGACTCTCTCTGCCCCTTGGGGAGAAAGTACCTCTTGACTTTACTTTTTACAAAGAGGTCACAAGAAAGGAGAAGGGCATTTTGGAGAAGCAGTGCTCTTACTCTTCTTGTTAATTTTTATGTCTGTGTTTGCTGTTTTCCCAGGAGATTGTTGACTGGTTCAATGCTATTCGGGCAGCACGTTACCATTATCTCAGAACAACCTTCCCAAATGTCCCTGAGCCTGAGGTGAGAACTGAACAGGGCTTGAAGCAGTCTAGGCAAAGACAGCATGGGAAAATATTTTCTCACTTCTTCTGACAGAGTCAGGTGCTCAAAAAGGATCACTTGGGTCCAGGTAATGGACAGAAGAGGTAGAAGGAAAGGCCACACTGAGTAACATGCAAAAATTTAGTCAGCATTTAAGGCCTAAAAGTCTCCATGTGATCCTTGTAAAGTGTAATCTGTCAAAAATGTTATGTTCCTTCTTACTTCAGACTTCCTTTTACTGAGCAGCCAAAAAAAAACCCCAGACCCCAAAAGCCACAATTGATGGTGATTGACAGAAACAGAACAGAAATGCAATCTTGAATGAGACAGCCTGTCCTGGTTTTGGTTGGGACAGACACAGACTTTTTTGTGTTTGTGTTCTCGTAGCTCATACCCAGGATCACAAGAAATTTTGTCAAAGAAGGCTATATGGAGAAAACAGGACCAAAAGTAAGTGCTTACTTGGCATTACACAAACAGGATCATTCCAGATAGAGAATATTTGGTAGTTCAATGATGCTGACTCCTAAAAGATTTGCTCAGTGACTCTCTGCTTCCTGAGTTGATAAAAGACATTATATTCAATCCTGTCATGTTCTTTGGGATCATGTTTTATTTTGTGTGGAAAATAAGATTGGGAAGAAGAATCCTTGAAGAGTAAGCAAGATGGATTAGCTGTCAATGGACATGCAAAGTGCTGTTACACAGCACCACATGGAATGCTCTATCTGCTAACTGCAGCTCCTGCCACAGCAGAACATGACGTGCTGAGCCCCCCTACTTCTCTGTTTCACTTAGAGTCAGTTGCACTTAAGTCACATCAACTTAGAGCAGCAAAGTGTCATTCGAGCATATTTCTCTACAGTGAAGCCAATCAATTGGTTTGTTTTATTGTGGGAATGTTGGGGCCAGTACTCTGGAAACAGAAGATTGAGGTTTTGGGCACTGCTGAATGAGGAGATAAAGATCTGAGGTCTTGTTTGAACAGAGCCACTTCTTGCCTTGCTCTCCTCTGAGTGAACCATGAGCCAAGTCCCATTATAAAGTTCAGTGGTGCAATGCTGATATTGAATATACTGGGTTTTGGCCCAGCTTGTGCCAGTGTTCCAGCACGTCTTCTGCAGGCACTTGCACAGAGCATGAAAGATTTTGTGTTTTTCTCCTGAGGCCTAAATTCTGCTTAAACTGAGGTGAGCCCTAGAAGAGGCCTCTTCAGTTCAGCATGGAGCAATTAATATCTCAGGAATGGTCAGATAAGAGTAGCTGATGGAATTAGCACTTTAAAAAAAACAACCATTGTATTGTACACCCAAAATTCTAGGGACGAACTCCTGAATTGACTGCACACTCTCTTCCCTATCACCATTGGCTCAGGGGTTGTTCTCTGCAGTGCTTTCAATCCATTTCATGCAATTTCCTTAATCCTGTTAATTACTTCCCTGCCCAAAAGGTTTGTCATTGAATGTAAATCTGTAGTTTGAGCCCAGGGAGATGAGAGCTGAGGGCTGCACACAGCAGTCACTCACCTGTTACCAGTTACAGGGATGAAGGAAACTGAACTCCAGCTCCAAGTCATTTAAGGAGTCCTGGCAGTTGAATAGAACAAACTCCCCTTTGAGACTTGGTCTTTAAAGAATTTCTACCATCTCCTTGCAGCAAAAGGAGCCCTTTAAGGTACGCTGGTTCTGCTTGGATTCTCAAGAAAGGAACCTGATATACTTTAAAAATCCGCTGGTAAGAGGAGTGTTCTTTGTTCCACAGCCCCTTCATGAAGCAGGTGGGGAGGAAGGGTCTGTTCTCATCCACCTTTTCCAGTGGCTGTGCCAGACTGGAGCAGGCCCAGCCTCAAGAGCCCATCTCCCTTGCCAGAGGATGTCTCTGAAGCTGAGCTGGTTGGGAACTCTGGTCCATACAGTGGCTGTGAGGAAGATCCAACTCTTTTAAAAGTAACTGCTACTGCCTGTAGTGTTCATGCCCCCTCTCCCCTAGCCCTAGTGCCTCTGTGTCTGTAACCTTAGCCAAGATGAGCAATATTCCAGTATCAGAGGCTCGACAGCCCCAGTATCCGGCTTCCTAGCACGGGTTTAGCTATGGGAATGTCCTTCCCTGCCTCATCTGAACACGCACCAACCAGCTCTGTAAGGGTGGGGCCCTGTCTCCTCTTTCTGAGAATGCCTGTGAGTGCAAAATACCCCTTTGTGTGTTCCCTGCTGCTCTCACCAGTCCATGTCATTGGTTCCCCTCCATGCATCCCCAGGTCCTGTTCCATGTCACAGGATGGAGCACTGTCTGGTCTGCTGGAGCTCCACTGTCCGCTGGCTAACGGCTGTCTTCTGCTTCCTTGTCTCCAGGATGCATTTGCACAGGGCCAGGTTTTCATTGGAAGGAGGGATGAGGGATATGAAGTACGAGATGATTTACCTGAGAGAGTCTGTGTGAAAAAGAAAAAACCAGCGATCACCCTGGTCACGCCAGTGAGAGAGTTTGTGTTTCTCTGTGAGAACGACAGGAAGCAGAGGGAGTGGATGGATGCTTTGAACGGAGTCATCACCCAGCTCTGATGTCCACAGGGAGGAGCAGTCAGGCCGATACATTCCACCTGGCTGCAGCTTCTGGCCACACAGGGACAGGGTTGTTTTCAGCAGTGGGGTGGATGTCTCTTACGGCACTACATTTCTGGCACAATTAAAAAAAATACAAGCCAAGTTTAAGTTGTGGAGGATACTGTAATGGAATTACTCCTCTTAAGGAATCACACAGATGCTCCTAGCCCCTTGTTTGCTACAGTCTCTACTGTTTGGCCTTTATATGTGAGTGGCAAATCCAACATCCAATGAATTTTTTACAGCACAACCCCACACAGTGCCCCAGTGAACACATGGAGAGTACAGGATGAACATACACTGATCTGTCTCACCTAAGAACAAATGAAGCTTAATGAGCTTGATTAGACTGAACATTGAAAGACAGAAACAAGTTTTAGAAGTGTTTTCTTCAGTGACTTGCTTTGCAAACATTCCATGAATGAGGACTGATGTTCAGTGTTGGAGGGGAGCCTTCTCATCAGGTACCACTGTGTGCAGGAACTGATGGAGACTTGCACTGGCTGACACAGAGCACAGAGGTTTCCATGCCTCAAGACCAAATCTGAGATCTGGTTTTACCAAGCAGTGAGTCATTCAGACATTTAATTCTTCTTTCCAGATAGCCTTAGTTTGCAAATCAAGAGGAAGTCTCACAGACCAAGTTTCTGGTGAGGCTTCCACCTTTTGCTGACAATGGCTAGCTGGTCTTGAGATACTTAAAATAGTTCTCTTTTGCAGAAATGAGAAGTGCCAATACTTGCAGGAATTAGTGACACTAATTCTTCTTTCTCCCTCCCCCCACCCCCCCAGTAGTGCAAAGGAATATTTTGAGTTGGATCATCATTCTGCCTTTCTCAGCCAGCTCATCATCCAGCTCTGAGCAATCTGCAGTAGTTTTGCTTGTTGATAGGCTCCCATGAACTTACCTGTGTTCCAGGCTCTCTCCCCACACAACCCCATTCATTCTAACTCACATGGTGGTTCAGCAATTCTATTGAACAGCCTAATCCTGCAGCTCCTGAAATCAATAGAAAGCACCTTTTGACTCGTACGAGGAACAATGTCAGTCTCCATTTGTTAATTGTTATTTTGAGATGACCTGAGTAGCTTGGGATGACCTCAGAACGGTTCAGTCCCTCCAGTAACCTGACCTTCAGTCAGACAGGATCTGCACTGTGCTGTGCTGTGCCACTTCTTTCCCGGCTGGGTCAGCAGACTGCCCGTGTCAGCAACTCTCACTATTACAAAATCGGGAAATTCACGATGGAAATGAAATAGTGTAGATAACAGGGACGTTTTTGGACATTCAGTAAAAGTCAAGGCCGGGCCCTGGAGGGTTCTGAGTCACTGTCCATTTCCACCGGCAAGCCAAATCCTGGGACCAAGGCACGTGAGGAGAGCACAGCAGAGCAGAGCGGGGCAGAACAGGCCCGGCCCGGGGCGTTCTCGGCACCGGAGGAGGGACCCGGGGAAATCGAAACTGCGCGGCCGCTCCGCTCCGCCCCGGGCCAGGCCGGGCCATGGCCGCCGTCATCGAGCTCGAGCAGCTCCAGCGCGTCCTGGAGCTGCAGTGCTCCTGCTGCCTGCAGTTCTTCGCGGAGCCGGTGCGGCTCACGGGCTGCGGCCACAGCTTCTGCCGGGGCTGCATCCTCCGGTACTGCGCAGGGCGGCCCCGCGCCGCCTGCCCGCTCTGCCGGCGCGGCTTCGAGCTCCGCCACCTGCGGCCCAACCGCGAGCTGGCCGCGCTGCTCAGCCTCATCCCGCGGGAGCTGAAGGAAAAGTTGGAAACACAGGATGGGTCGGAACCCGATGGAGCTGCTGCCTGCAACGACCGGAGCTCGGCGGGGCGGGGACCTGGGGAGAAGGTACGGCCGGAGGCAGCCCCCGGGGCTCCATCCCCGACATCCCAGAGCTCCGACACCCGGGAGCTTCACCCCCCGACATCCCGGGGCTCTATCCCGCCACAGCTCGGGGATCCTCCTCGCGACACCCCGGGACATTCCGTGATGACACGCCGGGGCAACATCCCCCGACTCCCAGGGACTCCTGCCCGTGACATTCTGAGACAGCACCCAGCGGCACCCTCGGGACAGCCCGGGTTTCCATCCCACGGCATCCCCAGTGTAGCCCGGGGCTCCATCCCACTCCATCCCACGGCACAGTAACAAATTGAGCAGATGGGTTCGGCTAGGGCAGTGTTTGGGGCTCATTGGTGGTGTCTGATGCATTGAGAGCTGCACAGCTGAATTAGGAGAACTAATACCTGTACACATTCAGCTGATGTACAACAGTAAGAAGTGACTTCTTTGTGCTGGGTGTTATGCATTGCATCAGCATTGCATTGGAGACTGGTGAAAGGACACATAACATTATTAGACAGTGCTACCGCTCCACCCAGCTTCATGGCACAAAATGGGACAGGTTAATGATCTAGGTCTCTGCTTAAAACGACTCCCAGAGGAGGAGATGGGAAAAGTCTGTTGACCTTCATTATTTTAGCACATATGTATCTTCTTCAGTCAAGCTAAGCGCTGAAGCTCACAATTATAGTTGAACATGTAATTAATCGGTGACTGTTGCATGTTGACTTCATTGTGATTAGTCCTACTCAGAACTGTGTCTTCCAGGCACCTCCTCAGCCAGTCCAATGCTTAACTAATGTCAGTGATGTAGGGACTTTTATTATCCTGCTGCTTAACCTAGTCATGCTTTTTCTGAGGGTTATATAGATAAATAGTCCAATGTTTCACTTTAAAGGAGGAAGAGATATGGGAGAGCTCTAAGCAAGAAGAAATAACTGCAGAGACCGTCCACCTGTTGAGGAAAGATCTCAATAAAACAAAGGTACACACTGTACATTCATCACCTGCACTTACCTTCTGTTTCCACTGTTCTGGACTGGAGATGTGATTGACTGCAGGGTTGCCTTCCAGCCCAGAGCAGGAATCTGCCTTTTTGTTCACTTCTTTTCTGTCACAATTCTGTTTTTACTGATGAGAATGAATATATGGCATCAGCTGCACTAATTTGTGTCTTTGCTGCCACAAAGGCCACTGGAGTTGTGCATTGTTGCATTTTTCTGCTTATTCCAGGAGTAGCTGGAATGTTTCTGGTACACTTAGATGCAACTTACAAACCATAAGAGGGAATATTGATCTTTCTGAGTTGTCAAGCAGAGTCCACTGGCCATAAAATAGTCATGATCCTTACCATTCCTCAAATCTTATTGTAGGTAATGCAGGATAGTGTCAAATATATTTTGTTCATTTGAATAAAGTTTTCTGGTCTGCAGGGGTCAGTCAAAGAGCACGTTAGATGGGGCAGTTGATTCTCATATTCCATACATCTTTCCTAACCACACAATGAACTCCATATTTTCTGCCTTTCAGGAATATACATCTCAGATCAAAAGCCAGATTACTAAAGATTTCTGTTGCATGAAGGAATATGTTGAAAGACAGGAGAGAAACACACTGATGTTCATTGAACAAGAGCAAAAAGCTGCTCAACAGAAAATTGAAGAGACTATTCACCAGCTCTCAGACATCAAAACCCAAACTGTAAGTGATGAAATGAAGTGGCAGAATATGAGTAGAAACTCTCACAGTCAATGTCTGGGATAGCTGAATATGTACAGAGCACCTTTGAGGTCCCCACTGCACCATTCTCATAGAGACAGTGGTGCCAATCCATGGACATTGCTGTTAGCTGGGAGAGTCTGGAGTGAGAAATTCAGAGGAAGAAAAGTACTAAAAGAGGCACAGGCTGGGGATGCAATTCAGAACTAAATTTTTTCCAAGGATACTGGTGAGCTGGAATTAAGTGGGAACTGCACTGCTGAAATCCAGTCCTCAGTCAAATCTAAAGTCGAGATCCTTCATGATCTTTTTATCTTTCAGAATTTGTATATACACATAGGGATGCAAATTAAAGAACTCACTGAGTTATTAAATATTTTGTAACAACTTTCTTGGGGAAAACACATCAAGGGCCCTCAAAAGAGGCAGTTAAAGCACTTCAGATTCTGCGGAACCTGTTTTGATGTTGAAAACAACAGTGCCAAGTGATGCAAGTTAGCCAGCAGGAATTTGGAGTGGGGCTCACTGGGTGTGGCAGTGCCATGAGACAGAACTGGACTTCCAGGATGCAGGCACAGGTGCCCACATTGGAGTTCACCTGATCCAGTGTCCTGTTACAGGCACTGAGGAGAAATGGACACTTCCAGTGTTATCTGGCCTACTTGAGATATCCACTGGCAAAGGAGATTAATCCAGCCTCCAAACAGACTGTACACACAGACTAAGAGAACAACCTCAGATGTAGATTTCCACAATTTCTAAATTTAGGCAAACTAGGTTTACCCCTTCCTCACACTAATACGTTTTCAAACTTTTGGTTTGGGTTCTAGAACAAGAAGGAAGTTTAAAAAGTGTAAGTTTGTGTATTCATGTGAATACTTAAGGAAATTGTAATATATATAGATATATATATATAAAAGAAAAAATGAGTTGCATTCTCAGTTTTCTTAGGGAAAACACAGTCTTTTTATTTTTTAATAAGAATATCCTTCCCTGTTTTCTGTAAGATTTCAGGTTGGTTTGCTCAGGTAACTATCCTATAAAAGAAGCTTTTGATACAAAGAGTAAGATTTTTGGAGAGATCATTGCTCTTTTTCCACTTGGACTTTACATTGTAATCTGATCTGCGAGATGAAATAACTGCTATTGTTTACATCTTTCCCTTGATCCTTTTGTCATTATTAGAGTAACTTACCTGAGAGGCAGAGGTACAAAGGCTCACCTTCAACAATTAATAAAATTGTACTTGATGAGAAGCTTAATGTTGTCAGAAGTGCTGTAGAAGACCTTAAGAGAAAGTTGGAAATTTTACTCTTGGAGAATTATGCTCAGCAACTCCCACCAGGTGAGTTTTCCTTATTTTGAAATCTTTTTCTTAGAGGCAGTGGATCCAGCAAATAGAATAAAAAATTACTTTGTGCTTATGAAATGCATGTGTGGATAAAACAAGAGACATGTGATAGCAAAAAAATAAAGAACACAGTGAAAGTTTTTAAGACAGAAACTGCTTTATCTGCATAGAACTATCCAACTGCTTTACCCATCTCCCTCCTCTGACAGCTCCCTTCTGACCACAGCAGCATACAGTGTTTTGTTAATTTTGGGTGAGAAATGTTTGCCTACACGTCCTTTGTAGTTGATACAATCAAAAAAAGCAACTCCTTGTTTTGTACTTGAACCAGTAGCTGGGTTTATTTAAGGTGTGTTTTCCTTTAGAAGCTTAAATACTTCCCATGTACATTTTGAAGAAATGCCTTAACACTTCACTTATTTTTGTATTTAGTGCAGCCTCCAGACTCGTATCAGGAGCCAAGTGTCTGCTCATCATTTCCAGAGTCTGAAGCTGAAAGTCCTGAACCAACCATTTCCAGCCAGTTTTCTCAGTGTAAGTATCCAAGCCAGCAGGACTCTTAACAACATCCAGGTGACTCTGAGACTGGATTTGCTGAAGAAAACTGTCCTTGCCAATAGCAGCAGGCAATGTGGCTGTTTACTGAAGCATGGAAACACAATGGAGTTGCCATGAATTAATCAGTTACTGCCACATAATTTAACACTGTACCTGAATGCGGATGCAAGATAAAAAAAGATAAGAAACCTGTTTCATGGAGGTGTATAAGCTGTGTGGTAGCTTGTGCTGGCTGCAGAGTCTGAGCTGGTGTACAGGCAGTTACTGCACCTCACTGATCTTTGCTGTTAAGCTCTAATTACTCCAGTTGTTACTTGAATTCTGCATCATTTTGACAGAAACATTTTTGCAGTCAACACACTGTACTACAGCTGTAGCTTAACACAGAAAACAAATGTTTTTGCTGATAAAATATGTAAGAATTTGTCCCAGTGAACAGATGACTGTAAGCTTTATTAAGGTAAGCATCCCATTTATTACTGACAAAAAGGTAATTTTTTTAAAGATTGTGGCTAGGAATATAATCCATCTTGTAGGGTGCACTTTCACCTTCCCACTGGAGTGCATGTGAGTGTGTCATGGATGTTTACACAGTTGTTAAATGCCTGTGAAATGTTTCAGCATGCCCAGGATACAGTTGCTAGTGCTTGGTTGAGGATTCTTGAACTTAGACTCAGGTTTGCTGTATTATCATTGGGTTTCATTTCTGTTCTGGAGCAGGGATGCACCTGCTTTCTTGTTGCCTGCATGTGAGAATATTTTCCTTTCTGTCTTCCAGGGGCAGATGATGTGACTTTTGACCCCACAAGAGTACACGAGCGCTTGGCACTCACAGCCCAGAACAGGAGAGTGGTGGTTTCCAGCCACCTGACCAGTTATAGACCATCACCCAAAAGATTCTGCATCAGCCAAGTGATGTGTTCACAGGGCTTCTCTACTGGTTGCCACTACTGGGAAGTAATTACCAAGGACAGTGATGGATGGGCTGTTGGAGTTGCTCATGAAATGATTGGTAAAAGGGACAAATTGGGAAGAACTGAGCATTCCTGGTGTGTAGAATGGCTGGGTGCTAAAAAACAGCTGTCAGCATGGCATAAGGATCAAGAAACATTATTACACAAGGATAAACCGCTGAAGGTTGGAGTTTTCCTGGAGCTACAAAAGAAGACCGTGTCATTTTACTCCATCATTGACAGAGAAATGCTTTTGCACACCTTTGAAATCAGTACCTCAAATCCTCTCTACCCTGCTTTCTGGCTGTACAGTCTAGAAAGAAATGGATCTTTAACTATAACTCAGCCAAACAGGAGATAAAGCCTGTTGAGAACAGGAACAATTTTGCCAATGACTGCAGAGTTTCTATAAAAGCCTCAGTGTTTGGCACAGGAATGTACCAAGGAATGAATGCATACCTACCCAGGCTTTCCTGGGAATCAGCAACCGATATTCTGTCTGCTCTGCTTCTCTTCACACTGTGCTCTGGTCTAGTCATACTTCATTAAAGTGATTCCAGCCTATGCTAAAGGCAGTAACCACTCCTGTGGGAGTCAGGTGGATTTCTCAAGAAGCTTTAAGTAGTCCCAGGATATTCCTAGGAAGAAATGTACTAAGGAAGCTCTAATGTTGGGGATAAGCCTTTCTCATGGACCTCATTTTTCCTACATTGATATAAAAAAATACAGGAGAACAGATGATGCCATTACTTTCTGTCAAGTGAGGTTTTTTTAAAGACAGATCTGACTGATTAAAGAATGCTCAGAGAGCAAGAATGTTACTGATTTTAGGTATGAAAATCTTTCCCTTTAGGGTAGGCACTAACTAGAAAATAGGCTTTGTATTTGAGGACCTTGCACTTCAGGGAGGTGTCCCAGAAGAATATCATCTCACTGGAGCCTTACTTTAGTGGTGGTGTGACCATGGGAATGGTTGTGGAAGCGGATGTTCAGGTGTGTTTATACCAGCTAATAAATCATGCAGTCACTTTACTGCTCTTTTGAAAGGCCTGCAAACAGGACTGTGTCATGGGAAGGACCATCTGGCCTTGCCAGGGAGCCTGAGACAAAGCAAGAGGTTCTCAGTTGCCTGTGGGGGGTGAAGGGACCAGAGCTGAGGTCCCACAAAACCTACAGACAGCTTGATTTCTGAGAGATCCACTGCTTAATGCAGGCAAACTGAAAACAGCATTCACAAGAAGCAAAAGCTTTTTCAGGAAGACTGTGGCATTCCAGAATTAACAAAATAAATAGTTTATAGTGAGTAAAAGTGGGATTCAGCTATCTCATTTAGTGGAATGGAGCTCCTTGGCTTTTAAAGTCATTGACAGGACTGCTGCTCCCCTTCAGAGTTACTTTCTGCTGTCACTGAACACTCTGTTGGACTAAATGCACATTTGTATGATTTGTATGATAGGGGTTTGTCTATCAGCATCTCCAGGGCTGGGGTAGCTTTCCTGAGCCACTGCCTTGTTAGGATTGAGGTGTCCTTTGCTGGTTCATCTGGAGAAACAACAGCTACAGCACGAACTCACTGGGCATCCCTGATTTCCCACATACGAGTTGCACCATAGTGCCCAGGGGCAGCAATTTGTTACGGTTTGGATCACAGCAACAACATACATAGCAACACACAGCGCAGATGGGAACCCACTGTGTCACTACTTCAACATTAGGAAGAATTTCCTGATTAGGTGATTAAACATTGGAACGGGCTGCCCAGGGTGGAGTCACCATCTCTAGAGGTGTTTAAGAAAAGACTGGACATGGCACTCGGTGCCACGGTCTGGTTGACACGGTGGTGCTGGGTCAAATGTTGGACTGGATGATCTCCGAGGTCTTTTCCACCCTAATTGATTCTGTGATTCCCGGCGTGCTCCGAGTGCCCCGAGCTGTCCCTCAGCGCTCGCTGCGGTCACGGCCGNAGGCCGCAGCGGCGCCGCCGCCGCTGCCCCGCCCGATGCGAGCGGCCCCGGGTCGGGGGCAGTGAGCGCGGCCATGAAGAAGGACGTGCGGATCCTGCTGGTGGGAGAACGTGAGTGCCGGGGCAGGGTGGGGCCGCCGGCTGTCACATTGCCCCGGTGCCGCGGGGCTCAGCCCGGCCCGGGCAGGGAGCTCGGGGCAGCCCCGGCCCGGCGGGGTGGGCAGGGGTCGGGGTGTGCTCGCCGTGACCGCTTGGAGCGCTGGCCTGGAGCCGCTCGGCTCCCTGCGCTGGGCACCGAGCACGGCCGGCACTTGGTGGAGTTGTGCGGCTTGGACGTCCCTGGAGATGACACCGGGGTGAAATTGTTGCCCGGTATTTGGCCACAGCTCGTTTAAACTTTTGGTTTTCTTTTTTTTTTTTTTCCTTTTCTTTTTTTTTTTTTTTTTTTTTTTCCCTCTTTTTTCCTGTATACCCCCGTGAAAATCACACTTGCACGTTTCCGATTTACTGAGTTTGGAAATCACTGGCCCGATGTGCTCCTAGTGGTTATAGGTCGGGTGTTGTGGGTTTGTGGCCAGGACGGGGCTAGGGAGTCCAGATCCCTTTTTCTGCTTTTAACTTTCTGCGTGACCTTGGATAAACAGCACACACGTAGGTGCATGCCAGAGGTACTGTGGGTCTGGGTTTTTTTCACGTGTTCTTAGAATTGTGTCCTGAAGTTCATACTTAGGTACCCAAATAATTGACAAGGCTTGCAGAGGCTCAGCTTCTAACCGGTATAAATAGCAGCGGGGAGGTTCGGTTAGTTTGCAAAGCGAGCTTAAGTTCCTCAAGGGGAAAGAATACAGAGTAATTACCAAGTGTTATTAGTAAAATTACCTAGTTATACTAAGAATGTGGTACTACTAACAAAGCTTTCCTGAGGATTGCATGCCCCGTATGTATTTATAGTGCAGTTTATGCAGTTGTTTTATAGTGCAGGTTGGCTCTGTCTGTACTGCATAGAAAGGCTCTCTGTGACTTTTCTAGAGAGGAATCTTGAGGGAGCTGTCACTGTGCAGAAAGAGCTAACTCAGTAAGATTGTATTTGGTTAGTTTTGCATGACTTTTAGGAATTGGTGCCTTTGAATACACAGTTTAATTCCTCTTTAGAATATATGCCCGATTTACCTCACTGCCTTTGACAAGCCTGTGTTCTGGGCTGGCTCTGTGCAGTGGTTTCAGCACAGGTGTAACAGGTGCTTTGTTTTGGCAACAAGGTTCACAGTGTGTCCAAATGGGAATTCTAAAGATATAGGTCTCTTAAATACAGCAATGTGTAGTACATGGCACACATCAGAGATTCTGAGCATGTCTATGTTACACTTTTGTTTGACTTGTAGTGAGGAGGAGGGAGAAATTTGTTTTACAAATTGGTAAAACTTGTCAGTTATAGTGTCAGTGCTGCTTTGTGTATGTGTCTCATGTATATTTATTAGTCTGAAACCAAAAGTTAGTCCAGACCATCTAAAACTTGCTAGATGGTAACAGCAGACCATCAGGTTCGGAATCTGAAATACGCCAAGAAGTCTTTATTGTAAGCCTGTTCCAAAATTCAGCCTTTTTCATCCCCAGTGGTCCACAGTTTAGGTTTAAGTTGTTTTAGTCCTCGTATCCAGGGTGCAAACATCAATTTTTAATAGCCAGTAATTTTCAGAATATGTTCAGCACGTTATGCAGCATGATGCAAAAGACTTATATATGAGGAAAAAGGCAAATTAATTATCATAAAGTGCTGTGCTGCTTTCCTTCATCCCAGTCAGCTGGTGCTGTTTAGGCTGTTATTTCTAAGACTATAAACAGATTGGGAAAGACAGAGGGTTGACCTAGATTTGAAAAAAATAACCCAAATCTCTGCACTTGAACCTATGAGTTTTCATAAAAATCAAGGACCCCAGAAAGTGTATCAAGAGCTTCTAATACTGATCACTTACTCACCAGCAACACATAATCTTCTATTTTCAGTCGTAAGAAATGGGTTTCTATATCTGCAAAGCCAGTTTCGCCACTGTTCCAAGTTAGAACTGTCTTGGTCAGGTGCAAAATACACATCACTATTTTCACTAATTAGTAACTGTACTTGCCTGTAATAAAAGTAGTCATCTTTCTTTCCTACAGAAATAGGAGAGCTTCTAAAGCTCTTTTGATTCTGTCAGAATGAAACTTAAGATGTAGTTGATGCAGGAGGATGCCTGGCAGTTTAAGTTAGGATTTTAGCTCATGTGAGTATCTTTGATGGAAACACAACTGCATTACTGTTAGGCAACCTGCAACCTGCTGCTCTGCAGGGAGTACCACTGGGGAAAAGTTTGCAGCTGTTCTCCATAAGGAAAACAGAAATCTTCCTCCCCAGAATAGCTTTTCTTTGCTTTTCATAATTTTGTTACAACTACTGTTTAACTTACCGTGATGAAGATAAGGTTTTATTTCTGGATGTCAGAACATGTTACTGTACCAAAAATAGACCTAGATAAGTTGAGGGTACTCTGACTGTATCAGCAGTCCAGTAACACCAATTACTGCACAAAATCAACCAGCGGTACAATCATACCTCTTCTTCTACCATATTCAGAGCTATATCCAATTACATAGAGAAGTGTAAATGGAGTGATCTCAGCTGAACACCCTCTGTCCCCAGACATTTTCTGTTTGTTTCAGTAGGAACAGTGACACAGCCTCTGACTGGTGGTGAGCAGTGCCTTGGTTGGTAACACATCCCTGCTGGCAGAAGTGCTCTTACATTCAGGGCGAAATAGTGTTTTGCTTGAATTGAGGGCTGTTGGAAATAGACAGTCCCAGAAGGACATTTGAATCTGAACATTTTGGTTTTTAAGAAATGTCTCAAAACCAAATGAAGCAGTAATAGTCTTACAAGGCTTCCAGAGGACCAGAAAGTTCACAGATGAAGGGGTTTAACAAGAGCGGAACCCTGAGAGAAGTTACCAACTCTTGGTTTTAAATGGTCACCTTAGAGCTTCTCAAAACCAGGCAATTAAACTGTGCTATCAGGAGCCTAAACTTTGCAGGTAAACAAAGTCATTTATGTGATTGCATAGTGTTGGGTATTGAAGCAGAGATTATCATCTTGGATTATGGAAACTGTGACTTCAGAAGGGTTGGTGGTTTGGGGTATTTTTCACTTTTAGTGGGGGACAGCTCATTTGTATCAAAGGGACTAAGCTCTTGCACTTTATAAATAGTCACAGTGCTGGAGACTTTGTTCATGTCCTCTTGTCCAGCTCTCATCCTTAGTATTTTAGGACTAAAAGGCAATCATCATATCAAGAATACTATAAAAACAGTTAATTTCTACATGCTTTTCTGTGTGCTTTCTTTATTTCTCTTTCTGAAGTTTTATTAAAGCATTTCTAGTTTGTTTTGATTATTTGTTTGTTTAAGTGTTCTATGGTAATTCTTCTGTGTAAGGCAGAGCAGAATTCGCTTTCCCTTCTGGAGGAAATCCAGAAGTGTGAGATGGATCCCAAGTTTTTACAATAAAAGAATTATGAGAGAATTGCTGTCATCCATATTTAGTATGATTAAACAACAGCTTAAAAGCTCTTAATGTGATGAATTGGAAAATGTTTTTAAAATCTTCCCATTTTAAGATGGGGTGCAACTATTGACCGTAACAAAACAAAATATCTAATATCTGTTTTTAATGCTTTTGCAGCCAGAGTTGGGAAGACATCACTAATTATGTCTCTTGTCAGTGAGGAATTCCCAGAAGAGGTAGAGCACTTTTTTTCTAAGTTTTACTTCTGTCCTGTCATATAATAAGTTAATAGACTCTGCTTTAAAGTAATGTTTAAAATCAAAATAAAGTTTAAAACTGCAAAGATGACTTCGGGAAGAGTGATGTAGGTTAGTTTAAATATATCTCTGCATGAAGATTAGAAATTTAAGTTTTATCTAAATTCCTTTCTTATTTTTCACATTGTTAATTAAACTAATTGTTTTATATGTGATGAATGGTAGGTTTTTTAAGGAGCTGTAACTGGTCCAAACTGGCAGCATATTTCAACATGAGAGACACATAAACGGGAAGGTGCTGATAGAGACAAGACCATCAATTTTTTGGGGGGGTGTTGCATTTAAAGAGCAAGTAGACTGCAAAATTATTGAGAATGAGGAATTAAAAAGTCAAATTGTAGAACTTATATGTAGCCATTTTTTGTAACTAAGTAAGACACTGCCTTCACTTCTGTGTTTGAAGAATGTTTTACTGACTCTTGAAGTAAAAACTGCAGAAAAAGATACTTCTACATATTACTCCTTTGGAGAACCAGCACGTAGTTTTCTTTATACCATAAAAAGAACCACAGCTGCTGCAAATAGTTGAGCTTTTTACATATAAACATGAATGTTTATTTCTTCTGATCACAGGTCTTAAAATAGACATCATGTGCTGCTCTTTGAATCTACTCTGCTCTGGGTTTAATGCAAATCAGTAGGTTACCGCAGTTCAGGAGTCAAGGTTGGATTGTAAACATAACTGAATTTTGTTAACATAATTGAATTTAGTTCCTAACCTTGCAGGTAAAAAGAAGGTCCAGTTCCTGTTCTTAAAGTGCTCAGGGACCCGTTCCTTTGGCAGGTTGTTTCTTAGTGCATTTAGTGAGCTGTAGTCCTCTGTTCACTTCTCAGCTTCTTCCTGCAGTATAACCTAGAATATTTATCTAAATTCATGTGTGGAGGAAAAGCATAATTTATATATAACACAAAATCTCCCTGAAATTACAAAAATAACTTTTAGGAAAATACTGCATCCTGTAAAAGCTGCTGAAAGAGACCTGCCCAGTTCCTCAGGCCAGTCAGGCAGACCAGAGCAACATTATGGGGTATAACAGGCGCTTCAAGCTTGAAAATAGTGTTTAATGTACAGGGTGTTATCAGTAATCACTCCTGAGGAAGATCTCAGCAGAGCCTGAAACTTTACAAAGAGACATTGTTGTGGTGATTGATTTTTGTTTTCCACTTGTTTTACTAAAAGTGAAGTATCATGAAAATTCAGAGTCAACAGGTGAAAGGCAATAAATAGATGTGCAGGAGATTTTCATTAAAATTAGGTTTAAGTTGATTGTTCCTGAATATGGATTAGTGTTCTCTGGAAAAAAGGGCTATGAGAGTTTACGGCATTTTTCAGAATAAGCTTTTATTAGTATCATGTTTTGCTTTGCAGGGTTTTCTGAATTTAATGTTTAGCACTGTCAGAAGCAAGGATGTCAGGTTACAGATGTGTAAAACCTGAGACTTGTATTTTGTCTGTCATGCTTGTTTAGGTGTTGGATAGAGTGGATTTGAGTTTTATAGAAGCATTAACTGTATGTATCCCTTAACAGCAATGCTTTTCTGCAAAGCATGCAGGAAGTTCCTTATGCAATAAGTAGATAGTAAAGAATGAGAAGATAGCAGTGACTTTCAGTACTTTAAAAAAAAAGAAAACCAAACAAATAAAAAACGAAAGTACTTGAATAGCTAAACAACTTGAACAACTAATAGTAGTTGCTCTGGTTAAAGCTAACTAAATGGCAGGTGTATTTCTAGTACATTACTTTTTTCACCATCAGGATTATTTTGAAAAGCTATTTCTTGCTGTCCCTTTCAACCCCAGGTTCCACCCCGAGCTGAAGAAATCACCATTCCAGCTGATGTCACTCCTGAAAGAGTGCCAACCCACATAGTGGATTATTCAGGTAGGGACTGCTCAATATTGCTAGTGATTTGGTGTGGAATTGTTTGTCTGACTCAACAGCCGCTGTAACAGTCAGACAGGTGTGGGACCAGAGCTACAGGTGGGAGAAGTCTAGAGTAAAGTAGAAACTTTCTGAATTTCTAAGTTAGGACACCTCATAATTTTGTGTCAGTTTACTCTTTTGTATTTTTTTCATATCTTTTAATCTTATTACTGAATAGATGAATAGGTTAACTATGAAGGTTCATGTGCTATCATAAATCTGTGCAACTGTTGCACTGCTAGAAAAGCCCTTCTGCCTTTTACAGTGGAAGCCAAGAGTTAGGCCATGTTAGCAGGTATCCTCCCGTCTTCTCTCTCCCATCACTGCTGAGGAAATGTTTTTGATGTGTTTAACCATCTGGAAAAAGAAATAATGCTTTTTGTTGTTGTTATTGTTGGACTTGACCTTAAATTTATATGGAGTGAGTTTTTCTTTCTATTGAATTAATTTTTCATAGATTCCATTAACAGAAGCTTGGTATTACTAAAAAAATCATCACCAGTGTAATCAAATTAACATATGTCATATTCTGATGTAAAAGTTTACATTATAGAAGGAAGGGGCTGTTGAGAAATGTCGAAGGATGCAAACTAAGACTTGTTCCAAAGAGAACGTGTCTACAAATACAATTATTCCTCTTCAAAATAGCTGTGAAAAATTGATGTGCAACAGACTGTTGCTGTCTTACAAATGAATGGACCAACTTCATTATTGTTTTGGAAGGAGCACTCATTAGAGTATTTTATAAAAAGAACTTTAAATAACAAGGCTTTGACAAAGCTGTCTCATGAGTATTCTGAAATACCCTAGTTCAGTTTCAGAAGTTTTTTTTATTTTGTTTGCAAAAATTTTAGTATTAATGAATAACTTAACTCTGTTGAATGCAGAAGCAGAGCAAAGTGATGAGCAGCTTTACCATGAAATATCACAGGTAAGCCTATTTTAGTGTTTGCTAGAAAATAGTTTTGGAAAAAATCTTTCCTTTCTGCATTAGATGGGCTTCAGCTTGAATTGAAGAAAAAACCTTTCTTGCTTTGCATTTTCTGTTTTGTTTTGTGATCTGTGCTACTGGAAAGATTTCTCTATTTAAGGAATTTTAAACAGACAAAGTAGGGACTGGCACTGTGTTGGTGAATTGAGCTTAAGCTTTGTCCTTCCAAGTGAAAGGACAGAACCTAACTATTTTTTAATCAGCAAGCCAGTGTTACATAAATTATTTTACTCTGAAAAGATTAATTTTGTTTCTTTCAGTCACATGGTCCTATTGCATTTATGAATAGCACAGGCTTCTTGGTGACTTTGTCATCCCTTCTGATTCCTATTTTCAGTTCTTTCTGAGCACCTTTGCACATTTTCTGCACAGTCTGTCATGGTGTTGTGTTCCATTTCTGGCATTTAGTTCAGTGCTTCAGTGGAGGATGCACATCATGACTCTTCAGTCTGGATTTCCTGGTAGCACAGGTCTCTGCAGGCACAAGCTGTGACTGTCACACTGCAAGACAGGCTTTTTGGCACTTCTCAACATATGAGTTCTTTGTTTCTATCTCTTGTTCAGGCTCCAAGTAGCTTAAACAAGTCAGGAACAGAGTTCTATAGTGAGTTTACTCTGATGTTATTATGTGTGGTCTTTAATTGTCTCTGTTGCTCAGGGGTTTCTGGACAGTGGAATTCCATGCCTTTCCTTTCTCTTCACTGCAGGCAAATGTGATTTGTATAGTCTATGCTGTTAACAACAAGAATTCTATTGATAAGGTACAGTAACACATTTTATCCCATTATTGAGATGTAACTTGTGCACTGCTAATTGATATCAAGATGAAATCTGGATTAGACATTTTAAATGCCTGAGATGGAGTTTAAGATCATTTGTTGAGAGGAGGAACAGATGTGGTTTTGCTTCTGTTCCATTTCAACATATACGAGTTTTTAGTCATTTCACTCATCTGAGAAAGTTGCTCATTAATCAACTCCAATTTTTGTTTCCTCCTTTGTGGGTCAGTATGTGCCTTTTTGGGAAAGAAGCAATAGCAGTTGTAGTGAAACTTGTGCACAGTTCAGTCATATTTAATTTGAATATGTATTTTTCATGTCTGTTTTTAATCCCACTTTAGGTAACGAGTCGATGGATTCCTCTCATCAATGAAAGGACAGACAAAGATAGCAGGTGCTTAAGTAAAGATGAGAAGTGTGAATTAGGCTGCACATCGATGGGTGTCAGTGAACAGTGTTAAGGATATTAATTGTTTAAGAAAATCAAATTCTAAACTTAGAGTTTATTTAAGAAGTCCAAGCAACAAGAGATTTGAAGTATGTAGGTCTGTTACGTGTGCCAGCAATGTTACTTATTTTGAATTTCATGGGCAGCTTTTACCAGGTGTGTTTATATTGGCTGTGGTATTACTAGCTTTGGCTCTATGGTCTGTATAGCTTTTCTGCTGATGCTGGTTTGGATAATAACAATGTGATTAGTTGCCATTGTATTTAAATGTGTGGGTTTTGTAGAATCAACAAGAAGCACATCTATGTCTAAGTGTATATCAAAACACTTTCTCCGAACTGCTATCATTAGTTTTGCCCATTGCCTTCAGTGGTATTTAATTACATAATGAAAATAATACAGTGGTTTCTGGTGGGAGATAAAATGCTAAATTAAGATAGGTATTTTTATCCATCTGTCTTTAAAGCTCTTAATATTTTTCTGTTTTTAGGCTGCCTCTTATATTAGTTGGAAACAAGTCTGATCTAGTGGAGTATAGCAGTATGGAAACTATCCTTCCCATTATGAATCAATATACAGAGATAGAAACGTGTGTAGAGGTATGCAAGACTTTATGAAGTTAAAGCAAGTAACAAAAAATACATTCTTGCCAAGCATGTATGGCAACTTTATAGTAGAAAAAGGGTTTCTTCTTTTTTCCAAACTAAATATTTCAAACATGAGTAATTATAATAGCAAGTTTGTATCTTATCTTTCTTTAGGGAAGATTACACTATTGTATAATCAAATGTTACAGTCAAATTCTAATATTTAGAGCCTCCTCACATCCTTGCCTTTAACAAGGGTTTTCCATTTAATATTAAGCCAGACAGTTGTCTGCAAAGTATTCAAAATTGATTTAATAAGTGTGGATATGTCTCCTTTCTTTTTTCTTTTTTTCCAAAGTAGAGACAGCTTTTTGATTTCTGTTCTTGGTATGACAGCAAACTGTAGTGAAACCTCATTTGTTAATTAATTGAACAGGTACAGGGGCTGGATGTCTTTTTTCCAAACCAGCCCTGTACCCACAGGAGGGGACTAAGTCTTTAAAAATGTGATGCTTACTTAAATATCAGAAGAAATCACCAAATAGTCAAGAAACTAGCTCATCAATGTAAGGATTTCTCTTTCAGTGTTCAGCCAAAAACTTGAAGAATATATCTGAGCTATTTTATTATGCACAGAAAGCTGTTCTACATCCTACAGGTCCTCTTTATTGCCCAGAGGAGAAAGAGGTATTTATCCATAGATTCTCAGAGCAAATAATTTGGGGGGGAGTGAATCACTTTTCTGTTCTTTCCTTTTCAGTGGATTTTGCATCTCTTAGTGTGTTTTGTTACCAGCACCCCACCCCCAAATGTCAGGCATTGCATCCCAGAACCACGGGGGTTGTTTGGTGATGTATTAAACTGAGCTGTCTTCCCTCTTCATTCGACAGTTTTTTGTTGCCCATGTGAACTGCTGAGTAAAACAAGAAGCTTTGCTAGTGGCTTTGAGCCAAATGTAATATGAACCACATTATGTCTTCAGTTCTCCTTTAGATGTACATTTCACAGTAACTCCATTTATTTCAGAGGAAACACTCTAGACTTGGCCTGATCCAAGAGAATTTATTTTCCTGAGAATCTTGTGAAACTTTGGCAAAAGGGATAAGGAACAAGTGATGTGGCTGGTTTTTAGGTATCAGGTGGTTAGCCGAGTGTATTATGAAGGAGTATGTTTTTTTAAAGAAAAATTTCCTGGGCATATACAAATAGAATCCCTAAATGTATCCATTTAGTATTGGGCAGTAAGAAAGTTGCTTCAGCAGTACTTTGTTAAGTAGAGAATTAGAGAATAACCCTGTTTTGATTTCTTCCATCAGAATCATCTATATGAGTTAGTAATGTTGTGATAAAATTGTGCTAAAATCTTTTTGGTTTTCCAAAACCAATCTCTGTGCAATCTGTGTGACCTCTGTGAAGAGAAGAGTCCATCAGCACGGTAGTTGTTGGGAGAGAATTACCAGTGTCTGTTTTCCTTCACTTGGAAGGTATCCTAGCAGTTCTTTTGTCCTAGAGATAGTCCATATGCTCAATGCTTTGCCTGGTAGATGAATGAGCCCTGTGAAGGTTTTCAGTATTTGATGTTTGAAGCGAGTTGGCTGTAGTTCTAGACCTATTTAGTTTTGCAAAGCACTGGGATTTTAAGGTGGTTTTTTTTTCCCCACCAAAAAATGTTTTGGGGAAAAAAAATTTATTCAGTTGTTTCTCAAAGTTTTCTATAGCAACAAGACTGAATTTAGAGAACTGAGTTTTATTTTTTTTAATAACTTAGTAGTGCCACCTTCAGCTTGTGAAGAGCTTGAGATTCTTCTAGTAATTGAATAGAAAAACATTTAATGTGGAATAATTGCTTTAAATTTATGGAAATAAATCTTCTAAATCAATTTTTTATTTCCTCTTGCATTTTACTTTTGTGTACATGTGAATGAATGTCTCTGTTCTAAAACTATAAATGAGGACTAGTGTGTGTCTCTATGTGATTGAGCTGTCTGGTGTCATTCAGTGTAATCTTTTTATATTTAAGCCTAGAAAGATACTGAACTTTCTTTTATTCCATAGATGAAACCTGCCTGTATTAAAGCACTGACTCGCATTTTTAGAATTTCTGATCAAGATAATGATGGTACTCTCAATGATGCAGAGCTCAACTTCTTTCAGGTACCTCTCTTGCTTATCCTTCCACCATGCTTAAAGGTGAACTATATAATTCTGGAAAAACAAGGGATAGGTTTTGAATAAATATAGTAAGGTGATGTAGTGGTTTTCAGTTCACGTCCATTACTTAGTTCCCTGAACTGTAAGGGAATCAGGCCTAAATACTAAGCCTCAAGTGCAGCATAGAAGAATGGATTTGTAAAAACAGAAATGAAATTATTTTATTTCTAACCATTCTGCAAGCTTGAGTTCAAGAGCAAAATTTTAAAATCTATTAATGTACTTAAAAATAAAATACAATTTGTACACCTTTATTTCCAGTAAGAAATTGCATTGTCCTTAACTAGCTTATCAAAATGTTTAAGGCTGTATTTCATACAGGAGATGCTGTTTGTCCAGCTCAACAGCCAGTGGTCCTAACATGCTGTTTTTGGGTTTTGCATTAGAGAATTTGTTTTAATACACCACTGGCACCTCAAGCTTTGGAAGATGTAAAGAATGTAGTCAGGAAAAACCTAAGTGATGGAGTTGCTGATAATGGATTGACATTAAAAGGTGAGTCTTATTTAACCCTTAGAAGATGTGTCTTTATACAGTTGATAATCACTCTTACATACAAAAGGTGGTCTTTTGGAATATGATCTGTCTTGATTCTTTCAGACTGCAAGAGCTGAGCTTACTAAACAGTGATATCTCAGTGTTCTTTAAGCCCTGGGAAGTGCTAAACAAAATTCCTACCCAGTTATTTTGATACAAAAAACCTAAAAGCAGTCTTCCATGGGACCCCCTCTCCAGGCTACTCCAAACTAAAGCTTTCTGTTTTAAACTGTTGAAAATATTTAGGTTATTTTCATATAGCTAAGTTCTTCTAAAATGCTGGTACTGAAAAAAGCAAACAACAACAGAAAACCAAGTGGATTGTTTGAAGGAAATGGTTCCTTGGAGGATACTTTTACAAATATCATGATTTCTGAACGTTCAGTCTGTGTAGATAATGCTGTAATATCACCCAGGAGGTTTAAAATTTTAATGTGTATTTTGAGCTTTTTTTGTTTTCAAGTCTGATACTGATTCTATTGAAAACACTTGTAGCAGGTAAAGCACTTCAGGGCCCTAAGATTTCACCATTTTTGATTTTTAGGTTTTCTTTTTCTACACACACTTTTCATTCAGCGAGGAAGGCATGAGACAACTTGGACTGTTTTGCGTCGCTTTGGCTACGACGATGACTTAGAGCTTACACCAGAGTACTTGTTCCCTCCGTATGTATCACTGATTTCAGCTTTCCAAGCTTGAGTTTAGTCTGTGCTGCTCCTGCTTTGGCAGGAGGAAAGGGTTACTATAGTGTGCTTATTTAACACGTTGTTCTTCAAGTACCTCCCCTACTTTGTCACCACCCAGCCAAAACCTTCATGTGACTGAACAATGTGAAGGAAGAACTCTCTTGTGCCAAATCATGTTCTGCTCTCTTTCTTCATAAGAAAGGTGGCAGAAGAGATTCTTAATACAAAACTGGAACATAAATATGAGCAGTTGCATTTTGTATGTGGCATCAAATTCTAAAAGACTTGCCAGTATTTTCGTAGCATTTGAGACCTATTGAAAATCCCCAAATTAAAAAGTTAAGAGATTGACCAATTCTGTGGCTTCTATTAAAAAATGTAACGGCATCATTTTTTGTTAAAAAACCCCAAACCCCAAAGCACAAAAACAAAGCAAACCAACAAAAATGTAATTATTATTGAGCCATATATCATACAATATAAAGGCACTCACTCGTCATTTTAGAATTCCTAATAAAAAGTTTGTGCTTTGATCTATGTGAAGATAAATTATTAAAATTAAGTGCCAGGGTCAGATACTAAATGTTATAATTCATGAACTATGTATTTTGAGTTTTAGTATCCTATATTTCGTAAACAATTAATGCTTCTTGTATTTGTTTGTGTTTTCAATAAACAGCCTAAAAATTCCCCCTGACTGCACAACAGAACTAAATCATCATGCATACTTGTTTCTTCAAAGTATTTTTGATAAACATGATTTGGTAAGCATTTAATCTGAGTGTGTGTGTGTGTGTGTGTATCCTTATACTTAAGAGCCTTAGTTTGTCAGGAATTTTGCTAACAAAAACATGTTTTTATCATTATGTCATTTTATTCAGAAACTGGCTTTAGCTTAACCTATGGAGTCAGAACTAACCTGCTGCTTATGATTGTCTACAGGGAGAGTTGGCAGGTATAGTTGTAGTACCAAATTGTTTTTAACTAGCTCATACATTTAATCTTATTAAAAAAAAAGGAAAGAAAAACTATTAAAAAGAAAGCGGCTCAGTTTCTTGAATCTTGCAAGTGTACAGCAAGAAAATACCAGTTTAGAACAGACATGAATTAAGTTATGTCTGATACTGTATTTTGTTTCAGGATAGAGATTGTGCTTTATCTCCTGATGAATTGAAAGACTTGTTCAAAGTCTTCCCTTACATGCCATGGGGACCTGATGTGAACAACACAGTTTGTACAAATGAAAGAGGATGGATCACGTACCAAGGGTTTCTCTCACAGTGGACGTAAGTGTGATACAGGACATTTTAGTAGTTGAGAGCTATGGGTATGATGATATGTTTATAGATTCCTCTTATAAAACTACTTGAAAGAGTAGAAGTTTAATAGTTGAAAATTGACCCAAGCAGTCAAGCTTTTGTAGCCATCCAGTGGCCAGATCTTCAGACTGTTTTTATAGCCTGTTCAGGATTTGGCCAGTATTTAGTGCTAACAATGAAGAAGTGTCTCTTCAAAATGTGGAAATCTCTATGATCCCTGTTGAAATGCTATTGCTGTTGTTGTACTCCTTGGAGACAGTTTGAAAAATGGTGCTCAATAATGAGGGGTTTTTCCCCAATTTAATATACAGAAAATGAGGAAAACGTTATTTGGGGAGATAAGAAAATACAATGTGGGTTGATAGGCCTCAGCAAGTACTGCCTTCAAAATGTTCTGGTGACCAGTAATACTGGTAAAGTTACCACCATTTACTCTCAGAGAATTCTGTCCTTCAGTACTGCAAAGTGTCAGGAATGTTTCTATCATGTCAATCTTGAGATAGGAGATAAGGATTGTTTCAGTACTATAAAGAACTGGTACCACAGATGGTGACAATTAAAAGGTTTTTTTGTCCCCTCTGCCAGACTAACCACATACCTGGATGTGCAGCGTTGCCTGGAGTACCTGGGTTATTTAGGGTACTCCATACTTGCAGAACAGGAATCTCAAGCGTCAGCAATTACAGGTAATAAAAATCTGATACAACAGAGAATTCTAAATTTAGAAATACACTGAAGAGTCTGATGGTTCATCTATTTTCATTTGTTCTGAGTCTTTCTGCTCAAGTGAAATTTTTAATTCAATATTTTTGAGCGATTGTTTTGTGTGCATTTTTGTGTTTTCACATACATATATGCATTTACATCTTGTGAAAAATATTTGTGTTTTTCCAAAAGTGACAAGAGATAAAAAGATAGACCTCCAGAAAAAACAGACTCAGCGAAATGTCTTCCGATGCAATGTTGTTGGAATGAAAGGCTCTGGGAAAAGTGGAGTTCTTCAAGCTCTTCTTGGAAGAAATCTGATAGTAAGAAACATGTTGCTTCTATTCACCTATATATGCTCTTGATTTAAGATTAGACAGCAGAAGTGATTGATCTTAGGACTTCAATAGTTATTACTGAGTTTGGAGAGCTCTTTGAGGAAATACAGAATTACTAAGGAGGAGTTTGGGTTTTTTTGATTTTGTTCTATTTTGGCAGTGGCTACTGCACACAATAATGACTTGTACATCATAGATTATAGCTATGCATTTCCTTGCAAAAAATCCCAAAGATTACTATAATTTTCATTCATTAATAAATGGAGTAAACCAGCTGTTCAAATCTGACTTAAAGGGAAAAGTTGCTGTGATCTAACATGAAATTCTACCTTTTCAGAGACAGAGGCAAATACGTGCAGAACACAAATCTTACTATGCCATTAATACAGTCTATGTATATGGACAGGAAAAATACTTGCTGGTAAGGTTGCCTCGTTCTTCTTTGCCTAAGACTGGTTAATGTTAAAATTCTGTAAATTATTCAGACCCTTCTGCAACAAACTAGTTTTAATTCTCTCTTCTTCTTAATTTGAATTCCCCCCAGTTATTTTCTGTCCCAGATAACTTCTGGTTTTTTATGCTGATAATTTAGCATTTTAACAGGTAAATTAACAGGTTATAGTTAAGATAATTAACAGGTTCAGGACCTGTTATTTTCGAAACCTTGTCCTGAGTTGTACAAAACCTAGTCCTTTTATGATCACACTGCAGGATATCAAATTATAACGTGATAAATGATCAGAAGTCAGTCTACCTATTCAGTAAGAAGCATCTGTCACATGGGGTGATTAAAATGGCTAAAATTAGTATTCAGTGGGAGAAATCAGTTCTTTAAGGCTTGTTCCATTCTAGTTTTCTTTTATGATAATATGATCTCTTTCTTTGTTTTCTGAGATCTAGTCCTCTGCTCTGGTTTTTCTCTGTAGGATGAAGGCCCATTTCTGTGGGTGTCTAAGCCTTTGTTTTAAAGTAAATATCACTTTTTATGCTGAGGTGGTGATTGCCTGCAGATGTGATGTTAACAGCTCACATATGCTGGCTGCATGGTAAATTCTTACTATTCTTTTTCATTAATTCTGCCTATTGTCAGTCCATTAATTTGAAGGATACATAAAAATGAGCCATAAAAATTATGAGACAAGTTTTAAATTCCTTTAACTGCATAATGACAAGCTTTTCTTCCTCTGCAACCATCTTTTTTTCCAGCTACACGATGTCAGTGACTCAGACTTTTTAACTGATGCTGAGGCCATATGCGATGCTGTCTGCCTGGTATATGATGTCAGTAATCCTAAATCTTTTGAGTACTGTGCCAGGATTTTTAAGGTTTGGAGAGTTTATATTTACAAACCTTTACATTCATGTTTCTTCTCACTGACTAAATATTCAGTGTCAGTTACCTGACCTATACACTGGTTCTAGTGCTTAAAAGACATTTTATTTCTAAGTGCTGGTTTTATATTGTGATGCATTAGCAGTGATGCGGTTCTGTTGCTCATACAAAGCAAACATCTACTTTTCTATGTAAACTACTCTGCTTCTAGAAATGCCCCACTTTAGTGCCATGAATATATCTTAATGCTGCTGCAAACAGTTCAATGCAGCCTGTTCCAGGTTGAATGTGTCATAAACTGTTTCTTTCACTTTTTTTTTCTTTAAATTTGCAGCAGCACTTCATGGACAGCAGAATACCATGTTTAGTGGTAGCTGCCAAGTCTGACTTGCATGAAGTTAGACAGGAATATAGTATTTCTCCTGCTGAATTCTGCAGAAAACACAAAATGCCTCCACCCCAAGCCTTTACTTGTAATACTGCTGATGTGCCGAGTAAGGATGTGTTTGTTAAGCTGACAACTATGGCAATGTATCCGTAAGTACCAGAGCTGTTCTGTTTTCCATGTGCATGGTCACACAGCACCACTCACTGCATGCCATTGTTAGCCACAGGATGGAACTGCCTCACCGAGCTTTAGCAACAGAGAGACATCAATGACCTGAGTAGAATCTTTAAACTATTTCAAATTGAGGAACTTCACATATATCCAACACAGAAATCAGTCTCAGCTATTGTTGCTAAGGTGTTTATTAAAGAATACCCTAGTTCATCCAGCTCAAGATGCAAATTCCAACGAATAGGGTTCTGTTTGGTCTTTATTTGGGATACAAAAAGTCTATCAGTTTTCGTATCTTGGTGTTTTTGAGATATTCATGAGTGAGTTGTACCGTAATCGTTGTTGACAGCTCAGCTTGACAGCTGATTACAAGCAACAAGCACCTTAGAGCACAACAGTTCCCCGAATGCACTGCTTAAACCTTTTGTTTTCAGGGTGTTTATTACTATGTGCTTCAGTTCATTCATCTAATAAATCTTATAATTTTGATAGAATTTTTGTATAAACACCTTTGGACTTGAGGTGCAATATAGTTAAGCTCAGATTCTCCTTCACTACACATCTCACTGTTGCTAAACTCACTTTGCATCTCTTCTTTTGGTGGGTGAAGCTTTTAATATGGTGATGAACTACATAAATATTACAGCAGATGGAGTCTAGTATGACAGCTGACATTTGCTTTAAAATAAATAGAACTAATGTCATTTTCATCCAAAATAATAGGGTATTTTAAATTATTTGAAATTGAATTTACTGAATTACATCTGTAAAGCTTTAATTTTGGTTTTGGGTTTTTTTCTTTTTTCTCTTGTGTTCATTTTGTAGCACTGGAATACTGGGAAACCACTAAACTGTAGCACTGACCATATGTCTGTCATATCAATATTCCTGCTTCTCCCTTAGTTTTCAAGCATGTGTGTTTGGTAGGGTGGGAAAAATAGAGGCAACGCTCACCCTGTAAAGAGTGCATTTGAAGTGGTAGAAAATGTGGCTTCCTTTCCTTTGAAAAAGGGGTGTTATCTATTGCTGTGCAGACATACTCAGAACCCTTTAAATGCTTCCCCCTTATGGGAAATTGTATCAATTCAACAAACATTTTCATTCATGTTTGTGCTTTGCTGTTAAGATCTGTATATGGTGGTAATGCCAAAAGACATAGAACCTCTAATCTTCAAATTCTGCACAGCTGTAGTTGTACCCTTTCTTCCCCAGTGTATTTTTTTTCTCCTCTCCTAACTCATTCAAATGTACCTTTTATTCCTAAATCTCTCTCTTGGTTGTGGCACAGTCCTAATGTGCACCTGATTTGATGAGCAAGATTTCAACTCCTGTCCTTCTGTGTGTTTTCGCAGCCATGCCCGGTTACGCTGTATGTGCGCCTGCAACAGGTGTACATTTTGCATCTGTCAGAACTTCCTCAACTCAGACTTGCTGCAATCTGTAAAGAACAAACTCTTCACTGCAGTTCTTAACAGGTCCTTAACTTTATTTACTAGGTACCAGGTGTGCTTTTAAAATAAAGGGTGTCTTTGAAAAAGCAATTGGTAACCTTATATACTGCAGATTTTTCTCTCTATATCCACTAAATAGGCCTATACTTTGTAATTGTCATAGAATTATCAAACTTGGTTTAACTTGAAGGTTCTTTTGAGCTTAGTTCAGCCATTTTTCTGAAACATTACCGATTTGGTTGTTGATTCAGGCTCTTTGTGATTGCAGAAATGCTGCACAGGAATTAGGACTATGTTTTTAGGGAACTGCTAATAGACACTAAGTAGTGTCTACAAATCTGTGTAATGTTTCTCACTTGAGACATTACAGGTTTGTTTAATATTGACTAGATGTCGTGCCTTTGAGATACCAGTTACAGAGATACGTTCATAAAGGCACAGCTTGACTTACAGCAGCATCATGTAACATATTACATGTTTGTAATTGCTAGTTTGATATTTGGGAGTTCATAGAATTTGTGTGTGTGTGTGTGTTATGCTTGGTTTACACAAAGAATGAGTATTTTTTGTTAAAGAAAAAAATCCAAATCTTTTAACGTCCAATTCCTTTCTGAATGAAATGCAACACGTAAGAAGTGGTAAATGCTTAAATATTTGCATTTCCAGAAACTTTTGGAAAAACAATTAGTAAAGAGAGATAACTGGTTTTCAGCATTGAAAACAGTGCTCTAGCTTGTCCTGTGTGTACTGCAGGCATTTTTTGATGCTCAGGATTTACTAACACCTCAGCACTTGTCATCACACCCCAGAAAATGGGAGTTCAAACCAAACAACTGTTGGAGTGCAGTGGTTCCATCATCCACAGCCTTCTTGGAGGATTAGATGGTAAATGTGTTTATTTGAAGGCCATGGTTGGAATATCCTGACATGCTGCTGGTCCATGTACATTACTACTTGTTACAAGTTTCAGATTTAGCTGCTCCATGTAAGAGTGTCTGTCTCCTTTAAATGCAAGTTACACACATGTAGGAGGTCTGCTGATACACCCACCTACAGGACTGAGCATTTTCCTTGTGAAATACCACTTTAATCCAAGATACAAGTGTTAATCACAGAGTGAGAATTCAAGGAAGGGTGAAAAACTCGTTAGCTTAGGAAAAGACTGAATGAGTGAGGCTCTTCATGCTGCATCTCTTCTACAGCAGTCATCCCATAGACAGAAATCCTTGGAAACAGCAATCTCTCTGCATGTTGTCAGTCTAAAACTTCATTGAGCAGTCACTACTAGAAGATCCCAGCCCTTCATTATTGAGGCTGAAATCACCTCTAACACATCTTCATTTTTTGAATGGTTTTGGGTTGCTTCCTTTGCCGTTGTGGCTTGTTTCTCTCTTGTATTGGTTTTTTTGAGTCCTGCATTAGACATTGAACTTCATTCCTCTGAAATACTGTCAGGGTCTCAGGGTATTGGAATCTTTTAATGAGGTATGGGATGCTGTCATTCCACACCTTACCACAAGGGAGTGTGGAACAAACATAGGAATCCACTACTGCCTAAAAGGTCTGTAATTCAGGGTAAGGAGAATTCCTCATAGACACTTCACTACAGAAAGAAGAATTATTTGCTAGAATCCCTTTGTCTCTCAGTCACTGGGGTTTGTTGCAGGTTTCCAGCATGCTCATTTCATCTCATCAACTCCCTAAGCAAACACCTTGCTGCAGGTTATTTACCATTCAGCACATGAGCTGCTGCATAACTGCACAAATGGTGGAGCTGGGATACCTGTGAACAAGAGGCAATAGCTCCCAGTTGTAGGCGCAGGAGGATAGAGATGGATTTCTTGTATAAAAATTATACATCTAATGATGTGTGATTAGATTAGAGAAATCATTTGGATCAAGAAGGACTTTCTGATTCAGTTAGTTTCTGTAGCTTTTCTTATTTTGCCTTCACAAGTGCTTACCTTTAGGTCAGATAGTTGGGCAAAAGTTAAGTAACTGATGAAGGAAGGAGGTTTCTTGAGAGTACTTTATTCTCCTGATTGCATCCTATTTCTTTAGGCTGTGGAAGCTTTTCAGGTAAATCAAAATTTTTCGCACTGGACCCTTCCGGTGCTATTTGTTGCTAAGTAAGTCCTAAACATTCTTACCCAGGCACGATACAAAATGCAATTGAATATTCCCACCTTAGTAATTAAAGTGAGAACGCTGCCTCTGTGCAGCTGAGAAACCTGTTCATGCCCCCCCTCAGTTTCTCTTCTGTGGACAGACTTCAGCGGCTCCCCTGAGGGCTGCAGGCTGTTAGAAAAGCAAGTTCAGCTTGGAGATTGCTGTGTTGGTTTGAACTACCCAGGGTCACACTTCATTGGTTCTTTGAGGAAGGAGGCACAGCATTCAAACACTGGACATGCATGTATGAGACTTGCTAATATCCTGTAGTATTTTTACAGCTTTAATTTGTTCTTTCCTGTAGGTGTTCACTTGTATTTGTCTGGCTGGCACCTAATCTCTTTTTGCTACATTGTTTTACCAAAAGCGGGATTTCTGCTTTTGTCATTCTAACCCTTTCTTTAATGATGAGCTTGGATTTTTGGCTTTTTTTTCCCCTTGGTTTCAAATCATCCATGTTGCCTTTAGCTTGTACAATAGTGGCATTTTTCTGTCAGCTAAGTTCATTTCAAAATAAGATGATCCTAATGCATGAGAACTCTGTTGTTCAGCAAGGAGACTTCTCAGAGGATATTTTCCTTCTAAAGTTTTTAAAGCATTGTCGAATTGAAGTTCTACTTCCATATGAAACCTGGTTGTTTCAGGAATTGCTAGTAAGGTTTTGCTTTCTGTGAAAACCTTCCTTCTGTGAAATTAAAGTTAAGACGATTCATTATTATTATTATATTTTCCTGTAATAATGGGAAAGTTCTAAGAGTATAATCCAGGATGTGCAGTGTATGCAGTTTATTTTTCAAAACTTGTGTATTGCCATTAAATCTAATTGCAGAAATCTATCTCTACACTTAAGTGTCCCCCAAATTAGGACATTGCTAAATTACATCCCCAATGTAATTACATTAAGGCATTAGAAATTGCTAATTTATTTTCCTCCTTCTCTAAGCTGTTCAATACCCCAAACTGCATAGAAATTTGCAAAGCTGTGTCCCCTGATTTCTTTCTAACTAGAGTGTATTCATTTGGCATTTTACATTGGCATTCTTAGGTTTTATGGATAATAAGATGCATTTGGAGCTTTGCACATTTTAGATGACTAATGCATGGGGGAAAATTGTAACTGCTGGACTTAGTTTGCATCCTAGGAAAATATGTGCTTGAAGGGAAGCTGCAGCAGCTTGTGCAGGTTACGTGATGCTTTTGGAATTCAGTTGCTTATATTTAATGGTTAGAACCTTTGTCAGAGCAGGCTGCTGCAGTTGCTGCATGAACTTGCTTAGAGTTCTGGTGTGAATAGCCATGTGAGCAGCCTGTTGGCCTCACCACTGTGCTTTTTAAATGCTTTGGAAGTTACTGTAGGAATGTTTTTGAACTTCTGTATTTAAGGATAAACCTTCCCAGACCTGGGAATTATTCTGCTGCTGACCTAGGGAAAAGTGTCAGCATCAGCCCTGTAACTCAGTAGTTTTCTGTGTGTATCCATGGCAGGCATGCTCAGTTAACCTCTTAGTAAGTGCATGTGACAAACTTCTTGTGAGTTGTTTAAGTCTCTTGAAAAAAAGACTGTTCAGATTTCAGAGATCTTATTCAAAAAGTGACAAGATACTTGACTCACTGTTAAGGGTAGGTTGAATAAAAAGATGCCCTTTTTTCCCCAAAATGTGCATTAAAATCTGAATTTCGTGCCAAAGGTGAAATTTCTAGACTTTTGTATATTTGTGGAACTAATTGTATGATTAAGTGTACACAGCGGCCTGTCTGGAAAGTTTGAAACATCATTTCTATTACTAATAAGCAAAAGTTTCAAATACAGCTTCATTTCAAATACAGATTCATTTATGGAGTCCTGACTACTCCATACTACTACACACATTCTGTGTGTGTATAAGTACACATCTATATAGATGTTTTACCCTTGGAGAGAATATTTTTTTCTAATTCAGGGTTACTCCCTTACTAACATGGCAGTAATAATTTCCACCACTGGTGAAAATTAGTTTCATGAGCACAACTAGACTGAAATAAAATTTGAATGTTATTTTTTGAAAAAGGTAGAATTTTTCAGTGTGTATTGAAAAAACTTTTTGTGCATTGTAGCCACCTTCATGTCAAAGAACCTGTGCTAGAAACAAATATTGATCTTTTTTTATTATCTCAGATTTTTTTGTTCTGTTAATGGCAGCTAAACAATATTAGAGATTAAAGTTGTAAAAATGGATTTTATGACAGCGTAAGGAACATTGAAGAAAAATTGGGCATTTTACAAAATTGTAAAGCAGTTAAGACATCCATAACGTTCTGAATTTCAGTAAGCATTTTTGAACTTCAGATTTTTGGGGTGAGACATTCAGAGTAGATTTCCTTGAGGTTGTAAGACAAGTCTCTGTCTTGAATTAGTTCCTTGTTTAAATGAAAGAGTCTGCTATTGTTAGGCTTAGAAAAGGGATCAAAGCCAATTTAGTCTCCCTTTAGACATTACAAGAGGATTTTATCATGGCTGAGAACATATTAATTGTTTTTAGAAGGATGAAGCATGCTCAGCAAGTTTCTTGCATACCATTAAATATGGACATGTGCAAAACAAGGCAAATTATAGATAGGAATCAGAAGATCTAGATGTGAGAGATAGTGCTTTATGAGGCAATGCAAAAGCATTAATTTGCAATTTAAACATTGATTTGCATGTTTAGAGGGATGGGGTTTAAAATTGTACAAATAGTTGGGCATTTGAATTAACCAAATTAAACTGGAGACTTGTTAGTTATACAAATACTCATCCAACACGGCTTGTCATGTAATCTCTTAAAATCATGTTACCTTCAGGTGATTTATTTTACATACACAGATTAGTTTTATAATTTACATATTTGAAGACAAGGTTTTAATAGTCTTTTACTAAGAAGTACCCCTAAACTACCACTGTAGTGATAAAATACAGTCTTTGAGTTCTCAACAGTAGTGGGGTCTCGTCAGTTTTAGGGCTGGTGCGTTTGAGTCATTCCAGTATGTTTAGCACAGGTGCTCCAGCTTGTGCATGTGGTGCAGGAATATTGCAGTGTCCTGTGGACATGTGGAAGTTGAGGCTGTGAAGGTGAAGTGGGAAGAGAAATCCAGTTTCTTAAGCAGTTTTCTTTGTCCTTAAATCAATTGCATTTAGCTACATGAAATCATACATTTAACTTAGCTTATTAAAAGCACAAACTCGATTGGTTTCTGGTTTTCCCCAACCACTAAGCTTTTAACAACTGCACAAGAATCAGGGGCTAGGTGGCTAAAAATCAGAAATTCTCTGGGCTTTGTGATTTGAGAGGGTTGCTGTTGTTGAGCCATGCAATGAACTGCACTGTGCATGTGTGTGAAAAGGTTAAGAGCCTACCTAGCTGAGGTGGGGGCCATGCTGTTAGCAGACGAGGAGAGCAGGATTATGCAACAGGTGCACGCCGTCCACTCTGTAGAAGATTCCATCTTCATGGGGTCATCTCTTGGTCCACGTTTGCTTGAAGACAGGTAACAACAGCCAAACCCAGGTGACCTTGCCATTGCCTTTTCCCTGTCTTCCCCTCAGCAAGCCACTTGACATCTAGTTTGCAGAGAGTTTGTCAAAACTAGCTGTAAAAAAACTAATGCTTGCAGGAAATCTTGGATTTGGTGTGTTACGTAACCCAGCAAGATATTCTTAAATAAGATCAGGATGTTTTAGACTAAAGAGCAGCTGTGTGTGCACCAAAGAGCCTGTTCTTCAGCATGTGTGGTATGACAGAACACTGGTTAACTATCTGCCTGATATGGCTCCTGCAAGTGTCTACTAAAGCATATCCAAAACTGGTTTTCTGTGTTTTGATAGCAAGTAGCAATTCCTGCTCTATTAAACAGCTTGAGCTACAGCTCTGCATTTCTCACTCTATGAACTCCTGTGTGTGCTTAGGATCTCTGTGCTCCTTTACTTAACCCTCCTGCAGCTTCACTGAGTAACCCATGGTGGTTAACACAGGCTAAAACATGTAGGCTAGTGAAGTTCTATTCTAAGTTCTATCTTTAAAGAAAACAAACAAATCAACTTTACTATTGTTTAGGAACTCCCTGTGCTTTGAATTATGGCATTTATGATAACTTGTTTTAAATGGTAGCTCCTGCTTTCTGGTAAGCTGTCATACTTGAGACTGCTGTCAAGGGTGGCCAGCCGTGTTTAACTGAGCATGTTCACAGACTTCTTGCAATATTTGGGAGAGTTGGGTCATTGCCTGTCTCCGCTGTCACGTGAGATGTGGCTTTTTCTGTCATACAGTCACTCCATACTGTCTCTTTCTGTTAGTGCCATGGTCACTGCTTGTTTCACTCGCACTCTCTCTTAGCTTTCAGCTTGGTGTTGGATGACTGTTGCTGTTCTTGTGAATACTGGGAAGAAAGGGATTTTCAAATGGTTTGATTCTAGCTTTTGGAAAAATATTACTTGCTACTTGTCAGTAAACTTTTTTTGGGGGATAGAATAAGTAGATATTCAACAGGATGGGGAAGTTTTTCATGGAAAAGCAGAAATATTAAACTCAACATTTAGAAAAAAAAGGGGAAAAAAAGCATTTTGCTGGACAGTTGTTCCCACTATGAGTCATTTATTATTTGTAGCTATTTTTGTTTTCCCTTCCTGAATGTGTGCTGGTACTTTCAAAGGAGACACATCCCCACATCCATGAGTAATGATCTGCTCCTGCATTTCTCCTCAGCCGTGTGAGCGCTCTGACTTCAGGGAGATCGGATGTGGTCAGGGCTGCAGATCAAATCCAGAGCTTTAAGAAAAGCAAAATGACTGTAAAGTGCTCATAAGGCTGAATTGTGAGCTGTTTGCCTGTGACAAGTGTAGTGATGAATTTCCAAAAGCAGAGTAGTTAAGCACAAGTTGTCGGAAGTTCCTGTCATGGAATTAACCTGGTTTTGTATGTGTGTTAAATTTCAGGCATGTGACACAAGCAGACCTCAAGAGCTCAACATTCTGGCTCCGAGCAAGTTTTGGTGCTACTGTGTTTGCAGTGTTGGGTTTTGCCATGTACAAAGCACTACTCAAGCAGCGATGATCTGAGAAGAAGCACATCTGGCCCTACCAAATAAATAAATAAAAAACCACTTTTATGTACATTCTGAATGCTTTAAATTCTGCTAGAAGTATTTATATATGCAGAGTTACTTTATTAATATTTGTAATTCATGCATAAGATTATTTTAAATTATAGCTCTAACTACAGTATTGCGTATTGTGTGGAAAAAAAGGAATTGCATCTTAACAGCCAGCTAAAATGGCTTAACTTGTGAGGCCAAAAGGGAATTTGTTGTAAATAACCTGTATATATTTAAGCAAGTAAGACATTGCTTCCCAAAAACCTATTCAGAATACTGTTCTTAGATGTTCACCATGGTGACATTCTAGTGTATAGGTGAAATTAATTTTCAGTAGAGTAGACTCAACTCAAGGATCATACTTCCTCAAGGATTGCTTATTTATTTCACATTCATCTGAAGTGACTTCATCTTTTTGGACTATAAGCTGTACCAGGCAGAATTTGTGGTTTTCATTCATATTTTTAACTGATGAACAAATTTGCCCCTCTAATAATGTATTTCAGGAGTCACCTTTGCCATTCTGGCCTATGATTTTGTATTTCACGTGACCAGTGACATATTTAAGAGTCTGGTCTTTCTTTTAAAAGGAAAAAAGTAAACTTCAAAAACTGCCAGATAACTTCATATGCTGTGTGTAACCCATGTTTTTCATTTTTCACTGTGTTATGTTTTATAACTCTCATGAATCAGACGAGCAAATTTGTATATTATAGACATTTATAATTTGGGAAGTGTTGCAGTTTAATTTCTCACATCTGTCAATCATACCCATTGAAAGCTGTGTATAAGTGAAAACTGCAATAGTACACAGTGCCTACTCTAGTATATTAGTTGCATGGATCACAGTGCATTCTGTAATGGGCTAGAATTACCTATAGACACAGCTTTTTTAACGATCAAGTAAACCAAACATTAAATTCCTCATGACAAACCTATTTTTCCATTGCTGGCCTTTTCAAGTATTTCAATAAAATAACTGTGTACTGTGTCTGTGTTTTATCTTCTCTTTCTTTCCCTTCCTGTGCCCTGGAAGGTGGAGTTTAACAGAACTTTGTCCTTCATGTGAATGAAAGGATGCTGCCGGTGCCCTCACTTGTTGGAGGTTAAGTATCGTGGTGGTGCAGTTTCTCTAACACTTCTCATGACTGCACTGCCTCCAGTTGGAGTTTATTTCTGATTTCTATCAGAACACCAAAGTGCCTTCGATGATACTTTAAAGCTGAAATGCAAATAGTCAAGCATGAACTTTGTATTTACAGTCAAGGACAAAGAGTGGAGAAAAGACCAAATAGTTCAGTGGGGTTTAGGGAGTTGTGCGCAGTGAACTGGTCAATGTTCTCGTGTTGATTAAAGAGGCTCCAGCAGTGAGGCGTTCCCGGGGAGCGGGGAGGAGTCCTGGGATCCTCCCGCGGAATCCCCCGAGGGACGCCCGGCCCGGCCCGGCCGCGAGCGGCCGCCAGGGTGCGCTGCCGCCGAGCTCACGGGGCCGCGCTGCGCCCGGGACCGGCG
>VZRQ01008408.1:451569-521396 GCA_013397975.1 Machaerirhynchus nigripectus | reverse complement strand
TTAATTTCTTTAAGGATCTGGGGAGAAGGGGGGGCGGCGGCTGAAGGGGGACCGTTTCCAAGCATGGGAGACAGGCTGCCGGAGCCTTACGCCAGCTCTTCCCCTGCTGTGGCTGCCAGCTCGGAGGCGGAAGAAATCGAGGTGCTGGACTCCGAGGATGTCCTACCTATGGCCGCAGAGGATGTAAGTTTCCTTTGCTCGGTATCTTCCCCCCTCTCCCCCGGGCCGGGTTAATCGGCTCAAGCTATTCATAGCTGAAGCCCGGCATGGGGACAGGAGCGGAGCCGGTGACCCTGCGGGGCGAGGGAAAGCCGCCGTCCCCGCCGCCCTCCCGCCGCCCTACGCGCCCCCCGCCGCTGGGTGTCTGCGGGCTCCAGCAGCCGCCGGGCTGGCTGCGTCTCCGGGGCCGCAGCTCCTGGCCCGGGAGGTCCCGGCGGCCCGGACAGGCTCCCGGTTCGCTGGGTGCCCGCGTCCGGCGGTGAGATGCCGGTGGGTTGCGGCTGGCCGGGCAGGGGCAGCGGACTGCGCACAAACGTGACTCTGGAGCCTGGAGAGGGGCTGACGCCTTGGCTCGAGGGGCTGCCAGGGGACAGAGAGCTTCTCTAGAATCACAGCCGTCCGGAGGGTGACAAATGCGAAATGCTCCCGCTCTCGGGAGCTGCGCTCTCTTCCAGCCCCCGAGCAACAAACAGTCGAGTAAGTTTTGTCCTCGGCTCGACGGGGCTGATGGCTTCTCTCCACCCTCCGAGCTATGATGGCACGTGAGGGTTGGGATAACTTGGCACCGGCTCTCTGCTCACCCAACCCAGAAGGACGCGAAGGGGTCCTGCGCACTTCAAATCTGCTCCTGCTATGCTGAGCGGCAGTGCCTGCAGAGCCGAGGCAGTTGTTCTGCATCTGCCGGACCCGGAGGCAGGAGCTCGCCGTGCACCTGTCTGGGAGGGAGTGAACGTGAGAGATCCTGCATTTCTGGTGCATCCCAGGACTGCTCACAGCTCTCCTTCCCACCAAACTCGGCTGGGATGAGGACTGCAAAGTGTCTGCTCAGTCTGCAGCGGTAAGTGCAGGGTCTGTTCCTGCCTGTGAGACATAGAGATACTAAATGGCTTTCTGAAGCGGGCTCTGGCTCGGGTCTTGCACCAGTATGAAAGGGACGCTTGGGAGCTGAGCCTCCAGCAATGACGCATCTCCTCTGCCCTCTATCTTTTTGACGCTCCTGGAGGAAGCCATCCGGGCATGCTTAGGGACAGAGCCTGCTCTTTACCCCCCAGCCCTTCCTTCTGAATCACCTAGAATTCGGTTGCTGTTGGATTTTCCTCCCAGAGGGTAGCGGAGGAAGTGCAGTTGCTTGCTAGAGCTGCGTTCCCCAGTCTGTATGCCTGAGCACAGTGCAGTCAGGAGGGAGCGTGTGATGCAGTTTGACCTCTGCTACAACACTGCCAGACAGTCCTAAGAGGAGATGCCTGACTCAGGGGTGTGTGTAGCTTTGACTTGGAAAGGGTGGCTTTCCAGGAGCTTTCACAGTCCAGGTTTCCAAATCCCAGTACTTGCTGACATCAGACTGTGACCTTTTATTTTCTGACAAATTTTTTGCTTGTCTGGATGGTCCTACAAGAAAGATTTCCTGTTGTGATACACGTGGGCTCCTTGGAGTTACTCCAGCCTCTACACAAACGCATCCATTAGCAATTCAATCCTACCAGGGGGCCCAGGAGATGCTGAAGTGCTGAGTGCCTGGCAGGATTGGGCTCCTGGGACAGGAGTTGTCCCTGGTGAAGTGTAGATTCTCATCCCAGTTCCACTGCTGCCTTGCTGCCTGACCTTGAGGTAGGACAGCTTGGGTCAGATCCAGCTCGCAGTGTCTCACCATTATTTGCATTGTTATTTGACTCTGGTACCTTGTTTTCTGTAATCAACAAAACTAAAGCCTGCAGCTGCACTGGTTATGGGAAGCTGCTGAGACCTGGCTGTAGATGATGTGACAGAAGCCTGAGGTATCATGTATCATCTGCAAGTCAGAAAAGCAGGAAGTGGTGTAAATGCCCTCCTTCTCCTCCACCAAGATTTCCTGCTGAAACAAGCAGGCTACAGAGCATTGTCTCTGAAAATTTCAACTGCTCTGTGCTACTCTGTGCCCCCCTGGGACTTAATTGGGGGTTGATTTTGTGTTGTTGTTATTACATCTGAAAGCCTGATGGAAGCTCTCTGGCTTGGCCAGCAAGAACTGACACAAGGTCAGTTCTTTATGTTCTTTATGTGTTATTAACCACAAAAATATAACACAGTGGAGGTTTGGCTGTCACAGCCTTAACAGTGTGTAACAGCTCAGCTGTGATGTCATTGCAGCTCTGAGAGCAGCATTCCATAATGCCAGGATTCAGGCAGTCCCAAAGTGTTCTGGTTAAAGTGCTGGGCTGATTTATGATGATAAATGGGAGCTTATAAATGGAGAGAGACATGGGGAGGAAGGGAGCCAACAACTTAAGTAATAAAAAGGAATTCAGTGGCCTGATATCCCACTGTTTCTCTAGTCAATTTGGCTTTAGATTTGCCTACCATGTGAAAGGAAATGTTCTCCCACGACTAGATTAGACTCTCACCAGACTTCTGCTTTGCTAATAACACTGTGAGGAGATTTGCTTCTAAGAGTCTGATGTTTGTTGTTTTACTCAATTTGTTTTTTTCTGGGAAGGTGAATGAGGCAGAAAAAAGATGTTGTGCTGAACAGCACTTCAGACAATGGAGCTGGAAATGCACAAATGTTCAAATGTTTCTGGGGATCCCAAGCCAGTAGTTACCCCAGTGCTTCCCCATGGAAGTTGCTGTCTTCTCAATTGGCCCCTAAATCCAGGATAGATGAGAGAGCGCCTTAAACAATTCATTAGGAATTTCCTCTGTTCCATGGGACAGTGAGGCAGCAAGTCTGGGTCAGGGAGGTGACTTGGCATCAGTCTCTCTACAAAGCATAAATCAGAGCCAGTTTCCAGTTTATTTTTTCTGCTTCCAAGTGACAAGGACTTGTGGAGTGTTCACATGGTTGTGAGCATTCAAGTGGAGCTTCCTCCTATACAGCATTTTTAAGGCAGATCTGATAGAACAAAAGATGTGGGGTAAATCCTTGCAATGGGCTCTCTCCAGCCTTCCACCCTCCCACCTTGCACAAGAGGAATTACCTGTTTCTCAGATGTGGACATGCGAGGTTCAGAGAACTGATGGGTTATCAAAGAGCCTGAAGAAAGCCAGAGTCAGGAGCAGGCAGCAAACAGGGCTCTGACAATCCAGCAAGGCAATTGATGGGTCAGTGCTGGGCCGCAGGATCTCAGAAAGTGATCTGGAAAAACATTGCTAATTCCTCCCTTCCCTCAATATACACAGAGCTTTCTTGATCCCTGTGAGTAAAAACCCTTTTTCTCCTTGCTTGCCTGCAAATAGACAAAGTGGGAGAAAACAGAATTAATATGTGAATGTTTTGAGTTCATCCTAATTTGGATTTGTAAATGAAAACTGTTCTCCCTGTGTTTGGTAGATTCCCCTGCCTCCTCCTCCGGAAGGGTAGGTGATTCTGGGATGAAGAAGGATGTTGGAAATGGCATTAAATCATTTGGTTATTTCTCTGTTAGAATATACTTCTACAGTTTACTGCATGTTAATGTCGTTGCTCTTATACCTTCTTTTTATTCTTTTTCCTCCCTTATGCACTGCCTCTCAGCACTGGAAAGCCCTATTTGATCAGGTATGTGAATAACTGATATATTGTCTCTGTCTTGTGAGCAAAGAGCCTAACTTCTGAGTAATTTCCTTAGTACTGGCTTCTCCCTGCATTTAAAATACAGCCTACGAGTAACATGCTCCATGCTCCCAGTTCCCAGGATGCTGGTGTGCAAGTCATAATTATCAGGGCTGCTTTGGGCCTTTCTCTCAGTTCCTCTTCAGAGTAGCCAGGGACAGGAGTGAGCCCATCCCTGGCGGCACAGGGGCTGAGCCAAGGTGCTGCAGCAGGTGCTCTGTTTGCTGCCAGTTGGGCTGTCCTTGCTTGTGGATTAAAGGATCTGCTACTCTTTCAGGCAGGCAGACTAAGACCTGTAAAACCAGCACTGTGTTCTTTGAAATGGCTCCCCTCTGCTAAACTGACTTCTTCAGGGTTACATCATCCAAGGAGGACCTGCTGCTTTAAACTTGCACAGGATTAGCAAAGAATCTGCCTCTGTACCAAAGACTGTAGTTGTGTCAGGTGAATGCCTTGGGTCAGATCTGTAGCCAGCCAAAATGAGCACAGCTCTGAAGAGCTTCGAGCTATAGCTGCTGAGATTTTGGGTTGTGGGTTCTAGTTTGTAAATTATGCTTTTAGCTGCTTTCACTGGCACGTTTGCTTTGTGGTATCCCTTCCATCTGCCAGGTTGAAATGTGTAGCAGCTATAAACAGAGGTATTTTTCTAGGGTTGACTTGCTTCTAAACTGCAGCACTCTCTTGATGTCATAAACTTTTGTGCTGTTGTGTGTGCATGTAAATGTCACCCTCTGTAAGGGAACTTGCTCTGACGCTGGAATCATCCTGGCAATAAAGTTCGGATGGGATTTCATCCCTGCTTTATGAGGCAATAATCTCGCCTCTGAGTCTGGCTGAACTACAAAGCCAAAAGCTGTGGCGCAGCCTGTGAAAGGATGTCCTTGGTACTCTGGGGGTCCTGTTATCATTCAGCTATTAGCTGGGGCTGCTTGTTCTGATGTGTGCTCATTTATACCCGGTTAGCCGTGACCAACTGCTAATCCACGTGTCTGGACTGCAGCACGTTGGCTGTGTTAGAGTCAGCTGGCAGCTGGGAGCTGGGTATTATGATTGTTGATCACACCTAAATTGTGTGGTGTGTTTGAATTCGCTGGGGCTCATAGGGGATGCTGCCACTGAAAAGGTGGATGCACAATAAATTGCTTGTGGTCTGGGCTGAATGTTTGTTCCAGCCACTTTGAATTCTTCTGTCTCCAACGCTGGCCTTAATTTGGAGTCTTATTCTACAAGCATCCTTTGAAGTCATTGAGTCCTTGTGGGACGGGGCTGTTGGCTGGTAGCTACCTCAGGCTCAAAGAGAGGAATCTGTAATTTCCCACTGGACTTGCTTGAATAGTATATGGGGGTTTTTCCTGCTTTTTTTTTTTTCTTTTTAAGGGAAGGGAGAGTTTAACTGTTGGATTTACAGAACATTAGCCCAGGAACAATGGAACGGGCTGTAAAGGCAGACCTTCAATAATTAGCTATATTTCAGTTAGGGCTGCAGCTGATTGTTAAACCATGTCTGTAAGGCTTTATTATCAAAGAGAATGCAACCTGTGACAACTACACATAAGTCCTGAATAAATCAATAATGTCCTTGTTGCCTGTGGGCAAAGCTGACATCTTCCTGGAGCATTATATCAGCAAAGCAATGCAATTAGTCCTGCAGTGAATTGCAAGATGCTGTTTGTCATGGAACAAGGTTGCTATTCCCAGCAGCAGTGTGCTAGGAGGAGAGGGGAGCACTTTGTTTAGCTCTCATTGGCATCCATGTGAAACATGAGGACAGTCTTAATAATTAGAGAAAGCCTGTGTGTTGACCCTGGGAACAGTTGCAGCTCTCCCTGGGAGACAGGACCTGGCTGGGTGTGTACTTGGAGTGGAAATAGGTGGCCCAGGGTGCACGTGCATTTGTGACTCATGGGCTGGGAGTGATGTTTGAGAGCCACCCTCTCAGCTGAGGCATGTGGATCTCTGCACTCACCACCTCCCAGGAGAGCAAGATAAGACTCTAGAGAAAGTGTTCGAGCAGTTGGGAATTTACAGGCTGGGAGTCTGCAAGTGCCTTGTTGCTGTTACACTCCATCATCCCAGAAAACTGTGAAGGAGAGGTCAGTGCACACACAGCCTTTGAGAGGGGAAAGAAATTATTATTAATGCTTGCTTTTTTTTTTTTCCTCTGGGGCGGTATTTTAGAAACTTTTATGTAAGTTTACTGACAAAGCAGAAGGTTTCTGTTTAGACATACAAAATTTAAGGGGTTTGGTTTTTTTATGACCCCACCAACTTAAATTAAAAATTCAAAACTTCTTGATGGAAAAATTGCTGCTCAGCCATGAAGCAGAGCTTTTTGCTTGGTTATTTTAGGAGAGAGGAGTGACTGACCACATGTTCTGGAGGAATTTTTTATTTGTTTTGATCCAGCTCTAGTCTGTCACACTGGGAGCTATCAGTGACTCAAGCCAAGATCTTCAGCCACTTGCAGATTGATTCTTTTTAAGAAGTAACGGTACTTAAATTTGACAAAAAGTCAGACCCAGAACTGCTTCCTATGCTTTGAGGTTCAAAGAAGCTCCTCCCTGGACAAAATCCTGACTACTCTGAAACAAGTACCAAAATTCCTCCTGGATTTAGTGTGGTCAGCACTTCACCCAAGATCTGGGGAACAGGCAGACTTGAAGCTCTTCAGTGCTGCAGCCAGACAGTTACAGTTCAGGTGCTGCCTCATACTGTGCTTGCAAGATGTGGTTTTTATTATAAGGCCATGGCCCTCGGGCAGCTCTAACTCACTTTTATATGGGAACTTTTATAGGGATTCATACATTTATTTATTGTGCTCATAAACACCCTCCACCCACACACACACATTAGCTCCGCATCTGCTGCCTTCTGCAGAGCCTGTGCCAGCATTCTGTGCTGTCTCCGTGTAGAATCTGAGCTCTGAGCAGAGCAAGCTCTTCTCATAATTCTGCAATCACCTGGGGTTTTCTTCATTTGTTCTTCAGTGGCCAAAGCCCCATTTTTTTGTTAATTTTCTGGTAAAGTTGAAAATGTGACAATTCCAGGAGCAGCTGCTGACAGTTTCGTGCTTCTCTGTGATATTAAGATCCGTTAATTGCCTTGTACTCAGACATGAGAACATCCCCCAGTCCTTGCTGAAGCCAAGTTGCCTGATGGTTGGAGAGTGGCTCTGCAGACAAGTGTCCTGAGGAGCTGTTTCTGTGTTGCTGTGGCCTCTCTCGGGCCTTGGGTGCGGTTCTTTGCCTCCATGTCCCCAGGGCCCCTGCTTTGGCAATGACTGCAGCTCATTGGTGTTATCAGGCCCTTGGCTGGGCTGGGTGAAAGGGGCTATCTAGGATGACAGTGTTTGTTCTTGGGACAAACCTGCCTTGTGGAGGTGGTTTTTAACCTTGTTAGATGTCAAGAGCTTGTATCATCTTCTGTTTCCCCATCCCCATTGCTGCTGAGATTTTGAGGATGAATTAGCATTATCAGCATTCATCTTGGAGTTCTCACTTCTTCTCACCCATACCCTGGTTTGTAGTCATGACAACAAACTTGTTTTAAATAGACACATACAAAACTCTCCAAAAAGACCCTCTTCACTGGCTCAACACCTTGATCCTATTGCTTGTCAATCCAGGCTGTGTTTTTGTTGCAGCTGCTTTAGAAAGCCTAGATTCCTTCCTGAGACTTGTACGTGGGTGTGATGGCAACAGATGAACAGAGTTTATGGGGAATGCAGAGAGATGCCAAGTTACCCAGTCTGTGTAGGCAGCTAATGGAAAACTTGAGCTCAGAAACAAGGCTGTAGAGGTAGATATTCGCTTGCCAGGAAGAGTTCAGTTGCTGACACTACCAGCAGTGGGTGCAGCTGAACCTGCTCTGCCATGGTCTCATAAAACATTAAAATATGCTTTAAAATACGCTGACTTTGCAGCTGCCTTAAATCCAGGGCTGGTTCCTGCACGATTGAAATTGCAGAGCAATCCATAAAATTGGGGCAGCTATTATCATGGTTGGTGGTAACTGAGAAAGGGAATTATTTTGAATTTAATGATCTTGTATGCTAACTGTCCCTTTTCTCTGGGTAGCCTTTAGCACAGGCAGGCAGAGCTATTTCCCACACTGTATAAGAAATTCCACTTTGTTTACTGGGGCACTGTTGAGCTAAACATGAGCCTTCACTTTGAAAAATTTCCCTGACTATTGTTGCTGCCAAACCCCTGCCAGCTGTGGCTGCAAGACCTCTCCAGGCAGGTCTCACTGAGCTGTAGACAGTGGTTTGTGCCTTGAGATTGCACCTCTTTCTCGGAAAAACAACTTGTGTCTCACCGCTGGTTTGTTGCATCACTGGGAACAGGTGGAGCACAAACTGCAATATAAGGCATAGGAAATGATGGCAGTGATAGCAGCAGTATAGACAGGGAGGATGAGCCCCAGATTGCATTAACCTTCGAGTCCTGCCTGAATTTTGGACTATTTGGACATTATTCAATTGCCTGAATTTTGGACTATTGCTGTCTTTTTAGGGTTCATTGGGACATCTGTCCACATTTAAATGGAGTGGTGCTGCAAAGAGGAGGCTATGGGAACTGGGATTAGAAAATAGTCATCAACTTGTTACTTCATCTGCTAAGGTGACTGAGGAATCAGAGGTGCTGCTGGGAGGACTGTCCATGGTGATAACAGATTAGCATCCAGGCCCCAAAACAGCGTCTGCCTTGTCTGCCGTATCAGACGCTTCTGAAAGCGTGACAAGAAATGTGCCCCCTTCTCCCCCTCCACCAAGCTGTGCATTGTAAACGGGAGAGACATTTTAAAATCTACAAGGGTCTCTTGGCAATGCACAGAGGGGGTTCTGCATCTGCCCCCCGCCTTGAGGTCTAATCTCATTTACAGTTGTCAGCGTGGGCTGCTGGAGGAGATGAAAAGCAGAGGACAAGGAGGGAGAATAGATTAGTCTCGAGCAGAGGGCACTGGGAGTGCACCTGCCTCTGCCCCGCTACCTTGAGGAGGGGCGGCAATGGCAGCTGGGCATCTGTCATCTGCTGCTCTTTGAGGCACCCAGCCATGGAGCACACAATTAATGACTCAAGGGGCTGGGCTTTTGTGGGTGATAAAGCCCTGGGATTTAGGCCGGGCTCTTAGGCCTTTTCTCTGAGCAACACCATCACTTTACATTTCTCGAGTGGCGTTGTGGTGGCAGTGAGCTGCTGTCTGTGGCCACAATGCTTCGCTTTCTCCGCTTTCCCTAAACTGGGCTGACCTTTGTCATGCAGCATTAACCCTTTGACTCCTCCACTCAGGGTTATGGGGCTGGGAAAAAAAGAAGAGTCCCTTCAAATTCATTGCCCTGTGGACAGCCTTGAAGGGAAGAAGGGGCTAGTAGGAGTTGTTTCTGCTGGAGATTGGTTTGTTGATGCCCTCTGGATTATCAACTCCTCACTGCCTTCAGCCAGAGGCTTTTTTGAGTACAGCCTGGGAAAGGGGAGAGGAATTTATCCTTCCCTCAGTCAAGGAGGGAAACTGAGGCATTGAGCAGCAAATATATGTCCAAGAGACTATTCCCTCTCCAGGATAATGTCTTTTACCATGCCTGGGTTAGCCGGTGTCCATCCCCAGTGTTGTTACAGTGGACCCCAGTGGATGGCAATCTCCCAGCACTTCAAGGCTTATACCCAGATTTGGCTGTTAGCCACGATAGACTGGAGTGATGGCTCAGCATGAAAAAGCCACATGGAGGTCATTAATGATCTTCCCGCCTCCTGCAAGACAAACAGCAAAAATGCCCCAAGTTCCTCCTTAATCTTCTAATACCTCTGTACACTGAGCACCAGCCAGCCCTTGAGCTGAATGTGTATCTTTGAGATTGTATTTACATGTTCCCTGCAGTGTGAAAGGTTTGTGATCAGCTACCCCATTTCTCCTTTCCCTGGCTATTTGGACATTCCTCTCTCCAGTCCCACTGGCCTGTGCACAGACTATTGACTTTGACTAGTGCAAAAAGTTGGGAGTACAAGCCATCAATATGAACCAGATATTGGCAGCACAGAAAACACAGCACTCTTAAGCTTGTGCCAGTAAAAGCGGGCATCTCCTGAAGTGTTTCAAGAAGTCATAACAAACACACCAAAAAAACACATGGAGGCTGAGTCAGTCTTACACAGCTCATGAGTTACTGGCAGCTTGATGTCTCTTGATTTGTAAAAAGCCTCAGGAGGCTTCCTACTCATTACACATTTGTGTACTTTCCACATCTGAGCCTAGAAACCTGTATGTTGGAGTGCAGTGTCCAAAAGGGACGTTGAGCTGCGTACAGAGCCGTGTGTCTCTGCTGCTTCCTGATCCCAGCTGCAGCAGGGGGTTTTGGAATCTCTGCTCTGCTGTTTCAGCTGAATGTGCGGGACGGGATTTAGGCACATAGATCCTTGCTAATGCATTGTTCTCAAATCCTGTCTTGCACATAGAAAATCACTGAAGCAATAAAAACATTTAAGCCTGTATGTTTAGAAAGAAAGGGGACAAAAAGCCATAAACACAGTATGGATTGATGCTGTTTTGCAAATCAGCTGCTGCATTGTGCTCGGTGGCTGTGTGCTGTCATGACAGAGAAGGGGAAGAGATCATCTCATCTCCAGAGGAACAAGCCAGCTGCTTAGCGAGTGGAAACAGTTTGGAGGTCCTTTTCTACACCATCATCACTTATGCCTGCAACATTTACAGGACTTTGAAAGTTACTCTCTACCAGACCTGGAAAACAAATGTTTCTCCTCTGCAGTAGGAAGTATGACGTTCCCATTGCTTTCTGGTATTTGCAGTCAGTGCAAAAGTACTGGGGCACATTTGCAAATTAAATGCAGCAGTGGGAGTGTTTGAGTTTGACAGCAGCCAAGGAAGCTGTGATCTCTTTCTGCCTCCTCACTAGGTGTTGTACTATGTGTTGGTCTGAAGTCAGTTTGGTACCAACTCACCATGAGACAAAGTTGATGGGGTTCAGTTGATGGTCTGTTTTCCTACACTGTTGTACATATAGGCTCCTGATTTCTGTATGCCCTGGATTTTTGTGATTCAAACCTTGTACTGTTTGCCTGTTCAAACTGTAGCAATAGAAACAGTCACTTCTTTCCCTCTCCCACTCTCTTGAGTGGTGGCATCAACCCCGATTTGGCTGCTCAGGGTGACACAGGGATTATTCCATTCACTAGAGACAATATGTCTTGGTGAAAAGTGTAGCAAAACTCCTGAATGTTTGTGATCTCCCTGAGTCTCACTTGGACCTTGAATTCTTTCAACTTTAAAAGTAAAACCCCACACTAGCAAGATGCAGAGAATTTATGTGTTATTAGTGTCCATTCCTGTTGCTTAGGAACAGCTATCTGCAGTGACCCTGTGTTGGTGAGAAGAGTAAGGATGTATGAAACTGATGTTAAACAAGGAAGATCAATCTTACCCCTAGGAACTGTTCTTCATGTTCATGAGGAAAAGACGAATGAGACATCTGGAGGCAGACCTGTTAGTGACTATCATCAAACCTCTGGTCTGATGCACTTCTTCAGGGCAGTGTTCCCTGAGGAAACATCTCTGCCTCAGTGATCATTCACTAGTAGGTACCAGTGATGATGGAGTCCCTGGTTTGTGTAGCATACTTGTTTGTGATGTACAATGGTACATCACAAGTGTTTGTTGATGACAGCCTGCAGCCAGTGAGATGTAGCCTTGTTAGTCTCTTGGCAGAGAAAGGATCAATATTATAGAAGGTGAAAAACTGGAAGTGTCACAAAAACTATTGGAGGGCCTGATCCTGAATGCTCTGACTTGGTTTAGCAAAGCACTTGAAAACAAGTGTGCCAATTGTCCTGGATTGTTTATGTGTCTGACATAAACTATGTTTTGCTGGGGTTGGTATCAGAATGGGGTGTGCCCTAAGGAATTTAGAGAGCAAAGCGGGTTTTTAGTTCTTCCCCTTGGCTCTAAGACAGAGCCAGATGCTTGTCTTCCTGCCACTCCTCTCACGTTTACCCTCACACTGAGAAATAATGGGATTGGGACTTGAGCATCTTTTCTCACTGCCAGCATGAAATGATGTTGGTTTTTAGCCTTGTCATTTGCACTAGGGAGAAAAATCAAAGTGTTTATTGTCGTTCCTTCTTCCGTTTGAACTGCTGCCTCTTCCCTCAGCTACTCCCTCTTGGTTGCTGATAGAGGAGCTGCTTTTGCACACAATCCTGGATTTTGCACACACACTGCTTTTGCACACACACTGGATTTCTATCTCTGGGTTGTTCTCCTCCCCGTCAACAGGGAAGGCACAAACATTTTTCCTTCATGTGTCCTCTGACAATAATATTTGGGTCTTGGGAAAATGTTTGTTTTTGCATGGATTTGTGCATTTAGGCAGCCCTTTTTGGGGAGACTGCTCTGGAGACCATGGGAGATGGTCCTGCTGCTGCTGCTGTACTTGGTCTCTGAGTTGTGCCTGGAGACCATGGCTGGGGGAATAACTTCCTTCCAACCTAAATAAAGTGTCTGAAGAATTTTTCTTCATTTGTAAGTTTGCTTTATCACACTTGGACTTACCAGCCCTGGGAACTGTTTGGGCAGGTCTTGTGCATATGTGCTGTCTGCAGGATTTGCTTTTGACATGTTAAATATTCTGGTGTTGTCTCCTCTAGGGCTTAATGAACCAAACTCCCCTTCAACAAGACCAGTGCTCTGGATGGCTTATCCCAGGGTAGTGGTAGCCAAAATTCGTCCCAAAGCACTGTTTTCATCTGAAACAGTGTTTTCCATCTTTATTCCCTCTGTGCTCCATGAGCTGAGAGCTGCCATTGCTGCATTGATTTATGGGATCTTCTAGTGTTGGTACTGGTGGCCAAGAAGAGCCAGAAAGTCATTTGCCAGCTGCTGATTTATGACCCTTGTGAACTGTCCTGAAAAGCACAGTAAGAATTTTCTGGGCCTTACGCAGTTCCAGCTGACTGGAAGCTACAGGCTGTTATTTGGCCATGTGGAGTAATAAAACTGTGAAAACTAATTAACTTTTGTGCCTACTGCAAAACAAACAAGATCATGCAAAAATGGCTCCACACTTGCAAGCAACAGTGACTTGATGGGTTTATAAGCCTGTGTTTAATGACCAAGCATGTAGTGGAATGTGTGAAGTATGTTCCTTTTGCTGGCTTCCAAAGCTGAACAGAGTATAAGAAGCTTTACCGATCACTGAGGCTCTGAATACCAGCTTGGGATAATGCTCTGTTTCATCCTTATTAATTATGTAGCTGATGTGTGGGTGGAGGTTTGACACAAAGCTGCATTGGATGGTTTCTCGTAGTCTAAACCAGCCTGAATCACACTGAGCTGCGGTAGTTCATTCAAGGAAAGATGCTCTCTGCAGTGTGAGTGTTGTAGTCTTTCTGAGGTCATTCTCTGCTCATCAGATGTAGCTGAATGAGCTCTTTCCCAGTGGGAACACCAAGGTGTTTTTCTGATGTTAGCAGGCAAAGAGTCAGCCCTGCTCAGGACCTGTCTCCTTTGGTGGGGATGCTCTGTGTGTGCCAGCTGTGATGTTGACATCAGAGCAGAGATGTTTCTGAGTGCCCTCGTATTGTGTTCCTCACCAATGGCAAGGCACTTATCAACATTGTATAGACGATCCAGCCTCTGTCATCCGACACCGATTCGGACGGAAAGAATGACTGGCTGTTCTTCTCCCTTAATCAAATTACTAAGGTAGCTCTCCTTCGGTCCCACCACTTCTGCATTACTCAGTAGCCCCTAATACTGGATGTTTAACTCTGTGTTTTTAAGAGTCAAAGCTGCTGATTCCTGTTGTCCTTCCCTAGGATCTCTCAGTTTAGCCAAGATAATTGTCATGATTGCTGATACAGGAGCAGGTATTTCTAAATTGAAAGCGAAATCATCTTAAAAGCAGGAAAACCGTGATGTGACGAGATTTTTTAAAATTATTTATTCTCTTTCTGATGGATGTGCTTGAGTTGTGGTACTCAGTACCAGAGCACCAGCCAGCATGGGTCTATCCCAGCTTTAGTTTTCTTCACAAAGCTAAGTATTACTGCAGAGCTATTATTAACCTAAAAATAAAAGTGTGTGTGTCGCCCTGAATTTTGCAGTCTTTCTATGTTTTCATTCTTGTAGTATAATTTCCCAGGCACTTTACTGTAAGCATCAGGCATGTTTACCTACCAATATCTATTATTATCATTCCTTTTTGTTAGGTGGAGAATTATGATAGACTTTTGATCTGACCAGTGTCATGGAGAGGTGGTAACCCCATCCTCCAATCCATGGTTGTGTCTAAAAAGATATATAACTGACTAAATAAAGGGCCGGGCCAGTCTTCTTCCTCCTTCTTCCTTCTTCTTGCCCTACCTTGGCCCTTCTTGCTCTCTCTCTTTTGGCCCAGGCCTTATCCTGACAAAACGGTGTCTGCGTGGTCCTTTCGTGTCTGAGTACGACATGTGTGCATATTCACTACTCTAGAATTCTGTTTTTCACGCATCGAATCAAGTCCCTGTGGATTTTCACCTCCCTCCCAGATCTGGCAGACAGTGAAAAAAGGAACTATTTTTGAACGGAAATGTTCTGTGTTTCAAGTCCAGAGTATGAAAATGTAGTTTTTCTCCTGACAAGTTTCATGGATTCTTGCTATAAAGCTTCATGTCTATAAAGGAAGGATAAAACTTCTTCAGGAAGGGCAGAAGTTCTGATTTTGGGGGTTACAGATCTTAGTTCCTTTCAGAAACTGAAAAACAGTGGTAGTCACTGTCCTCATATTAAGTAATTTACCAAGAAGGAGGAAAAGTTTATCAGAGGAGACAAGCAAAGTCGTGTGTGGTAGAGTGGTATCAAGAGACCCAGTTCCCTTCCAGGGGGAAGATGATGGTCACTGGATTAGGAATCATTTGCCTGACACAATATTTCTGGCAACCAGAGAGATTGGCATCACTGTCAGAATGGTGCTTGCAAACCTTCCATCATCTTCTTGCTGGCACTTCAGTTCTGTCATCCCACTGGAGTGTCTGCTCCATCTGTCCTCCTGAAAGGCTGGCATGTATTGTCCAGGAGAGAAGATGAATTTCTGGTCCAAGTGCTGTCCCTGCCCAGAAGAAATGGATATAGAAAAAATTTCTTACTTTCCCTACTGAATGTGCTCTTCTGAGCTTGAGTCCAGTCTGATGGGCCTGAGGGGAGGTCACTCTCCAGAGCAGGTCCATTCTTCCATGCTGAGTGTCCTGCATCCAGGCGTGTGGTGATGGGATAGCAAGTTGTTACCACCAAGGTGCAGGTGCTGGTCTCAGCAATCAGGACTGAGGCCACTGGCTTCTTTTTGCCCTACAGGGAGGAAGAGGGAGAGATATGACAGAGCAGATATGACTGTACAGGAAAGCTTGAGTTGGGGAAACCCAAGTGCCCAGTTTTGCAAGGTAGCTTTAGGTCATGACTTCAGGCCAGGCAGGAGGCAGGATACCTTGGATGGGACAGGAGCGATATTCCCACGTCAGCACTGAACTGACACTGGTGGAGCTGCTTCAGTGCTAACCCCAGCTCAGCTTTTTTCTGGCTCCCAGTGCTGAAGGGGCTGTTTGTGACAGTCCAGGTGGTGTCTGTGCTGATGCCCCTCGAACTGGGACAGCCCTCACCTGCCCTGCTGCAGCCTTTTTACACAGAGTTACAGCTAATGAAACACAAGGTAAGAGGAGCTCCCTGCAGTTGTATGGGCAGAACTTTTCCTTGCTGATTAAATTTCCACCCTGGTTTCCATCTGGCAGCACCTGGTAGGCACAGCCCTGGTCTTTGCTGTAAGGTGTCTAACATAGCCCATTGGTCACAGCATCCTGGCACCTGATAAGACTTAAGGGGACAGCCAAGCTCTGAGCCCAGCAGCTCTCCCACGGGGCTGCCCTGCAATGTGCTCATCTCTTTTCTCCCTGATGGAGCAGAAAAGGGAGGAGCAGCACTTGTCTCCGGGGGCTGGCCAGGTCATTGGTGTTTCTGCCTGGCCTTCCTCTTGCTGGTGTTACTCACCAGATATGTCACTAAACACAGCAGAGAGAGAGCTAGAGGTTCAGATCTGATTAACCTCTACAACTTTATCCTGTGTCTTAATTGGATTAGCTGCAGGGGGGGTGGTTTTGCTCTTGTTCCTGATTTTTTCTTAAACAGGTACTTATCACTGTGACATCTGATGGAAGCAACAAGTTCGAGTAGCAAGACCTGTGAATAAACAAGCAGTGTTTGCTTCTTCGCCACTGCTCAACTAACAGCTCCTGCCCTTCCTTTCTAAGATATTGCTGTAGCTGATGCCTGTGAGATGGCTTTGAGTAAGCCCTGCAGTCAGATCTCTTGGGAGGTGTGGGCTTTGCCTAACAGCCTGAACCCAGAGTCCCTGATGGGTAACTGCAGTTCTGTCACTTTTGGGAAGGATTTCTGTTCAGTAAATGTTCAAAGCAGTATTAACTTTCCGTGTTCAGTTTCTTTCATCTTTTGTCTGAGCTTTTTAGTTTCCTTCAGAGCCTAATTCTTCTGTACCTCAGGGTTTTTGCATGTGTCACCACAGTGGCTGTGGGTTGTAGGGAATTGGCCTTATTCAGCACTGCAATAGCCCTTCCTCTTCCAGGACTTCAAAGCTTGTTCTCCAGTATCAGTTCATTTAGTTTCATAGGTGGGAAAATGGAATAAGGAGATCAGTGATCATATTCAGTTGCAATGGGGGACTGTCTGCTACAGACCTAAAAAAGGAATTGAATCCATTTGATTGTGGGATTGCCCCTAATTCATCAAGGTGTTGTCTACCTGTGTGGTGCCCAAGTGAAAAAAAGGTGAACCAGTTTACAGGCGTCTTTCCCCCATGTCCATCCTTCTGCCTGCAGCACCCAGTTTCCTTTTCAAGAAGCTTAAAATAGAAGCCTTTTTCTTTGCCATAGCTGTAATTGGTGCTGGATTGGGCACTGAAGAGGTGATGGAGGGGGTGCAGGCTGCTGAGAAGCTCTCTCTTGCATCTGTTTCTAGACAGCTGTGCACAAAGAGAGAATTATAGGTGTGGTATCAGGCCACGGTTCTGTTCCAAGAGGAATAATAGGTGTACCAGCAGCACCACTCTGGCTGTTGCAAGATCAAAAGTGCTGTTACATTACAGCTGGTAATACTGCCCAGTTTGGCAAAAGCCTGACAAAGTGTTCCAGGGTTTTAATGTATATTCAGATAAACTATCTTCCACAGTGAGGCTCAGGCCTTTGAATTTAGTCCATGTACAACAGTAAGGGGTTTTGTGACTTGATAAGAAGGTAGCTCCAAGGAATTCCCTCTTTGTATAGGGCTTGAATGTAATTAATTTGTGAACACTGCATGAAGCACAGTTAGAGTCTCAAAGCAGAGGGTTCAGTGCTTCTTGGCACCTGGGGTGCCTTTGCAGGGTGTGTGGTTGTCAGGCACAGGCTCTGCTGCTGCTCCTAAAGAAAACATGATCATTAAGTTGAGTTATAATGGCCATTAGTTTCCTTTTTCAGATTTTAATGTATTGGTGTATTTTGTGTCCACTGGCCCCTTGGCAGCTCGCAGGCTACAGATGTAAATTGGTAGCTTCAGAGGATGACTGATATGTTAATAGGTGGAATTTGATGCTCATAAAAATGAATGCATTTAATGTTGCATGGCAATGGTTTGCTTGAATTTTTAAGTCTCCTGAGGATCTCTTACTTGGAATTCTGTGGGTCAGGCTGTATTTGTTACAAAAAGCAATACAAATGGAGAGGCCCTGTGGTTTCTGAGGGTTGGCTGTTCTGTTGTCTGTGAGTACCACTTCACCTTTTTCTGTATCAAATATTATTCTAAGGAAGCTGTAAAAATGGGAAATGCAATGATATCTGAAAACAAAACACTGCAGTCAAATTCATGGTGTCCATAGAAATAGCTGTCTTTGGAGATCTGCTCAGATATTATTTTTCAGGAAAAGCCAAGTTTTAGTAGGTAATTTTTCATTATTAGGCTTTCATTGAAGGATACAGAGGACTAAAAAGATTTGGTGGGTCATTAAAATAAGTACAGATCTGCCACTGTGGGGTTTTAAACACAAAATGAAATCCTGTCCCCTCCAAAGGGGCCTTGCTTGCTTCCTTTGGGCCCCATGCTAATTTCATTGCTGGTTTCAGAAGGGTAAGGACTTCCATTGATTTTAATTTTACAGTGTTTCTTTTAGCATGCAGACATTGAAATATTCAATTTCTTTTGCTGAGGGTTTCATGAAAGGAAGCTGTGCACCCCTTCCATGGCAGAGCATTTGTGTGATAAATTGCATTTTACAAGCACATGAAGTTGTGATGATCCCTCAGATATTGCAAGGCTACACTCTGAAAACATTGGTGCTTCTTGTTTTGCCCTTTAGCGCTGTGAGACAAATACTTTGGCTTTTCATCACTTTCACAAGCGTGGGCTGAAGGGGCAGTAGCAAATACGCAGGGAGAATATTGCGATACGCACCATAAAATTGTGCCAAGGTGAAAGGAATATCCAGGCTCAAATGATCTCTTCCCTCGAGGCTTTTATGATTTATTTTAATATTTTCTAAGGTGAAGTGCTGGATCCAAGCCTTGCTACCATCCAGCATCTTTCATGTCAGGCAAAAAATCTTTTACTTGTGTCGTCCTTGGCCACTGCCCCTCCAGATACTGGTGATTTCAGCACAGCAGAGTTTGGCTGTGGAAAGTCTATTGCTGCTGTCATAATGTGCTGCTGTGTGGGTACTGCATCCACCTCTGCCTGGTCTGTTCCCAAGGGATGCGTGCCAGGGTTACCCTGAACAGTGTATCAGTTTTGCAGCCTGAGAAAATGACGGCGGTTTGCTGTGTTTCTGAGAAGGTGATTGAAAGGGCCAGATTTGCTGTGTGTGCAGCAGGAATAGAACCAGGATGAAACCACACTCCAGTGTGGAGTGGCTGAGAGTGTAGATGGCACCTCTATGACATTTCTTTCTCTAATTGTGGCATTTGAAAAAAACTCCCCCAGAGACAAGCAGGGGTGCCTGGTTGTGATGTCTTGGCTCTGAAGCTGGCTAGTTGTGATAGCAGGGATCTGCAGCCTGCTCTGGGTTAGTATAAACACATTTTTCAACTTGTAAAAAACCTGCTGTGTTTCCTTGAAGGACATCAGCAAGTATGCAGGCAAACCTCAGCTTTTCTTCTGGAGGCTTGGTCTCCCACGTAACGTTCTCATGAGTCTTCTCTCAAGTCCGTGCATTCAGTGGCAGCTGAAGGTATTTGGCAGCTTTGGGTACCAGTCACCCCTTGGGGCTGCAGAAGGCAGCACTGCACTGTGGACAGGTCACTGTAACCATCAGCTCTGTGCCACTGAGCTCTGGTGTCACTGAGCTCTGGCTGGCGTTGATTGGGCTTCCTGAGCTCACAGCCCTGCATAGAGCTCATGGGGCTCCAAGGGAGAAGGAATGGTGAAATCTGGAGGGCTGAAAATGACCTCAAGAAATTTCCCACCTTCCCCATCAGCCCTCCACCATAGATCAAAGTTATCTAGAATGTTCTTTTTCCTTGGTGTAGGAGGGATTCTCACTTCAGCTTGTCTGAGACCAGGACCACAAGGCCTGGGAAGGGAAGACTGAATGGAGAAACTACTCATCAGGACCCTCTCCTTCTGGTGACACCAGGTGGCAGTTTCTGAAATAATTTTTACTTTAGCTGCCTCCAAACTCTGTAGAGTTGAGAACTGGAGCAAGCAATGCTGGTCAATTAAAATGGCTGTCTAATTTTAATTTATATATTAAAGACTATAGTATAATTAATTTTTTCATGCAATAAAATAGGTCAGGAATTAATCTCAGCTAAGTAACCAGTCTGTGGTACTTCCTTATTTGCTGCAATGAGCATTTTTCTATGCAGTGAGATTCTCTAGCAACGAAATGCTGAGAGAAGAGGGTGATGGCCATGGGCTTGCTTTCTAGCGGTCCCAAGCATGGTGATGTGTAGTACTTTATTGAGGGCTAACCAAAACTAAAAGTCCTGTCTGTATATCTCCTGTCCAGCTCCTCCAAGCCACTCAGTATGATGAGCAGAGCCTGGTTATATCTGTTCTCCATCTGTCCCTTCCTCTGTCATCTTCGCTATCGTTAATTGTTAACGTCTGGCCTGAAAGATTGCCTCTTAGCACAGTGCTGATGGGATCTTTCCATGGGGGATTAAGGCTGCAGTGGATTGACAGGAGACAGTATCCTTGCTGTGGGAAGTTAGCCAGTTGTGTGCAAGCTTGGTGCTGCTGCTCTTCCAGTTACTCCAGTTCATATCTGGACATGGGCAAGGGTCAGTTGCAGCTCCGTGACCTCTGACCAGTACATCAGGCCAGATATGGTCTGGTCTGGGTTTGGGAGAGGCCTCCTGCACGCAGCTGCTGCACATGGCCTTTGAGGAGATTTTCTGTCTATTTACATCAGCTGCACCATCTCATGGAGGTGATTTCACACCTGGTCAGGTGATTTCCACTGTGTGGTCACAGGGCTTTAATCAAGGCTATGATAATGATAACAGCATAGTGGGGGTGCTGGCAGGAGGAGCTGAGATGTCATTTCTTACTGTGTCATGCTCCCCAGGTGGTTAATGTCTCTGTAAATCACACAAGTGCTTTCCCATGGCTTTGCTTTCTGCTACTGCCTCAGCTGCCAGGATTTCATGGGACACAGATCTCCGCTTGCGGCAGAAGCGCGGCCTCCTTTCCTTGTAAAGGTACTTGGTATGTATGTCCAGTGCCCTGAAGCACAGCCGAGGGCCCTGCTAAGCTCACTGAATCCAGGCTCTGAGAGATTATATTTCATTTTGTTTTATCGGGTTTGCTTTCCCATGGAGTCTGTATTTTTTCCTGTGTCTGCACGGGGAGCATGGGAGTATCCCAGGGCATTTCAGAAGTTCCCCCTTACCTGGTTGGTCTCCTGGTCTGCTCCTGAGAAGCCCTTGGAAACCCTTGTTGCTCTTTCCCAAAGGTGATGTGTCCTGCAGTAACCAAAAGGTATCTGTTACCTTGCAAGGGCAACCTGAGGCCTGGAGGCACAGTTGCTCCTGGCTGTCAGTAGCACAGGTGATGACTCTCTTTTTCCATATTCAGGACAGACTGGCAGAAAGTGTCTGTGCTTTGAAGCTATCACACGAGGGACGATTTCCCTGTGTGTTGATGCTTTCTACAGCTGCAACATCTTTGCAGCAGTTGCAAAAAAGTCTTGTCCCAGTCTAGAGGGAAACCTTTGTATCTACTTCATCTCAGACTTTAAATCTCAAAGATAGCCAAGTAAAACCAGCAGAGTTTGCACTAAAGGGCTCAATTTTGTTGGCTTCTTGAAGGGAATGTCAAGAGATGTTCACAGTGTTTAGATGCATTGTTGGATTTTTTTATTTAGGTATGAAAATACTGGCTGATATTCCCTTTTAAGCCTTTTGAGACGACACTTTTTTTGTTTCTTTCATTAAAATTATTTTTATCCCAGCTCATGGGACTGTACAAGTAGAAATTAAAACACTGCTTGGTATTTCCTTGCCCATCCTATCTGTTCTTCATCCCCAGCTCCTTTCAGCTCTCAGCAGCTCTCCCCCCTTCCCTCCCCAGCTTGCCTTGAAGGGCTGGGAAAGCCGGCGCTGGCGCATTATGTTGCCTGTCTGATTGTTGTGGGGTTGTGTTTGTGTGGGGAAGGTCACGAGACAAAAAGACCACCAGGCAGGGGTGGGTGGGGGATGTTCAGTCCCTTTCCATTCAGGCCTTGTGGCAATGGGTGGGAAGAGTCTTGTTTGCATGACAGGATTTCAGGGGGCGATTGCTTTTTGTTTAGGTTTCTTCCACTGCTGCTGCAATAGGCCCTGGAGGGCTACAACAAAAGTAGAGCTTATATATGAGATTCGTGGGGCTGAAGCAAAGCTGTCAGTGCAGGGGTGACTGAGCCTGACCAGCCACTGTGCTCTTGCAGCCTGGGGACTGTCAGCAAATGCTCTGGCTGGGGTGTTTGTGCCATGTCCAGTTGTGGCTCTGGTGGGAGCTCTGACTCTTGTGGGCTGAGATCCTTAGGGGGAGAATGCTCTGGAAGTGTTCTGTCTGTGGAATGAGGGTTGGAATGCAAGGGGACAGCTCCACAGTGGCTATGCTTCCCTGAGTATTTCTGAGACTTCCAGCCAGTGACTTTTATTTGCAGCATCTGCCTCTTTCCTTGCTATCAGGTCCACGTTTTTGAGAGCATTCTTGTCTTTAAACAGCGCTTACTTCCTCATCATCCCTGTGAGAAGCTGAGCTGCTGTCCCTGGCTGTAGCTCTCCCCTCACCCCATCCTTAGAAAGCAGCTCAGTCTATATTTACCACTGGTGTGCACAAAGGCAAACATTTGTCAGGGACTCATTGTAACTGTCCCAATTACCCTGATTTCATTTGCATAAGAAGATTGACCAGCCTGTGGTAGTGGCATTGCCTTGGCTGTCTGATATGGGACAGTGTGATCTGGGAAGCAGGAAAGAACTGGAGTCCCCAGGCTGGATGTGGGATGGGGAGAGAGGGGCTGTTTTGGTCCCTGCCAGCATGGGTGCTACAGCAGCCCTTTGTGGAAGGACCATAACTTGTCAGTTATCCTGCAACACTGCAAGTTCCTGACCCTGTCTGAATCAGATGTAATAGCTGCCAGCTTCCCAGAGATGCAGATTCCAGGTACGCCTGAGTAAATGCTTCCCCTGCATAGTGTGTATGTGTATATTTATCTATTTTTTGTCAGTAGGTGTTGACCCTTCTTGAATGCTTCTAGACTAAGCAGTGACCTGCCGTGTGTTGTCACTTCCCTCAGGCACATGTAACCTCTCCTTGTGTTTGGATTTTTTCCAGAAAGCTAGCTGTTCCTGCAGGCAGGCACTAAAGCAAGAGGAAAGCAGCTGGGATGGAGCAGAAGTCAGGAAGCAGGCTGAAATGGTATGATCTCTTGACCCAAAACAATACCTAGTGCTGGTAGGACTTGCTTGCACTGTAGCAGCTGCACAGCTCTTGCTCCTTCCACTGGATTGAGAATGATTCATATTTCCTCTCCCTTCCCCCCGATGCTACATGTAAAGTGATCTCCCTGTGCCCAGCCTGGCAGATGGAAACCCAAAACACTCTTCTGGTTGCAATAATGGTTCTTCATGGGCTCAACAGGCCTGTGAAGCTGCAGTGTTCAAGCTTGTGAGCTTTGGCAGAGCAGCCTTTCTGTCCCCCTGCCCCAGCTGTGTGTGTGCCTGCACACATCCACATCCATGTCTTCATCTCCCTGCTGCTTCCAGGAGGGACTCTCACTCTTGGCCATCTTTCCTTGTTGCTTGTGGATATCACCAAGCTTAGTGTGCCTCGTGGAGATGCTTTGACCTTTACTCCATCTTACCCGCTCCTTCAAAATCCTCCCTGTAGTATTTGGCAGTTTTGAATTTTTATTAGTTAGTTATTAGGTGGCAATACAGGAGTGTGTCATGGAGGTGGCTGGAGCACAGGCAGCTTATCTCAGCTACGGTAGTATTTAAATCCTCTTGCATCCTTGGGTGAGTTACTTTGTCTCTCTGCAAATTACTTTGGTAATTCATAATTTGGTAATTACTTGGGTGAATTACTTTGCCTGTTTCCCAGTTCAAAAGTGGAACTCTTTATGAGGTGACTCATGAAGAGCACTAATTAGCATTTCAAAATGTACTATGTCCTAGAGACCTGATTGCTAACAGCCAGATCCCAAGTCTCTGCCCTTTTATTTTTGGATCTCTCTGAGAAGGATTGATGATCCAGCCCAGATTTCTCAGGAATTCCTTTGTTCTTTCTTTGGCAGGACATGGAGCAGGGAAAGAAATCCATATGCGTTTTCTCAGATGAGATGCTGCTTGTGCTCTGATTCCACAACACTCACATTTTTTGTCTGAAATTACCCACATTGGTATTGTTACGTTTGCTTGGTGCAAGGAACATCAAAAAAGAAGGGGGCAGAACAGAGTCTCAAGTGGAGGCACAGATGGGCCCCTCGTGGTTCCTCTAGCAACCCTTTAAAAGCCAGTTTGTATGTTTGACTTCCCTGATGTGTTGAAAAGGCAAAGTAGGGTCAAATCTTAGATTTAAATGTGGTTTCTTTCCATTGTTGTTTGTTTTTGCAGGGAGTGTCCTGCCTTCTACTGCGTTGCTGTGACCTCTCATTTTAGCTTATGTGTTAGTGGAGCCTATTTATGAGCAAGCAAAACGTGCTCCAGACACTGAGTTAGCTTTTAAATGGTTGTTCCTAACAAATATGAAGTGAAATACTATCATTTAAGGCCTTACACTATCCCTTTTAAGCTGAGTCACTGTGTCTTTTGCTTTGCATTGAGAAAATAGCTTTGGCACATGTTCATGCAGGGGTGACTGATAGACCTAGGAGGAAACAGAGACACCAGCCACCCAGAAAGGATGGGAGGGCATCCAGTTTTCAGCTCTGCCAGTGAGGTTCAAGTAATAAGATGTGCCCTTTTTAAAAGCTTTGTTTTCCCCAGCTGTGCAAAGGGAGGAGGTGGATGAATAATGATACAGAGAGTTTTGTTTGAAATTCACCAAAAGGCTGGGGAAAACACTGTTTGTTTCTTTTCAAGCAAAATATTTAATTTGATTTGAGCTGAACCATCTGGGCACTCTGAATAGGAATATAAATAACAATTTTTAAGGAAACATTTTGAAAACAGCAGTGTCCAGTGCTTTGCCCTTTTAGAATCTGAAGGAACTTCTGAACAATCAATGTTCAAATCTAAGGCAAATTCTCAGGAAAGTCTTGGCACGATTGAAATCTCAGGAAATCTCTTTGCTTGGAAAAGTTTTGTTTTGAAAAAATTTATTCTTGCTTTGTACGTGGGAGAAAAGCCCTGCAAATAACACTGCTGATAAACAATATCATGCATATAAACTGCATCTTGTCCTGCCCTTGGAGCAGTGTTACACTTGCTTCTCTTGGGCTGCTGCTTGTAATTATCCTGGTGCTTTACCCTATCGGCCGTTTCCATCTCACTGGTTCAGTTTTGCTACAGCTCGCTTTGATGGGGGCAGTCTGGCCTTTGGTGGCTGCTGTTTGATTTGCTCTGGGTTCATGAGAATTTGTTGGCTGGGAGCAAAGGAGGTGCCCAGAGGTGGAGAGATTATACAGGGACAGACGATGGTAGCAATGTCTGCTCAAGGCAGCTTTTCTGCTCCTGGATTAAAGTTCATGCTGTTTTACTTGTCTGTCTCTCTAAGGCCTTGTCAAGTCCATGTGAGAAGCTGTTCTGTCTGCACTATTTCACTTTGTGCTGCTCAGCTCTCTCCCTGCCTCATTCCTCCTCCCTCTTTCCCCTTCCATTCAAGCGGCATCTTTCAGCCTTTCCCATTCAAGGTCTGTCTTTGCTCTCTGCCCTGTGTAAAACTTCCATGCCTTCCCTACCATTCATCACCTCTTGCTCGTTCACCTCCCTGCTTTCCTTTCTCCATTCATCTGGGCTTCCCCTCAGCCAGTCTGGGCTGCCCTCTCCTCCTGCGCCTTCTGCAGTCCTCCTTTTGTGTCTTTGCACTCCCTTCTCCGTGACCATCCAGAGCTCAGCAGTCTGCCGTGTGCTCTGTGAGGATGCTCTGCTACAAGTTGGCCGCAACTGAGGAGCTAATTAATCCTCAGTGGAAGCCTGGTGGGACTGTTTTGGGTGGATTTGTCTCTCTAGTTACCCTGCAGGTGAGAAGATTTCTTTTCCCGCTACTTCCTGGATATGCAGCATGGTGCATGAACAGGAAGAGTATTGCAATTTCCTAACCTTCCTGTTCAGTCTGGTCTTTCTTTCCCTCCCTTCTGGCTTGTTTTCCTTTTGTTTGCAGCAGTTGCAGCTCTCAGGTGGCTCTTCGGGAGGTTGTTTGGATTTCCTCATTCTTGAGAAACATAACATGAATTCTCTTAATTATGCTGGCTCTGTAATTATAGTTGTTGCCTGTGTCTTCTCTGCTTCCTTCTTTTAAATCATCTACTTGGAGGCTGTATCAGTTTTGTCAACCCATCTCTGCACTCGAATGTGCGTTTTAAGTGTTCTACAGGAAACAGAGCTTGTGAATTGCATTAGCCAGGGCTTGTCGTTTCTGGGTCTCACTGTAGCCACAACGCTGTGCTTGTGATGCAGACACAGGGAATACGGACCTGTATTTCACAGCCTCTGCCAAAGACTTCCCAGCTTGTTGAGCACCTGGTCCCCTGCAGCTCCCACAGTGCCAGGAGTGTGCAGACATCACCCCATGCTATTGAAGGAGCAGGTCGCTGCTGCAGTGTGGCAGGAAAACAAAAGTGGGAGGTCTGTTGTCCTGTGGGTGCCCATGGGGGGCATCAGGTTTGAATGCTTTCAAGCCAGTCTGGTCAAGTAAAAGGGGATTATTAGAGCTTGGGAAGAGTGGACAGGCTTGTCAGAGGAAGCAGGTGCTCTGAAAGCTTGTGTGAGCCCTGTGCATGTGGGAAGTATGATCAGCTCAGTAAAGGAGGCAGAAATGAGGTGGAGACAGGTAAGGAGAGGGGCTCTGTGAGTGTGTGCAGGTTTGACTGACAGGACAAGCTCTCTGTTGTGTGGGAGGCTGTGAAAGGACCATCCACTGCTGTCTTGTACGGCTAAAAGGAGCCCCTGATAGAGCCTGGCAGCGCCAGGCTCTGGAAAGACTTACCAGTTCTCTGAGAAGGACCCTTTCCCCTACTAACTGTATCAAAGTGGGATTTCAAACCGTGCTGTGGTTTGTTGTCAGGTTGGTGAGTGTGTAAAAGGGATTCCCCGTTCGTTGTGCTTGTGCCCCACAGAGACACTGAACCTGGCAGGGCACATGTAGCCCCAGGCCAGTCCTGCGTCTTGTCACCTGCAGGCAGAACTCTGTGCCCCAGCAAGGCTTGGACTGGGAAATCTGCATGAACAGCACTTTTCCTATTAAGTTAGTTGCATTCCTGTTGTAGAGTTTATTTAGTCATTATTTGCTTTAAGATGTCAGACACATTTTCTTTCTGTTTGAAAACGTGTGGCAGAGAGAACTCTGGGAACACTGTCCCTTGTCCCCAGTAAGAGCATATAGGAATCCAAAATGCAGCTTGATTTTTCTGATCTGTGGTTTTGCTACTTTGGCACTTGGGCAGATCTCTACTACACTTAAACCAAAGCATATTTGAAATAGCAGACACTGGTAAAGTGCAAACACTGCAGAAATTACTATTGCAGTTCAGTGCAGGGAAGCTGCAGTCTGGGTGTCAACCAGAAATTATTTGGATAGATCACCTAAGAAACAATGCAAAGCACCACAGCTTCTAGCAGTCTGGCTCCTTCCTGCAGCTGTAACTCCTGTGATCACCCTGGAAAGATGCGAGCCAGGATTTCTTGCTCTGAAGTGTTTAAATGGTAGAAGTTAGAGAATAATTAATGCTCCCAGCTCCAGGTTGCATTTGGAACCAGCCTGTTGTAGTACCTTTGAGATGGTTATGTCGTTGCAGTGCAATGCCAGTGCCTACAAGGCATTGCAGGGAATCATGTGGTACCTCTGTCTCCTCTTCACAAGGCTGACCTAAACTTCTGCTCCAGTTTAGCTTGGAAAGCAGAGGAGTCTGGGAGCTTTGGTAGCTTCTAGTCCCCATGACTGAGCAAAGCCAGTTGTAAGACCAGTATGAGTTAAATACCTTTCCCAGTCTGTTTAGCAGGAGTTTTGCTCCATGGTTGTTGCTCTAACCAGAAGTGTGGTTTGAATTCCAGTACAGGTGGGTCATTTTGGCTACATAGGTGCTATGGCACTTGTTAGCTGGAGCTTTAAATGCATCTGTTTAGCTGGAGCTTTTCTGAACCCTGATAGCCTGCTGTCAGGTCAGAAGAGAACTGTTGGGATCATCTAGTCTCTCCTAATATAGGGAAGAAAGTTTTCTGAGTGATCTTCTGCTTGACCTCAACCATACCTCATCTCCTAGGAGAACTTGCCATTCAATTGTAAAACTTCTGGTGAAGTTAGTGAGACGTTTCACTTGTTAATAGTAAAAATAATCAACTTACTATAAACTAAAGCTGTCCAGTTCTACTTCTAGCCCCTAGATGTGATTATACCTTTTTCTTGGTGGAGAATACTGTGCTGCCAAATTTCTGTTCCTCTGGACAGCAGTCGAGTAATTGCTTAACCTTCCCTTTCTTAAGTTAATGAATTGAGCCTGTCAGTGCAGCCAGTCAGACTGTACCAGTAAAAAGTGCCAAAGAGGTAATGTCACCTCATTTACAAACCTGCAGGTCACATTTCCTTTTTTGCAGGCAGTGTTACCTTGAGAGCACTCAGCTATAACATGCAAGGGTTTTTTTCCCCTGCCAGGAGTGGCGGCTGCTGAAGATGGCATTCCCCACCCTGTGCACTGGCTGGCATTCTTGGCTTCTGTCCAGATGGCTTTCTATTTATTTTTAATATAATATGTATTGCTTGCAAGTACCCAGATTTACCAAAAGACCCAGCTCATGCTTAGTAAGTTGCTGCTTTAACTCATCTGTGAGCACAATGCAGACTTTTCCTAAGTTTGCTCCTAAGTCGCTAATGAGAATTCTGTAGGAGGAAGAATGAATTCTCGTGGGACCCCATTAGTGGCATTGCCATGTGATGGTGGCTCTGTGCCTTAGATTTATTTTTGAGGCCTGTCAAATAGCCAGATTTCAGCATGTTGAATGTGTGACAGCCTGAGTTTGTGTCACAGTAAATCCTCAGACTCAGGGATGTCTGGTGATGTCAGATGCCCTGCAGAAATCAGTCCTACCCAGCGACCTTGTCTTATGATCTGCACCAAGTTTGTATTCTCATCCAGATGATATCAACTGGACATAATCTGTTTTCTGTGGTCTATTCTGATTGGTATTAGACCAGTCCTCCTTCAGGTATGCATTACTCAATATCAGTCATCTGTTCCTGTGCCGTGGGTTGCTGTTAGACCAACAAGATCTGCTGTATCCCATTAAATTCATGCCGGGCAGTTTAGGGAGCAGGGTAGGTGCCTGTCACTGTGATTGCACAGGAGTTTTGGAGCCATGGTTGGAAGGGTTGCATTGCTGATTCAAAACTGGAAGAAAGGTCACAAGCAGATCTTGATGTTCTTCCAGTGTTCCCAGACTTGCAGAAAATCAGTATTTGTAATGACTTTTTAAAATCTTTTGGATGCAAGTTATTTGACCTGCTGATTCAAAGCTAACTTCAGCAGCTGCTGTGTAACTTTCTCAAGAGTTACTGCTGGGACAGAAAGTGCATCATCATCATCGTGTGACAGAGATAATTCATTGGGCTTTTGTCCACACACAGAACAGAAACATTTCAACTCCCCTGACTCTTTCCCACTGATACCACCTATGCAACTTTTTCCAAATAATGTTAGACCAAAAACCTGTTTTGAATGGGAAGATTTGTCTGCCTCATCTGTACTAGCATAGATGCAGCTGTGACAGGAGACATATCCATGGCAGTGAATTTTACAGAAATCTTATGTATGATTAGTTGACCCAGGGGTAAGCAGGGATCTGACTGCAGGAACTTGGCCTGAGATACAGCCCCCACTGAACAGCTCTTCTCACTGTTGTGCGTCAGTTTCTGGTTTGTTTCGGTTTTTATTATTACTTTCTTTGTAGCAATAGTGATTAGAGCCTGTCTGTCTCCCAGTTGTGAGATTGACTGTGCATGCTTATGTCTTCTATTGAGTTATGTAATCCAAACCAATGCAGCATCTCATGCCGAGTATGTTGGATTTTGGATCTGAATGAAGTAACTTACACATTATGTCCCCTCATGATGTAGAAGCCCTGAGAGAGGTAATTAATATTAATACAGAATTTTGAGATTTTCCAGTCAGACATGTCTAAAACCACATAAACAATAATTATGTGGTGGTAAATGAGAGTATCACGTGTCTTATGATACTGTGGATATTGCTGTTTTCAGCTTTTGATATTTAATGCTTTACACCATCCAGATGAAAAGTGGGGTTTCTTTTATCTAGACTGCAGAACTCATTGCTTCAGGAGATTGTGGAGGCCTAAAAACCAGATGAATTCAAAAGGGAGAGCAATAGATTGGGCATTTGTACTTTAAGGATGTTGGGGCCAGTGCTGACAAGTAGTTCTGCAAAGTGTTAAATCTCTTGCCTCAGCATTTAAGAAAAGATCTTAACTGCTAAGGTGAGTTTGGTCACAACAATCACTAGGTGGTCTCTTGTTGGCTTCATCTTGTCCACAAATGAGAGACAGCACCAGAGCTGGGCTGGTGCTGTCAGATACATCACTCACCAGTCTGGGTTGTAGGCTGCCCAGCCTGTTACTGCAGCTGAGGACAACTACCCATGTAGGAATGTGCAACGTGGCCAGTGCTGGATCAAGATTAAAAATAATATTTTCACCTAAAAAAACCAACCTGCGACTTTTTTAAGTGCCTCAGCTTCTTTCCATTAGTCTTAATGCACTGACATAAATAATAAAACAGGAAGAAGCAGAGTTGGACAAGGCTTAGTCTATAAACATGTCTCTCTGCATTAAGCCTTGTGGCATAATGGAGGGCATCTCCTGCCACCCATGCTGTCTCGTCAATCATGTAATTATCTCCCTCACTTTCAGTGCTGCATCTCCTTCCCTGACAGTGCTGCTGGTAATGGAGCTTCTATTTACCCTGGCTTCTTTCTGGGGAGCGGCTTTGGTTTCAAAGCCAGCACAGTGGTATATTTAGAATAATTTAGTTCCGGGTGGCTTGAACACAGTCTGTAATTCCCCAGCTGAGACTAGAGGCTGATTTCTGGAAGTATTCTGCCAGGAGGCTGATTTGGAGAGAGGCAGTGGGATCGCTCAGAGTGGTGGGATGTGGAGGTGGCCGAGGACTGAAAGCCCTTTCAGTGGGTCCTGTGAGTGCCTCTGAGCTCTGTCATCTCTTAGTGTCTTAGCAAGGACTTGCAGCAAGAAGTCCACAGGCAGAGGAAGGATAAGAAAGAGAGTTGTATTAAAAATTAGCATGGAGACAGAAACATGAATTTGGGTACCTGGCTGAGCATGATAGGCTTCCCCTGCAAGCTGTGGGTCAGAAATTACTGGGGTCTCCAAGTTTAGGATTTGCTTGGCCTGCAGTGGTTATAGACCAGGGGCGTGACCTCTGTAGTATCAACGAGTTCAGTGTGGTGTCCAGCTGCCACTGGCTGTGGAAAGTTTGATAGGTTTCTGCACCTGAAACCTCCTCAGAAGGCCACCTGTGTTCAGAGTGTGCCTGTGCTGCTTGGCCCAGTGGCTTGGCAATTGACCTTTGCCATTGCAGCCATCATCCAGTCACACTCTGAGTGCTGCACAGCCCTCACTGTGCTGGATCACATTAACACAGGTGTGGTGCTTGTGCCCTGTAGATGGGGAGGTCACAATACCACACAAGTCTCTGGGCTCACGCTAGGAATCTTGGCAATACCAAGAATCAAACCTAGTCCCAAGCCCTCTTTCCTGTCTATCTCAGAACTGAGTGGTGGCACACTCCTGAATCTTTTCATTTTCTCATTCTTGTTGAATCTGTGCTTCCACTGTTTAGATGAAGTGCTTCTGCAGAATGTAACAACAGATGGTAGTAATGTAGGTCCCTTCTTGTCTTTATGCCTAAGACAGTAGGAGAAATGAATTAGAACAGAAATGCCTCAATAGATTGGCCAACTAGCTCGTGAACCTGGTCTTTCAGGCTACTCTGCTCTTCAGGGAAAAGGGAATCTTACACCAACCCCCTCCATCTCTACTTTGCCATGTGTTGCATGCAGAGACACACTTACCCAAATCCAGGTGACAGGCCCTCTTCTCTGGAATGCCTCCTGGCCTAGGTGAGTGCTGAGCTGGGCAGCTCCGTGCTCTCACTGCAGCTTTCCTGGGAGCAGGTCTGCCTGGGAGCACAGCTTGGTGAGGGAATATCCTCTGTGCTTAAAAGCAGTCTGGCTTTTGAGAGCTGGGTGATGTTTCCAGCCCTCGGGTTCACCTCAGGTCAAAGCAATCTAACATGCCCTAAAAGTACTGCTGGACAGCCCTTAATCACTTCATATTGTCTGGGCAGTGGTGAGTAAATTAATTATTTACAGGGAGGCGAGTGTGTGTCACTGGAGCCAGCATTAATGTTTTACCACATGCATTCAGGCAACTCAGATGAGGTGACTTTAAATGGTGGGAAGCTGGATTTCAAGGTGGAGGGATATGCATTTACCTCTGACTGGCCTTCCTCTCTGCTGGATCTCCTCTCACATGCATCTCTCACCTTTGGAAGAGAGAGCAGGATCACCAAGCATCCCTAGATTGCAGAGACTATGTCACCTAACAGTCTGAGTTCCATCCAGCAAAGCTCAGAGTGGTTTCTGAAATACTTGGAGATGAAAAGATGTTGCATGCAATTGACTCCCCCTTTCCAGTGGAAAACGGCCTACATGTAAATAAGAAAGAGGCCAACTATTGAGAGCTCCTTTCTGGTGGGAAATGAATCAGGAATTGTCATTTCTATATAATAGGGAGGAGAAGCTAAAGCTCAGGGCAATTTCTTTGCAGAACCTCCTAGTCTGGAGCAGAGCTGGGGTCAGTGCCAGGAGGCCTGACACTGCCAGGCCAGTCTCTCCCAGTAGTGTAGACAGCACCAGACCATAGAATGATTTAGATTTTAAGGAACTGGTCCAACTCAAGGCCAATTTCCAAATTAGATGAAGCTGCTTGGAGCCCTTGCCCACTTCAAAGACTACTTGTGGCTTGGGTGATGTCGAGACAAAGCCCTTCAACGAGGAAACTATGGATGGTAGCAAATGTTGCGGTTTGTAGTTTCTTGGCGGTGGTGTGGCATGCCACAGCCTGCCCAGAGAGCGCTGCTCTGGCCGGCTGTGGCTCCACAGCGAGATGGGTGACAAAGGAGGCGAGAAGGCTCCCGCATGGGGCTGGAGAAGGTCTTTATTCCGTGGCCCCCAGGAGCCCAGCGCCGGCCCATGTGCTGCTCCCAGAGGTCGGCAGCCAGCACATGGCATGGCCAGCCCAGGCAGAGAGGGGCTGGTGCCCCAAGGCAGAGAGAGCTTCTGCCCCAGTGCCGAGAGCGCTGCCCCAGTGCAGAGAGAGCAAAATCACATGCCTGCACCCTGGTTTATCTGGGGATGAGGGCGGCGGAGAGAGCGCATGGACTACATAGATGGAGTTGGGGTACCAGGAGACCAACAGGGAGAACCCGAGGGAGTGGTCAGGAATAGGGGTGGGGAGAGCCATGTGGACAGGGCAGGCAGATTAGTAAGAACATGAAATACGACACCACAAGCAAACTCTGTTCCTGCGTTCCTAAAGCCAGCCAAGGATCCTTCTGTTGTGCCCAGTTCAGCTGTTGACTCTACAGCTGCTCCGATGCCCCCAAGGGCTGTTTGCCATGGGGAGAGGAGTAGCTGGCTGCACTCTGTGAAATGTCTGAGTTTTCCCAAGATACCCATTGTCTGTCTGCAGCACCAGCCTCCACCCTACTTGCTCACTCAGCCGTGGCTGATGTGTCTTTAATTAAAGAAGAGGAACAATTTGAGATTTCATTTTCTTTCCTCAAGCAAATTTCCTATTTTCATCACAGTTTGTGAGGCCCCCTCACCTCACTTTTGTCTTGTAGTTTTGCTGTGGGACCTTTAGTTTGTAGTGTGTCTCCTGCAATATAAGGAAGAAACAGGAGAAAAACAGCTTGTTTTCGGCCAGGGAATTAAGATCCTGGGTCAGATGGCTGCTACGGTCATTAACATATTTACATTTTTGCTTAAGAGCCTGGTTGAGGATCAAGGGAGTTAAGGGCGATTGTCATTGAAATGCGGAGGAAACCTTGCATGAAATTGCCGTTAGCGTCCTATTGTCTGGGGGGATGAGGGGGGGCAAACGGCTTCCTCACCCCTGATCACTTGTCTGCCCAAGTGCGTGGACAGGCAGAAGGAGCTGTGCTGAGGGAAGGCACCGTGGTGCCTGTGCTGTGGGAGCTTTGTCACTGTGGGGCTGGAGTCAGGCTCAGCACGGCCCTGCTGCTGCCTCCAGGCGCTGTCTGTCCTCGGGTGAGACCCTGATGCTCAGCTGGGCTTCTGGGACAGTTGGCCCTGAAGGAGATCATCATGGATAAATGCATGAAGCGGCTAGCAAAGGTCAGTTGCCTCTTTTATAATAGATGGACCCGAGTGTTTTGAGTCTGCTGTCGCATGTTTTTGCACTGGTGCAGCATCACCTGGAGTGCTGTGTGCCGTTTTGGGCATCACATTACAAGAAAGACATGAAGCTATTATAGAGTGTCTAAAGGAGGCCACGAGGATGATGCAGGGTCTCCAGGGGAAGCCGTGTGAGGAGCGGCCAAGGTCACTTGGTTTGTTTGGGCTGGAGAAGAGGAGAATGAGGAGAGATCTCACTGTGGTCTTCAACATCCTCCTGAGGGGCAGTGAAGGGGCAGGTGACTTACGACCGGTGACAGGACTAAAGGAAATGGCTAGGGCTGAGTCAGGGCAGGTTTGGGTTGGATATCAAGGGGTGGTTGTTCACTGGAGCAGGCTCCTCAGGGCAGCGGTCACGGCACCGAGCCTGTCTGGAGTTCAGGAGATGTTTGGACAATGCTCTCAGGCACATGATGGGATTCTTGGGCTGTCCTGAATAGCGTCAGGAGCTAGGCTCAATGATCCTGATGAGTCCATTCTAACTCAGCACATTCTGTGATTCTATGATTTGCCATGTGTAGGACATGGGATATGCAGGACCTGCTCAACCACTTGATTTTTGTGGCTAGCAGAGACAGTGTTTGAAGCAGTTTGAAGTACTGGTGTGGATTTTGAGTGGTGACAGATGAGATTTTTATATGCTTTTTATATAGAATTGTTATACAATTAAAAAATTGTCTAAACATAAATAAGAGGACTTTCTTACAGCTGGGGTTGACAGTAAAACATTCTGCTCCAGCTTGTGGTAGCTGTGCTCTGACCCTGCTCTGAGGTATTTTATTTCAGATGTCAGTTGTTCATTGTTCATCTCTTACTTTCATGTTGTTCAGATCCACTGTTTTACTTCAAACTTATTTCTAATTGGTATCATTAATATAGTGCCAAAAAAAAGTTATATATAATAACATGGAGGAGAAGAGATTGCATAGCCCAGTTACACTACAGAAAACACCAGCTACCTTCTGCTGCTGCTTTGATTTTTGTGGAGCAAGCAGCAAGACTGTGAGCTGAAGGAGGAATGCTGGTGCCTGTTGGTGTGAGAAAGAAGTATCCTTGGAGCAGATTCACTTGTAGCCACCAGACAGCTACAGCTTCAGCTGTGCCTTTGGAAGCCAGCAGCCATATCCTGACAGCAATATCCTGAATGACAGGATGTATCAGCTCTAGCACTGGTCAGTCTGAAGTCCTTAGTGTGTCCTTGTCTGAAGCTCTGAAGCCGTTGTGTAATTTCTGTTCTTGGTTACAAAATGCTTCTTTTTGGAAGGCTTTAAAGCAGAACAAAGTCTGGGAAAAGTGGACTGTGATCTCAGCAGCTCTTTTGTGCTCTGGGGGCCTGTGTGCTTCAGCTCTGTATCTCATCCGCTTTTTGAAGGAATAGCCATGTTCCCTGTGGCTGCAGCCCTTGGTCTTTTCCTACAGTCAAACAATGAGCACACAGCACGGGGAGAGTCCCACACTTTGGGTGCTGACCCTGGCCCTCAAAGTAGAGAGGTACTTAAGCCTTCAGGGAGCAAATGGTTTTGTCTTAGATAAGCTAGGTTCTGATATTTTAAATGTCAAGATACAGTTATGGTGGTGCAGTTAAGTAGGATGTTGTTTAGGTCAAATGTTTTTGGGAAACAGGGATGAACAGAGCAGTATATGTGGGGTTGCAGGTGTTAGATCCATTCACTGAATGACTCATCTCCCAGCTCCTACAAATTCCCCTTGAGAAAGGTCATCTCAGGTATTGTGCTAATAATACTTCATCTCCTGGGTATGTGTGTCTGGGACTGGACACCACAAACAGGCTGGCCTAAAAGTCACAGCAAGAGCCAAAACTCATCAGAGCTGAGCCTGAGTGCAGATGCCCTGACTTTTGGGGTTGGTTTTAGAGTTTGATCTGTTAACTCAAAGCATCTATTAACTCAAAGGGCTGGAGTAGGGGAGCTAAGGTTCTCCAGGGATTAATACTAAGCCTTTGTTTAACACTAAACAACTGATGAAATCCACCTTTGGCTCTGATTGCCAGCTGTCAGGGAGGTATATCCAGGCCACCTCACAAGGGCAGGACAACCTTTGGCAGAGAACAGGAGAGAGTGCCCAGCTCTGACTGTCCACAGGTCACTTAGTTTATCTTGTTTTGTGTAATCCACTTGCCCCAGCAGCTTCCTCACAGAGGGGCTGCTGCTTTGACAAAAGGCAGACAGCCCTAGTCCAGCAAGGAGCTGTGTCCTCCCTTCCTCAGGTTAGACAGCTCCTCCTCAGCCGAGCAGCTGGGAAAAGCAGAGCAGCAGGACAAAGGTGCTCAGGCCAGAAGGAGATGGAGCCAGATCCTCACAAATGGGCACTGCAGCCTCTAAACAAGCTGCCCATGCCTGAGGCTGGTCTGTTTTATAGCTGTTCTGCTCACTGCAGAGCCGTGCCAGCCCTGCTGCTGGCAGGCTTCATCCTCTGCCACATCCTCCTTCCCACCTCCTCCCTTGCCAGGGCAGCCTTTACTGCCATATCCCTGATAGAAGGCACGGCGCCTGTTCAGCGCCTGTTCAACTTTCGTTCTCCATTAGGAAAGAGCAAGGATTGTCAGGACCTTTTTGGCTCTGCCAAAGCCCTATTATGTCCCATCTGTTTTCATGAGAAGACTCCCTCCTGACCACCCTGCCCCCTGACAGCTATTCAATCCAGCCAACAAGCTTGATATCATTATCTACAAAAGGAGGCCAGCGAGCACCAGGGTCCTCACAGCCAAGTTTGGGAAATCAAAGGCAGAATCTCCCAGCAACACAGAACTGGTAGAGATCAGACGCACCAAGGCTAGTGCAGGCTGGTCTGGCAGCTTGCAGCCGCTAGTTTTCCAAGCACATAAGAAACATGCTCGGAGTGGTGCCAGCACTGGCTTTATCAGGGCTGGGGCTGTGCCCTGTGAGCTGGCAGCCCCTCACAGGAGTGCCCTAGAGGCCACTGGATCAGTCATAAGTTTGGACAGCCTTGTAAAGGTGTCTCTTTTCATCAGTGGCATTTTTAGGAGATTAGCCACTTAGGCTGAGGGAAAACAGCGATGTTTTTGGTAGGAGTGGGATTCCCTCCAGGTCTCACCTGGGACTTCCCTTCTAATGACTCTGGTTTACATTCCCAAAATGGCATGTGGCTGCCTTGTCACTTTTAGTTTGACATGGTGTTCATCTGCTTTGCTGCCTGTCCAAAGATTTTCTTTCCCAGCTGAAAGTCTTAAAATAGCTCTCCAGCAGTGAAAGCACTTACCATAGTGAAGGCATCTGCAGAGGTGATCTGGAAAGGTGACTGTTAGAAACACTGAGCACGGAAAGGGCTTGAAGAGGGATGGCATATTCCTGTGGTGCAATTGTATTAGGAAATAGAGGAGTAAAACTGTTTTCAGTGCATTTTATCTCACAAACTGCATCGCTGGTTTGCTTGATGTTCCAGATAGAAAGAGACATAGAAAATAGATAAGAGAAATGATGATGCAGAGGGAAAGAAGGTGAAGGGAGCTGACATATCTGAAGCTTGGGTGGAGGTGGGATGGTGGTGTGGATGATGGTGCCTGTACTCACCCCTCTCTGCAGCAGGTGCTTTCCAGTCCCTGGGTGATTGCAGGGCAGTGTCACCAAAGCCTAGAGCAGCCCCTGTGGTCCCTGTGGGTGTACTGCGGGCAATGAATGCATAGGAGGACAGAGTTGTGTGTAACATGGAATTGTTAACTGTGTCACTTTCCCCTCCTATCCCAGTTTGATCCTGACAACACTGGCTACATCAGCACTGAGAAGTTTCGCTCCCTTCTCCAGAGACATGGCTCGGAGCTGGATCCCCACAAGCTGGAGGTCCTGCTAGCCCTGGCAGACAGCAACTCTGAGGGGAGGATCTGCTACCAGGACTTCGTCAACCTGGTGAGTGCTCTGGCTGCAGGGCCTGTCAGTCCTTGGCTCTGCCTATAACATGGGCTGTTGAGGGACAGTGTCTCTCTCTCTCTCTTTCCCTCCCTCTATCAACACCAGTGTTTGCAGTGTCACATTCTGCATGGACTTGCTGAAGCATTCAGTGGTGACTGAATGCTTCAGCAAGAGTCAAATTGCTTCTGATTTTTCCAGGGAAACAAATTTGCATGGGAAGGAACTGTGGGAGTTGTAAAAAGATCATGAAGCAATGGCTGCTGCTAGTTTAGATGTTTTTGCTCTCAGTATCAGTTGCTAGCTGCTATAATGAGCCATTTGTTTGCAAGCAGAGGTATGTCAGTCTGGATGTCTCCTGTTTTATCTAGAGATTTCACCACTTCCAGACAAAAATGTATAGATAATGTTGTGTTGACGTGCTGGGTGGAGTCATATTGCACTGCTGTAGGCATCAACAGCAACAGGGATAAAGTATTTCTAGGTCATCTTCATTTTATCCCAGGTGAGATGTCTCAGAGTGCATGAGTCATGATCTGGATGCTACTCTTATCTCTACTAATGAGCCAATTAGTGAAGGGATCACTCTGTTTCTTGTCAAGGCAGTTGGTTGAGTCAACACAATTGTAGACACCCTTTGTCAGATGCCCAGGATGGCTTAGAAATGTTGTTTGCAAGATAACTTGGACACTGGCCATTCAGGGGCTTTGCCTTGTTCTTGCTCTGTTATTGAACACCTGAATCCCTGCAGATTTAGTGCAATATTAAGATAAGCCTGGGTGACAAAGTCAAAGAGCAATGAAGTTGGGGACATCTCTGAGTTTTCTCTGAAAGCCAGATGTGCCCTTGATGCAGAATATAGTAATTTGCATCTCTGTGTATTCTGCAGACAGTGTGGGGATTTGATCCCTTTGTTTGTCATGGTCACTCCTGCATGTATTCTTTGTTTAGAAAGGAAGTGTCTTCCATATGTCCTGTTTTCACCTTAATCAGAAAAGTATGATAACATAGCCCAGCCATCATGGACCCAGGTCGTAACCTCCATCAGGCTGTGGGCAGTGTCAAGGTGAAGGTATTTTGATGGAATGACATAAAGCTGCTGTATCTAACCAGGCTGTCTTGTTAGCCCCTTGCCTGTGTCTAGGTACACAGTAAAATAAATGCAGCAATTCTTGAACAGATCACACAGTGTGAGGTTTTCCTCAGCTCCAGCATAACGGTGTGGTCCTCAGTGCTCAGCAGAGTATTTATAGTAACAGCTGCTGGTTCCACAGTTGGGGATATTCAAAGTACCATGCAAGCATTCACTAATTGGGCTGCACAACACTTAGGTAGCAGGAAGAGGTATCATTGAATTTCTTTTATGGAAATGATGGCCTATGGCCAGCCAACCCATTGGCAACAGGCTTAGAAATAGAACTGGGCTTTTTCCTCTCTTCTCGCTCCACAGGGCTCGGGAGCAGCAGAAGCTAACGAGAGGTAGGTGGAAGGTGAAATGCTTGGACATTCTCCTCCTTTGGGAATAGATTGTGCCAGCTCACTCCCAGCTGATGTGATTTCTGCAAAGCAGCAAATTTCCTTCACTACTATGGAATGACTCATCTGAAGAAGCCATTGATTTTCCTGTTATCAGCCCCTCTACCCTTGTCTGCATTTTTTGCACTCTCTAATCAATAGGCAATGCAAATGCCAGAACATTAAACTACTTAAAAATGACATCTCTCTTCTCACTTCTCTAATTTCTAGTGATTTCCAACATCTGAACTTTTCTTAGGGCTCCTTCTCTTTTCCCTGCCTTTTGAACTTTCTTTTGAACTTCCTGATGGAAAGAAACAGCACAGTTGATACAGAATCACTGTGAAATTAGGGAGTTCCTTCACTTCATAGCTGTCAATCCTCTGTGTGGAGGTGTTTAAGTGCATGTTTGTGCTTGGTGATCATTAGCCCTCTCTGCTTTAAGCTCAGGTTAATTTGTCTGTTTCAGTAGCTTAGCAAGAATTGACCTGCTGCCAAAAGTGATGGTGCTGGGTGTGCGGATGGAAAGGCTGACCTTTCTCTAAACCAGAGGCTTTACAAGCATGGCTCTCTGTATGTGTGGTTTTCCTTTTCTCCAGCATCATTCTGAGCATCCAGAACTCTGCCTGTTCTTTTAAACACTGTGATCCCGAGCTAAAGGACTGCTATTGAGCAAAGCTGTTTGGACATTATCCTCTAATGTCCAAAATGTTTTGTGAACTTCTAGATACATCAAAAATGTAATTAGAGGACTTCTCACCTTAATAATGACATCCATACATATGCCTGTTCTCAACTCAGCAAAGCAGCTTAAGTTTATGAAGTTGAAAGTTTAAAAATATGAGAATAGACCCCAGAAAGCACTCAAGAAATAAATTGAGAGATGAATAAATTCAGGGAAGATGAAAACTCCTGGTGTGATCTGCAAACAGAAAAGGCACAAAAAAATCAGATAGGCAACTCATTGGCAATTACTTCTCCTCTGTGTGTATGAAATTCAGCTCATGTAGCTGTAAAACACAATACTGCAATCATATCCATTTCTGTTTCTGCACTGTGGTTTGTAATAACGGCAGAAAGCAGTTTCAGATGGGGTTTCTTATGTTGTGTCTGAGACAGTGCAGAGTAACAAAAGTGTTTCCTGTACAAGTGGAGAGATCTCGTGCATCTCTGCTGTCTGGTTGCTTTGCAGCATTGTGAGGAGATGCAAAGTGAAAATTATGCCCATGAACAGCCACAGGAGGAGATAATGAACCGAGGTGTTTAACTAACTTTGCTACTTTTAGAGAAGAGACAAGCCAGGAGATAATTATACCTGAGATGTTATTTGATGGGATTCTTGCTGAACAGCAGTTGCTGTTGGCAGTCCTGGATTACTTCACATAATATCCTGTGAACTGTAATAGAGCTTGCAGTAAGCAGTAAGCTCTAAGACAGAGTTCATGTGGAAAAATGTTGGGAAAAACAAAACACTGCTGCTTCCAACAGAAATGTTTAGCTGTAGCTTTGTAGTAACTGGAAGCTGATATAGCACCTCAGTAATGAGCAAAATATATTAGCTAATTAAGTGTACATCCTTTTCTTTCCAGATTGAGCATCACCACCTGCTTTGCTCTCCCTGGCCTTGCTGGCTTCTAGGAACAGGCTATTTCTACCTCATTTTCAATGAACACACATATTTTTGAAGCGCTGTGTGACAATAATCTGGTCACCCTAATCCAAACATTTCTGGTGCCAGCACACTTTACCCTTCAGAGAAGGATTTCCTTTGATTTTTGTGATTCCCTTTCTGACTTGCCAGATTGCAGATCCTACCTCTTAAAGTAAAGAAATAAAACTGGAGAGGCAGGCTGAGAAATCTGGAGCCTCTGCTCTTCAGGAGTGCCAGATACACAGGTCTGTTGGCCACCAGAGAAGGTGAGAGGAAGATCTTTGCAGGAGTTTCTTACTTCATGCAAGAGGCTGGAACATGATTAGGTGTTAGTGGAAGGTGTCTTGTGCTATGTGCTGTTTAGCAGGATGTTCAAAGGAGCAGTTACTGTGTCAAAATATTGCTGGAGTCTTAAAAATAAGAAAAATATGGGGGGTGAAGGAGATGAAGTGCCTACCCAGAGTCTTACAGTGTGTCTGTGCCACTGGATGCTGTAGATGTACAAAGGCTGAGATGTAAATGCCAGCTCTTCTGTCCCGGGCAGGGGATCTCATTAGGTTTTGCAAGAGAGAACGGGACTGGCTGAAGGGATAAAATACTTTGGGATTGTGTTACAGTCCACAAACAAAACCAGAAAGTCCAAAGTGGATCCTGGAATGTTAGAAGTGGGAAATGAGCTGGTTCAGTGGAGGGTTTGACTTGCATTTTATAGTTTCTTCAGTCCATAGGAACTTACTGTATGTCTCATGCTAAAGAAAAAATGTAGAAAAACAATGTGTCTCAGTCTAGTTTTAACACTTGCCTAGACTTGTAGGACTGTGTAATGCAGTATAGAAAGTTACATTAAGATGCACTCTATTCAAGGATGATTAAACCTAAATCTATTGGATATTGGCTGCAAGTAGCAGCAGAAGAGAGAACTTTCTTCCAAATGAGCTAGTCTGGCAAACAATCATTGTGCCAGTTAAAGTGGAACTTAGCATAGAAATTCCCATCCCTAACCTCAACTGTTTTCCATCACATACAGTTGAAACTTGAGGAGTGCAGTATCAGTTTAAATGGTTGTTTTAATTGTGTACATATCTGAAATGCACACATGAGTAAGAAATGTTATAAAGATTTTTGTTTTAAAAAATTGCTTCACAAAATTGGATCTAGATTCATTTCACTGGTGGAATCTTTCCCAGCATCAGTGGAAAATGGAACAGGTATAGGGGGTTTGCAGTTTCCAACTCGCTGTGTTTTGCCACAATATTATTTGAACCACAATGTTAGTCTCGTCCTGCAAGCAATGTTCTTTCAAGTAACCTTGAAATTTGAAAAGTGGTTTACCTTTCCTATTGGAAGTGCTGGAAGGCCTAAGCCTGGCACATTTAATAGGAATCAGGCAAAACCTTGAGCAGGGATAATTTATTTTGTCTCACCTGCCTCTTTCTTTGAATCCCCAGAGTAAACCACTGCTTGGTCAGACCAAATCAGAACGTTGGTATTTGGGTTTTTGTCCCTTTGATACTGTTTGGGAAGGTGCTACTGGGTTGGCTCAGAGGATGTGAACATCTGTGACAGATGAACTTGATGCTCAGATATGCATTTTTGGAAAAGCTGTCTCTACCCACATTAGCATTTTGTAGAAGTGTGGGCAGAGGGAAGGAAATAAATGGGAATCTTGAAAGCAAAATTGATTGGAGAGGTTACATTTGTAAGTAAAGTGGGTTATAAAACTGGAGCTGGAAGAGGCTTTTAAAAAGCTTGTGCTAACTTCTGATTTAGTGTTCTGTGTCTTGGAGGATCAGAGCTGGAGAGTGGAATGCATTGCCTGTCACAGAGCTGTATGTGTTTAAAAATAGCTCAAGACCAGTCTCAAAGATGCCAGTACGTAATGGGCAGAAATCCGTGTTTTTCAAAACCTTCTGAGTGAGGCTGAATAAAACCATAAAAAGGGTACTGTGCCCCACAAGAGCCCTGAAATTGGAGATGGGGGAAATACTCCATGACTTGGCTATTGATTATCTGAGATAGTGACAGTGGTACAGATATCCAAGGAACACAGCAGAATAGGTCTGGCAGTGGGAATGGACAACTTCCTTTGCAAATTGCAGATTATCCTAGAGTAATTTTAAAGTGCCACATGTGCTAAACAAAAGCAGGGCTTCGTACTTCATCAAAGTTTGTCACTGTCCTACACTAGACAGTAAGGACTCATCCTAAATGTTGACATTTTCAGTGTTGAAGACAGGTTCAGATTTAAGTAGGAAAAAATTTTCCTTTTGCACGGAGGTATCAAACCCAGCCTTTGAGAAGAGCTGTAACACTAATCTTTGGTTTGCTTTGGTATGGTAATACCAAAGGGCACAGGTGGCAGCACCTGGGTGCCAGTCAGCTCAGCCTGGCTGTTTTGCAAGGGAAATTTCTTTCTCTTTGCATAATAACATTTTGCAGGCATGAAGGACTAAGGGAATGTGTTGTTCCCCACTGCTTCCTTCTCTCTCCACATACTGTTTGGTGTACCCATCTGCTTGCAGCTTTAATATCACACTCATTAAAGAAGTCCCAGATTGATTGCATGAAGAGAAGTGGGATGGGCTGCCCTGGGCCTCTGGAGCCGTAATAATGTGCAGGCCAATAATGGGCCTAGTGTTCTTTCAGCTGATGATTAAATTCTTGGCTCATAAATACCAATATTGTGTAATTCCAAAATCAAGTCAGCAAATTCTGACCATATGCAAGACTCTGTTTGGGAAGATTTGAGTCTTCCAAAGTCAGTCTGAGGAACAAAATAGACTTCTCATCAAGAATTGGTGAGAGCAGCAATAGTGACTTAATCCTCTGTCTCTGCTCGTGCCCATCTCCTCCTAGCTTGATTCAAAGGCCTGTAGGGTTATGTAAGTAGGGCCAGGACTTCTGTGTTTGCTTGAGCCCTGACAGTCAGCTGTGCTGTCTCTTTGGAGATCATCTCCTCCTTGGTTCCATGAGCAATGAGTGCAGGTGGGGACCAGCAGTATGTCTCCTTTCTGAGAGGCCTGATTTTAACAAGGGCTCAGTACATCCACTCATGCACATCTTGCTGGATTGTGGGGCCTTTTCAGCATGTCTGCTACACTCCTGACACTGTCCCTGCCTCACTGGGGTATAAAACCACGCCAAGACTGCGGCATGTAGAGGGAACCTGGACCTTCTTTCCGTATCCTTTGCTCTAAAGAAGGCCTGGCAAATATTTTCATGTCCCTTCCATGTTAGCTTCTGTGTGGGGTGTGAAAGGTCCTGTGTTTCATTTTCCTCTCTGGAAGAAGGAAGGCAGAACAGAAGGGTTGTTAGGGTAAAACATCTTCTCACTGAAACAACTCGCAGAGAGCAACAACAACAAATTTTTCCCTAGTTTAAAAAAAATATAAGAACGTCAAATGCCTGTCAATGCTTCTCTGTGTTGGGACAGGCTGCAAAGGAGGGATGGGCAGAGTGGGTTGCAGTGCCGTGTCACCTCAGATGGCCCCTTGCCCTCTTCCGGTGATTAACAGGAGGTGGCTCCCTGCAGTGATTACTGTGTTTAAGCAGCTTGGTCCAGCTTGGAGTGATTCCCTGACTGCCTGGGCACTGAGAGCACAAGCTCTGGGCTTTGCTGGGTTTGGGATATCAGCTGAAACCAGCATGATCCAAGACAACTGGAAGCCAACGCTGTTGAATGTCATCTCTTGTTTGGTTCTGGGCGGCTGGAAGTGCTGGTGGTTTGAGAGCAGTTAGCAGTTCTCTCAGAAGAAGGAGCAGGCTGTCATGTTTGCTTTGCTGCCTGTTACAGTAGAAGGTCCCCCTGCAGCAGCCTGTGTACACAGTGAGCCTTTGGAGCTTCTGCCAAAGATTCAGCCAGTACAGACAGTGGCTCTAATGCTGCAGGTTTGTTTGACATCAGGGCTAATTAACAATTATCCAAATCTTACTGCAAGCTCTTTCAGACCTGGTTTGTTTCTCTGCCCCCAGCAGGCTGAGCATAAAATTCCATCTGCCTAATTTGCAAATGCAATTACTTTAATTATGCATCCAAACTGGGAAAGTGTATGCTCAAAAAGATAGCTAAATCTATGCATGTAAGGTGACAATGCATATACAAATTAGCTGTAAGCCTGTGCCATCTCAGAACCTGCCCCCTCCAAGGATAACTTATAAAAGAAGCCTTGTAAAGACTTGCAGGCTTACAGGAGCTAAGACAGCCTGTACAGCTGATTAATTTGTTGTTTGTTGCTGTTGCCCAGGCAGTTTTATTTTACACAAAGTGATAATTTTATTTGCCCAGAGCTAACTCCTGCCACAAGGGTGAGATGTGCTGTGAAAGTTCCTGCTGCTACATTTGAGAAATTTTCTGCCCCAAGAGTGCAGGGAAGTGTGGTAGAGCAGGGGGAGCAGGGGGGAGGAGGACACAGGAATATGGGTTGTGATACCCAATGGTGAAGACAGTGCATGGAAGGCTGGAGAATGGGCCATAGAGCTCGGCCAGGTGCATCAGCAGCCTTTGCTCTGCCTTGCCAGAGTTCTGCCCTGACCTCATTTATTGGCATCATAATGGCAGACCCTGGTACTGGTTTTCCTTGTACTCCAAGTAGGTCACCCTGTGATTGTTCTGAGACTTGGTTCTTAAAGCTCAGCCTGGTGGTGGCTTTCCTGCCTGCCTGGATCTGGTGCTGCCAAACTGGCACTATTCTCCCTGATGATTGTCTAGGCCTTGCTTTGTACGCACGGTTTCTTCCTTTCCCTTTGCCTAGATGAGCAACAAAAGGTCGAACAGTTTCCGCCAAGCCATCCTCCAGGGGAACAGGAGGCTGTGCAGCAAGGCCCTGCTGGAGGAGACGGGGCTGAGCCTCTCCCAGAGGCTGATCCGGCACGTGGCGTACGAGACCCTGCCGCGGGAGATTGACCGCAAGTGGTACTACGACAGCTACACCTGCTGCCCCCCGCCCTGGTTCATGATCACCATCACTATTGTAGAGGCAAGTACCCTCATGACCTCCCTAGGAACCTCCCCACACTGCCAAAGGCTCTGCTGGGACACAGTCAAGGGTTAGAGAGGGACTCATTCAGACCTGCACAAGGACAGAGGTGAAGCTGGTGGCCATTCTGGTTGCCTGTTGGGATGTGTTTAAGTGGAGACTGTGATCCTGTCATTGGAACAATTTGAATATGAGACTACACATTTGGGAAACTAGAGCAAAAACTTTTTGAGGAGTGAAAACAGGACAGTTCTAGAGAAACTGGTAAGTCAATGGAATAAAAAGAGAAATTTCTCTACAGCTACCTCTGTTCTGTGAGTGTAGAGAAAAAGGAGGGGAGAGAAGCTCTGGGTTAAATACTCTGACCTGCTCATGTATTGCCCAAATGAGATCTTTGCACATTTGCTCAAGTAAGTACAGAGGAGGGTATAATATGACACTAATAGCAGGGTGCTGACTGGGAGCAGGTTCCTCTGACTCAGGGGCTGGTGTGTTACAGAAGGCCACATACACAGTTATATCAATGTGTTGCAAGTGCCTCAAAACAGGGAATTTTCATGCTGTGTGAAGCTGTCAAATGGGAGAAAAGTTTTGTATACAGGATATTTTTCTCCATTATTTTGAGCTAAAAGGTACTTTTTGGTAAGAAGAGGCATTTGCTAACCAGTGAATCTCTCTGCTCTTCTAGGTTGCCTTTTTTCTTTACAATGGAGTGGTCTTAGACAGATTTGTGCTGCAAGTCAGCCACCCCTTGTACCTGAAGAATGCATTACTGTACCATCCCCAGCTTCGGGCCCAGGCTTGGAGGTACCTAACCTACATATTCATGCATGCAGGGTGAGTACTTACAAACTGGAGATGCCCCACAGTTCAGGTCCCCAAAGAGAAAGAGGACCTGAATGAAAAAAGAAAGCTCAGAATTAAATTTTTAAAACTCAATTATAAATTTTGTGTAAAAATCTGAAGATGTTGTGGAGTGTTGGGCAATGAGGCACAAACCTTCGCAGCTCTCTGAAGGGACAAGGTAACATAAGGAACTTAACAGATGCTGCTCTTCTCCCCAGCAGTGTTGGGAACTTTCCTCTTACTGTGCACTTCCTAAAACCAGGTCAAAGCCCAGTGTTCCACTTAAGGAGCTGTGCAGGTGCTAGAACAAGTCTGCAAAGATGCTGGACAGGTATTTAAAAACTACAGGATGTGTTTGAGCTAGACTTCCTAGCTGAGGTTGGAAAAGTCAGTTAAATTCCCTGTGCCTGTGACATGTCATCACTTAGTAATGTTGTCCCTTCTGTAGGGACTGAGATAATGCCTAGAAGCCTGAGTCAAGCTTGAACTCCCATTTTGTGCACATTGTGCAAACACCAGTGTTCCTGAAGAGCTGACAATCTCAACTGCCCAGATGGACAGAGAATGGCCCATCTCATGCAAAATGAAGGTGTACAGTAAAATGAATCCTCCTTCATCCCATGGGAGGTATGTAGCAGACTTGGGAAGAATATACAAGGCATGGGGATTCTAACTGTTCTTCTCAGCTGTGCTAGTCCTCACAAAATTCAAATAGACTTAATTGTGTGATATTTGTGATGCCGTGGTGATGAGTAAGTGTCACTGGAAAGTTCATCACTGTACAAAGCACTCTGCCTCCTCGGAGCAGTTTCTCAGATCATTATCTTCACACATGCCTGGCTGATAATTGCAATTTTCTTTAATTCTGTCATTGAAAAATGACAGCAATAAGACTTTTAGCAGTAGTGTAGAGTTTGAAACTGCATAAGGACCCTTTGTTCTTAAATAGAAAGCCTATACTTCCATCAGTCAATGTTCTTCTATGAAAGGCCAGAAAGATCAAGTTGATCTTTTCCTTTTTCCATGTCTCTGATGGAAGACATGTTGATGTCTCTTCCCTGCCACAGAGTAACTTTCTTGGTGTGTAATTGCCCTGGAGCACAAGATGTGCCCCAGATCTCTGGATAAAAACAGACTCCACCCAAGGGAAGAGTAGGAAAAAGTTTTTAGAAGAAACTTCTGAATGTGACAGCATCTGTACTCTGCATGCTGAATCCCTCCAAAGAGCCCATTTTGTATAGGTTTCATCCTGCAAATGAGAGCTACTGGGCTTAGACATGAGGCTGGTACCATAAAATGAGAAGTGGAAATTTCCATCGCTGAGGATATGAGGAAAACTGGGCTTGTAAAAGGAAAAAACACTTGATTTTAACCAATGTTAGTTAATTTGTATTTGGGCTGCCTGTTGATGGTGGTGGTGTTTTACTGTATCGCCTCTGTAACTTCAGATTGCTTTAGGATACATTGGAGGAGAAACACCTGCGCAAGGACAATTTTCCAGCATTAAATGCCTTTCTGTGGCATGCTTTCCTAACCTGTGCCAGGTCACCTTTGTAGCAGGCAGTCCTCTGGCATTCTTCACACTCACTGGCTGAAAAATCCCTCAGGATTATTTCATCTCTGGCTGGCTCAGAGTGGAACAATGGAAGGTGGTGAGCAGGGGACTGTCATGATGGATTCCAGGTCCTTTAGCTACACAGCCTTCAAAACAATGGAGAGTCCCACTGGAACAATAAAACTCATGATTTATCTGCAGTATCTGGAGTTAAGCTAAATGTTCCTTTATTTCTAACTTCTCTGTGTTAAGCTCCTTTCTTGTGAGGAAAACAGATAAATCTTGGAAAGGTAATAATGTTTTTTAGTGGACACCCATCATTCTCCTCTCATTTTCAAATGAGAGGATAGCACAATGCCATGGGTCTATTGTTATCCTGCTTCCAGCTGAGACTTTTAAATGGTAATGTGGACTGCTCCTTAATTTAGTGCACTCGGTCTTTTTTTGAAGAGCAAGTGGCAGCCAGAAGGTGTTTCAGAAGGCAGCAGTTGCTAAGGCTTGGCTGGCTGTGCCTCTAGAAAGATTCCAAAAATGTACGGGCTGTGTGTTGGTCCTGATGGAGGGAGCTTTGTCAAGGGCTGAAAAGGCAAAGTTGTAAATTCTGCCTTTCTGTTTTCATGGAAAGCAGACGTTGATATCTGAAGCCCACGCATTTGTATCACTGCCACAACTAATGACTTGTATTGATGCTCAGTCCCATTTGTTTGGTCCCAGGGAAGGAGAAAGCCTTTAATAAATCAATGAAATTGTCATTTCAAGAATGACACATTCAGCACTGGCAAAGGGTAATTATATTTTATGGGTTCTTATTGACTGTGGTGCCTTCAAAGCTCTTAGCATGATGGGGAAGAGAAGTGAATGGGATTGCTCCTGGGAAGTCTTTTAAGAACAGCTGTGAATCAGAACAGTCACTTCAGAGTCCAGGATAAACTTTGCTGAGCTTTTACAAAGGCTTTCTTTCAAAAATAAGACCCAGTGTGTGGAAATGTCAGGTGCTACCTCATGATGTTGACTGTGTGCCAGCCAAACTTCTTCCCTCCCCTTTGTGAAGGGGCACTTGGATGTTTTGACTTGTCTCTGTGATCTCAGTTTGACCTTTGCTGGTTGTCCCTAATTTAATTCCCTACCTTCTGTGAGCATGTGGGATCAGAACGAGTGCTGACCATGCCCAGTGGCTTCAAAAGGCTTGAGGAAGGGAATAACTCAGCTGCATGCAGCAGTTTCCTATGATGAAAATTGCAGTGCTGAGTGTATTGTGCAGGAGGCAGATTTATCTTTGGAGAGAAATTCAATGGAAAAAAACTTATTAAGATATCAGGAGAGGATTGTTTCCTGCAGTATAATTTCTAGCACTTTTTTCAGTCCAACTTTAAATTCTCATTTATAAGACTGGTCTGTCATTACTGCATTTCACTATCAGTGTTTTTCTCTGCTGTTTATGGGAAATTGCTATGGTAACGTGAAAAAGATCAAAACAGTGCAAAGAAATGCATATAACTTAAAGCAAAGTTTGCTAGTGTCTGCCTGTGAGCAACCCTTTTCTTGTATAAAATGGGATGTATATTTTCAAGGCATTAGGTACTTGGCTCTCGTTTCCCCAAAAGATGCTGGTCTTCTGTATTAAGGGTACCACTGTGTCATTTAGATCCATCTGTTTTGTAAGCAGGCTCAGACACTCTTCATACAAAAATCAGGATACCCTTGGCTCCAGTGGGATGTCACCATTCAGTAAGGTCACAGCCCGGTGAGCCCAGGGTAAATCTCAGACACTAGCAGAGTGTTGAGGACCCTGTTCAGGGCCTGGTGCTGTTGTTACCTCTCTGGAAGATCCTGCAGATGGCAAAGACACTGATAAATATCTGTATAGAGCTTTGAAAAGTGGCAGGACAGTTTTGTTAAGTAGTATTGATTACAGCAACAGAGAACTTGCCTTGAAACTATTGATTCAGCTCAGGGGAAATCTGCTGCACTGGAGTCTTTACCCAATAAGCACATCTGAGCTGCCACACTCTGCCTGCAGACTGCAAGTGGTCCTGCACAGTGTGACAGTGGGGCTTTCTACAAGAGTTCCCTCAGCCCAGCTTTTTCCTTTGTGTTCAATGGGAGTTTTGCCATTGACTGCAATGGGAACAAGGGCGGGTGAAGAGAGCATCAGTGAGTATACCTGGGCACCTGAGCAGAGATCAAAATGCCCTCTGCTTCCCCTTCTGGCCATTGATGTAGGCACAGCAGAAAAGGGTGAGGGTCAGACAGCCCATTCTGTAAAGCAGCATTATGGCACCAGGAAATGGCAGTTCTCTTGGAACTTCTGTGCTCACCTCATTCTTGAGTTAACGACCACTCCCCATCATGGCAGTGTGATGTGCGCAGGGAAAGGCTGAATCATTAGGAGGGGTGAAGAGAGGAGAAGGTCAAATTTCTGGCATCTGTTCCAGGCTCTGCTGCCATCTTGCTGCCTTTTTTTTTTTTTTTTTGACAAATCATTTAACTTCTTGAAACAAAGAAAAAAGAAAAAATGTCTGACTAAGAAGCAAACATCGTATGAGGTCTTTGGCTGAAAGGACCTGGGTGATGATGAAAAAGATAAAAGCAGCAAGGAGGGAAGAAACATTTTAGCTCTGGGTCTGATTTTTTCTGGAATCACTGTTTTTCCCAGCGTTAGTCTGCTTATGTGAAGCAGGTGCTATTTGATTTTCTTTCCAAGATGTCTGTGTCTCAGTGGTAGAGAAAGGAGATGAAGAGTTGGAAAACAGGACAACTGTTGTTTTTCCTTGCTGCAGGATAGAACACCTTGGGCTCAATGTTGTCCTTCAGCTCTTGGTTGGGGTTCCTCTGGAAATGGTGCACGGAGCTGCGAGGATCAGTTTTGTGTACGTTGCAGGAGTTGTGGCAGGTAGGTGACACCTCTGCATGCCCCAGATGGAGAAGCAGTGAAAATGGTCTGCAGTGGCTTTTGAGTAGGAAAAATGTTTTGTGATATTTGGGATTAGGAAAGGAGCAGTCACTGATCTTCTGTGCGTTGAAATCCTTTGGTGGGCTGGACATAGAAAATATGGTACAACTTCTCATCTATTTCTGTGTAGCCATACTCTGTGTTTAGGAGATCTGCTAAAAATGCACCAACTGCCTGTTATTTTAAAATAGCCTTGCTTTAGATGATCTTCCTGAATGTGGAGTCATGCTGGACCTGTGCCAGTTCTTCCTCTGTTTGTCCTGTCACCTTTCTACAGCCTAAGTAAGCAAGAACTATTTGGTCATAGATTGTGAGCAGTGCACAGAAATCTGGAAAATTCATTTAATCATTAAACCATGGGGTCTGATTGATTTTGAGTTTGTGCTGAATTGCTTTTATTTATGTTTGGAATTTCCAGCAGTGTGGAGGTGATGGAAGTTAGCTGACAATAGATCAACATCTAATTAAAACAGGAGGAGTGTGTGAAAACAACCAAGAGCTTTATAGTGGAACTCAGACAGCGATTGACTGCCTTAGTTCAAGATTTATAGTGTTTGTTTGGTTTTTTCCAACCACATAATTATTTTTTTCCATAATAAGCAGATAAACCCTTTGTAGAATGGGCTGCATCGGGTGCTAATAAATTCTGCATTCCAGGAGAGAGACTGTGGAAAAAATAATTGGACTAGGACACAGGACTAGGCATGGTACAAACACCAACACTATTTAATGCAGAGAAAAGAGTTGGCAGAGCAGCTCCACTGTCCCCTGACTGTTATTTTAACAAGCACTAACAAAAGTGGTGCCCAATTTTCAACTTTCCAGACATAGCTTTTCTACACAGATACACCTACCAAACCCCAGGGCTTCACTGATATGTTAGCCGGTTATGAAACATTCTTTATTCTTTGTCACATGCCAAAAGAGAGGGAAATGGATATATTCATGCTGAGGCAATATAAAGGTAACTCAGCTCCTGAATAATCAGGAATAGACAGTAAAATGTAACAACTTTTATGGTTCTTTCTCATTTGTCTGGCTTTACTAAGAAGACGCATTGAGACTGGAAATTGCGGCACTCAGTGCACTGTCTGAGGACTTAACTGCAAGTTTTTATTACTCCTTCCTTTATTTCTCATTAACTTTTTCCTTAATGGCAATGTTTAAGAGCTGGGAAGTCTCAGAGCCATACAAGGAAGGAGGGAGCTGTCAGCAGAGTTGGCTGGTGGAATCTCAGCACTTTCTTGACCTGGAATCAGTTGGGCAATTAGCAAAGAAGTTCATTAGATTCTGAACTACCAAGGACTCTCTCAAGATTTGCCAGTGTGTCTTTTTCCCATTCCCACTCATCACAAAGATCTTCATTATCCCTTCCTTGTGACACCAAATCTGCCTTTCCCTGTATCACTTGAATTATTCTTAAAGTCAGCAATGAAAGGAGCTTTAAGCAGATCCAAGCCTCCAGCTGGGATAAGAAGAAGCAATGTCTGTGTTTGGCTGTATTGTTGTGGGTGGTGCCTTTATGTACTTGACCTGTCCTTTGGCTGTCATGTGCCTACTGCCTCCATCCAGGTTATCTTTAACTAGTTTTACTCTGAAGTTTTACAAGCATTATGCTGTGCTTTGATCGAGGCCTGTGCTAAGTTACAAGTCCCCAGTTCCTTCTCCCTGTGCAAATATTTTTCTTGCCAACATGGGAGCTACTTCTATTTTATCTTCATGTGGGAAACAAAACACGGACATTTGTCTGTCTCCTGCTTCCTTGTTCTTTCAGTCGGGATAAATGCCTTTTTGCAGCACAAGTTTAAAGACACATTGCTGCCTTGCTTGGCTGCTTTTAAAGTAGGTGCAGAGGAATCAATCAGTCACTGCCTTGACAGGACTGAGTTGGCTTCACAAGTCAATTGATTTCCCCCTCCTCCTCTTTCTGTATTCCTGACCTGCAGCAATTAGCACGAACAGGCAGTAGTAGGGATGTAGGATAGGGGAGAGTGTGTTTATTTGGCTGGCAGTTGTCACAAAGCCTTGTTGTTTTCCCCCAGGGTCCCTGGCAGTGTCAGTGGCTGACATGAGGGCGCCGGTGGTGGGCTCCTCTGGAGGTGTGTATGCTCTTGTCTCCGCTCACCTGGCCAATATTGTGATGGTGAGTACAAAGTGACCGTCTGATCTCTCGGAGTGAGCCAGGTCTGGTGGCCCAAAGGGGCTGGAAATAAGGCCTGACCCAACTGTTGGTCATTCAGAGCTTGCCCCAGCTAAGAGTCTTGTCTCAGTGGTGTGGTCCTGGAATGGAAATACTACCCTGCACTTGGTGGCTTGGTACCCTGATGACTGGCAGCTTGCCAGGACAAGCTAAAGATGTTGGTAGTCCGAGATTTATCAGTGTTCTCCAGGCTATCAGCTCCCACACAATGACTGACAAATGTTTGAAAAGCAGACTGGCTCTGCAGGAATGCAGATCTGTTTCTGTCAGCATGTGCCATTAATTTTAGTGAATTAATTTAATGCTAAATTAAGGAAATTTAGCATTCAATGGATTCATGTGTAGAATATTCCTTATATCCGTTTTTAAAACCCAGACTGAAGCTGAACCCTGGGTGATCTAGTGATGTATCTTTTTGCTGTTTCACCTAATTAAATACTTTACAAAGGTGAGTAAATGCCAGCATTGTCATTCCTCTAAGACTGGAAACAGGAGCTCATCTCCAGCCCTCAGCTAGGTGGTGGCAAAGCCCAGCAGAACTGCCCAGGGGACTCCTCAGCTGACACTGGGAAAAAAAGGCTTTGTTGATAGAAGATTCATGTGTGGTGTCATGTCTGTCCTGTACCAGCAGTATCAGAGCAGAATAACCATAAAAATGAGGATAATGCTCCTCCCCTGCGTCTGAGTGGGAAGATAATGTGGGTTGGCTGCAGTAGAAACAGAAGATCTGTTTTATGGGTGCTGGAAGACGTGTGTGGGTGGTGGTGGTGGTGGTGGTGGTGGTGGTGGTGGTGGTCGTGGTGGTGGAGGGGGAGTCAAGCCTAAAAGAAAACTTTGTACTTGATGCTTGTCTGTAGTGAAGTCTGCAGTGAAGCAGGCTCCAGCTGCGACCCACAGTGGTGCTGCTCCAGACAGCTTTGTAACAGCTGGGAGCTGGGAAGTGAGAGATTTCCTGAGCAGAATTGGTCTCCTTCACCCTCTTCAAGCTTTTCAGAGCATGAATGAGCTGAGGCTGTTGTCCAGATTAGACAGTTGAGTGGCTGGCAGAGAGGTAGGGAGTGGAGGAGAGGGGCTACCCCTATACCACAGGGTTTCTGCTGGGGAATTGCATCCTTATATACAGTTATTTTCAGTGTGATTTGTGTTCCCTGCCACTGTGCCAAGAGAAGCAGGAGCGAGCTTCCTCTGTCTCTCAGGGTGGTAACACAGACCCAGGGTTTTTTTAACACCACAATTCACAGGGTTAGAGGGGGACATTGGAGGAAATTTTGGTCTGCTTTAGAAGAAGAGACTCTGCCAGAGGTGTGTGGAGTCTTCAGCAGTTACCTTCCCAGACTTCTTAAAACATCACAAAGTGGTCTGTCATTTCACTACTCATTGGCCTCCTCCACATCTGTTTAGCAATTGCTACTTTAGCATCTTAATTCTCCATTATCCACTGCCTCTCTTCTCATCTGAAATGATTTTTGCTGGCTTTCTAGTTCTGGTGGAGGGGTTTCTTTGCTTTTCTTTCCCCACTTTGTCTCTCTGTGCTCACTTGTTACCTAGACGTGATGCTCCCGCACGCTGAAAGATGCGCTGGCTGTTCGATGGCAAAGCAAAGTCTGGCACAGCTGGGGAGAGCAGGGACTGTGGCAGGGAGGGTCTCTGGAATCTTCTGTTCCCTCGTGCCTCCTGGTGACCAAAGGAAATGGAAACATTCCTGCTTGGAAAAATAAATATTACTGGAATTAAATCTATAAAATAACCAACAGGGGGAAGCAATAAACTGTGTCACCCCAAGGAAGAGAAGGAGGGGAGGGATTCAAAGCAGCTACATGGTAATGAAAAGTGAAGGAGGCAGCACAGTATTAATCAGCATGAGCTCGGAGCTTTCTGACTGGGTGAGGTCTCTCTGTGAAGAGAAAAAATGAGTTACTTATTTTGTGGAGGTTGAATTTTTGCCATCCCAAGTGCTATTAGAGATAGGCTGAGGAGTTTACAAGCATTTTTTTTGTTTCTTCAGTGTTACAAATAGGGAGCTTTTCACAAGAAACCTGATTATCTTGGTAGCTCAGACTGCCTTCAATAGACAAATTTTTATTTAGTCACTGAATAATAATAATAATAAAAATAGTGTTGTCATACATCTCAGTTTCTCAAAACATGATCTCTTTTCCTGCTTTAAAATTCTGAGCAAGTGGAAAAGGAGGAATTTTAATATTTCTCCCATGACTTCTGATGATCATTCAGAGATTTTTGTTCCACTATATTGATTAACAACCAAGCCTGAAGACAGACGAGGCCAAGTCCAGGCTTTCTTATGGCACTGTTTCTGTTTCCTTGATACGCTTTTATTGAAGTCTTTGTTGTTTCTCTATGCTCTGCCAAAGATCTGAGCTGTGGAATTTCAGGGAGCCTGAGGCACAGAAAGTAGCACTGAGAAAGCACAGTAGGGCTGGGATGCACTGAGATGTTGCCTGACAAGTGGCAGATCTAAATGTAGTATCCCTTCAGGTTTGTGTGCAGCATTACTTTGTTTTCCTTGTCTCTTTTCCAGAACTGGTCAGGAATGAAGTGCCAATTCAAACTGCTGCGCATGGCTGTTGCCTTGATCTGTAGTAAGTACCATACAGTGCTTGGCATACGTGCAGCCAGTCCTGTTTTGTTTGTCCTTGTCTTAATAGTTCAATCTGATTCAGAGGGTTTTGACTTTGCAGCAGTTTTGGTAGGAACTTGCATCTGGACCTTCTGGCAGCAGGAACCACATTGCTCTCCCCTGCAGATTTTGGCTTTCAACACAAGCATGTGTAAACAAGGATTTGTCATTAGCCAGCATCTGTAGCTTGTGGTGTTTATGAAGGAGTGGGACTTAAACATCTTCTCTTTGCAGTCTCAAACATGCAGTGCTGTCCTAATGATAATACTTGGGTTTCCTAGAGCACGTGCTATCTGGGATGGCAGCAGCATTATACACACACTGATGAATTCATCCAGCCATAACACCAGGGGGGCACAATGAGGGAAACTAAACCATGTGTTCATCACAGACAACTGTCTTCAAATTCTAACTCATATTTGTTATGGTTTTGGTATAAATTTCTGAAGGTGAATATTCCCCAACTTATCTACACTCCCACAAACCCAGACCACTTTCCAGGCACTGGAGAGACCTCATGTCTGTGTGCCATAGCCCTGACACAGCCACAGCTTCCCTATGCTCACCATACGAGGCAATCTCTCCCTCTCTGTCTCCTCAGGAATGCAGTGCTGCCTGCAGTATGGACTTAAGAAAGGCTAACCTAGAAAATTAATTTATTTTTTATTCTTTGTTCCAGTGAGCTTTGAATTTGGAAGAGCCGTGTGGCTGCGATTCCACCCCTCCGCTTACCCCCCGTGCCCCCACCCCAGCTTCATGGCTCACCTGGGAGGGGTGATGGTTGGAATCACCCTTGGTGTCATCATCCTGAGGAACTATGAGCAGAGACTCCAAGATCAGACTTTATGGTGGATCTTCCTTTCTATTTACGTCATTTTTGTCTTGTTTGCCATCTTCTGGAATATTTTTGCCTACAGTCTGTTGGATCTAAAGCTACCTCCCCCTCCTTGAAGACATGGGACAGAAAACTGGAGAGCAGAAGTCATCTGTCAGCTGTGTTAAATGAATGAAGATGAAGGATCTATTTTTGTATTTGACTTAGGGGAGGATGACTCTTCTGAACACATGAGTGTGCTGAAGGAGGTGCTTAAAGATCTCATTAAAGAATGGGCTGATTAGTTTGGTCATAAATTCAGCAGGTTCTGTAACTGGCTGGCCATGCCCTGCAGTTTCTGCCCTGCACCTGGGCACTGACTGCTTGGGTTGTTCGCACTCATCAATATTTTCTATGAGATATTTGTATTTTCCAGCTCAGTGCTGGAATTATGGCCAATTGTTGAGTGAATTTCCTTAATGTTACTGAACACGAAAAGGGAAAAAGAGCAGACATTTACTAATTGGAGATTCACATGGTACTCACAAGGCAGCTTGAGTCTGGTTTCTTTGGACACGTGTGACTGTTCAGCCATACCAGTGCCACTGTCTAATTACTTGAATGGTTCCTAAGATATTTTAGCCTATGGTGAAACTTGTCTTGCACAACTTTCAAAGGAATCAGCAGAACTTTTCACACAGAGTGATGGAGACTGGTCTTCAACTACAGGTCAAATGAAATTGCACTATAAACATTGGGAATCTTAGTGTTGTGGACACCCAGCCAGAGGTGACTTTTACTGTGCATGTTTCACTTGATTTTAATTAATTATTCCCCCCCCTCCCCAGCCTACTGTGGCTAGAGGGTGTGGCTGGGTTCGTTTGGGTTTTTTTTTTGAGGGATGAAGAAAAGGAGGGCAACTGTTCATTTGTGGTTTTATCAGATGACAATCAGGTGCTGTTTTCTTCTCACTTTTTTTCCGGCCACACTCACCTAATGCCTGGCCTGCAGTGAGCTCCTAGCAAGGATCTCAACTCTTCCAACAGGTTCTTACTAGGAAAGTGGGACCATTATCACCTCCAGCAGCCCAGGGTGGGAACTATCCAGTCTTTACAGCCATACAGTCCATTTGGGGTCAAGTCCACTGAAAGCAGTGGAGTTATATCAGTTTGTATGTAGCACTGGTTTCCCACTGAAGTGGAAAGGGGGTTATTTGCTACAGTGATCATTGTGAAATGGATAAAACTGGTTTTAAGATGACTGCTAAATTTTGAGGGTGCCTCTTCCTGAGGCAGTGGATGTTCAGGAGCTCCAAACAACAGTTAGTTGCAATGATGCCTTTTTCTTTAGCGCTGGTCAAGCCCAGATTTGGGCAGTCTGTAACTGGGCTATGGCACAGTCCATACAGTTGCCTGCACGGACCTGGGGACCACACGGGGACATCTGTAGCACAAGCAGTGCTTACAGGTACTCTTCTCTGGAAAGCACTTATTTTGCTTGTCACTTCAGAGAGCTGCCAAATTACAGTCCAGGAATGTGGGTGCCCTCCTTTTCTCTCCCCTTTACCCACCTACTCTATGGTCTGGATAAAGCAGCCATAAGAGTCTCTCCAGACAAGCTCCTCTCTTCCTTTTTTCTATTTCCTGCTGGTGCCCAGGCACCAGCCACCAGAGACTTTCACAGCACATCCCATGGGCACCATAAGCAGTTGTGTTTCCTCTGTAGAAAAGTGTCTGTGTTGTGGGCTTTATTCTCTCAGCTGTGCTATCCACAATACCACAAGCTAGTAGGAGCCTGTCCTTCTAGAGGGGACATCCACAAGTGCTTATCAGCTGCCCCCTTCTTTGCCTCTTATGGAAAAATAACTCTGGGTTGAGGGGTGAAGTTCGCTCCCACAGGATGCACTGGTAAAACTTCTGTTGCCTCAGAAGGAGGTGGGAGAAAATAAGTGTTTCTACAGCCTGGAGTAAGCCTTACCTGCAAAAGAAACAATTTTTGCCACCTTTATGCACAGAAATGGGATTTCTGAGGGCAGCTGCACTTTGGTTGTTCTGCATGGCCAGTACATTGCTCATGGGCCCTCATCAAGGACCAAGAGGAAGGGATAAGGGCCAGAGCTCTGTTCATTTTGGAGAAGGGATTGGTTCCCTGTGCCATTTTACCTCTGCAGTTTGGGTCCAGATCACAGCAGTCGTGAGAGTTCCCACAGATTGTTGCAGGTGCTGGCCCAGTGAGTGTCGTAGCCATGGATCCCCCTGGGAGCAGCAGGCAGGAAGGAGAGCAGGAGCTAGGAGAGTTCTGACATGGTTAACAAGTAAGGAGGACATTCCTTCCCTCACCTATTGCTAAGCCTTTCTCATTACAGATGCCTTGAAAACAGAGGTGGACTAGGAATGGGAGTCCCCCTGAAGTTTTAGGAAAGCTTTTAAAATTTTGGTAAAAAATTTCAATTGCAAAAACCTCCAGATTATTTTGCCTATAATTTACCAGAGTGCAATATGCACCAATTGACTTTTATTTTTGGTTTCTCAGCTGAAAGCTACTTACTGCCTATGAGTTTCTCCCCAGTAAATGTTTCTGTGCCTGCCAGTATGTGCTCTGAGGTGAAGCAGCAAGGTACAGGTTGAAGAGCCACCAGTTTCTTGATCAGCTTGATCATGGCCAACATGTCTTTGCTCAGCTCAGGAGTGGGAAGGAGCTGAACAGAGTAATCCAGACAGCCTTCCTTGGTCCTTTTTCCATAGATTAATGTAGTTTACATGAACTGGTTGAAAACAGCTCTGAAGTTGATCTTATGACTTGTTCTTTTAAACTGTTGTTCATCTTTCTGATTTCCACATGTCCCCATACCCTGCCTGAGCAAGTCTACAAACAACCCCGGGGATCAGAAAGGCCAGACTTTATGCCAGTGTTACATTTATTGTAGGTGAAGGAATGAAGCCCTCTCACATTCCTGCTCATCAGAGCTGAAATCTCCCCCTATACATGGAGCAGTTTGTGCACAGAGCCTGTGAATCAATCAGCTTATGGAGCCGGAAGCAGCACAAAGTGCTTAAGCTCTTTAATTATTTTTTTAATCATTAAAATTACAGTGTGAAAACTTGCTATGTTTTTACAGAGTATCATGAATTCCAGTTATGTTATTTTCTAAGACACCCACGAGTGCCACAGTGCTGCAGCACCACAGAGCTAACAGCAACCAGGCTTTTCTGTTACCTCCAGATGTCCTTGAAGCTGCTGGCTCATGTTGGAGATGTAATATTCTCCATCCTGCTCATTCGTGGTTCAAACCTGTCACAGTCAGTAGTGTGTTCCTGAAGGAGCATCCACTGAGGGACTGGTTTCAGTGATTAGTTGTGCTTTTATTTCAGCTACTGCCAGGATTTTCCATCAGTTGGATAAAACATGAATCTATTGAACCTTATGACTGTGCAGTGCTAGAGCAGAAGGCAAGGACTGTCACCAATGTACAGGTTTGAACTGTGCACCTCGGAGCAAGTTATTTTATGCTGTGTCCTTGAGTGAGGACACAACGCCTGGGGGAGGCAAAAAAAAAAGCAGCCGTTTGTGTGGTGGATTTGCCTTGCAGTGAGTTCATTGCAGCAGTGGTCCATGAGGATGAGGAGCAGTGCGGCAGGCGGGGAGCCGGCGGTGCTGGATGCGGAGCTGCCAGGGACACCTGCCGGCGGCGGGCAGCAGCACCGGCCCGGCTCCGGCCGCCTCCCGGGGCCGGGCGGGACAAGTGGCTCCGACAGCCGTGAGGAGGAGAACCAGACAGGTTAAAGTCCACGGGGACTGCAAATGGCACCTTTTATTCCTAGATGCTTGGAGACAGGTAAAGATCAGTTTTACACACAGCGGTAATAATACAGGAAGGAGGAGGGAGAGAGTTGTCATGCAGTGATGGGAGAGGAGGTTACCAGAAACAGTATCTGAGCGAGGTGTAGCAGTCATAAAAATGCTGATGAATTTACTTCTGCTGAGTTTTTAAGACAGCATCTTGTGTCACTGTTTTTCTGTCAGTTGATGAGGAATCTTAGCACTTACGTGGCGTATTGTGGTTTTTCACTACTTGCTCCTTTGGCAGTGGGAAGTGTGTTATCAACAGGGAAGGGGGAAGTTAGAGAAACTTACTAGAAATAAAGCTCAGGGATTCTGTATCCCAACACCTTGCTCCTTCTGGTGGATTATACTGCCCATGTGTTTTAGATCAGATTGGGCCCTTTCAGTGTGAACGGGGGTATGAAGGATGGAATCTGACATGTTCAGAGCTGGTTACTAACATGACAGCTGACTGCTGACCTCACAAGGCAGCTTCTGTTCTCTGACAATATTTAGTCTCACAGCATCGTGGGTAGGACTTTCACACATTCTTCATTGAGTAAAGAGCTCAAAGTCTGTTCACACAGATTCAAGCTCAGCCCAGTTGCTTTGGAACACCCATCCACTGGCTTTGCCCGAAGTGGAACTGGAGAACGTGAACGTGGCAGTTCAACACCAGCCACCTCTGGGGGCAAGCTGGGACTAGAGAACCCAGACCAGCACCTCTGAATATTGCCGCTCCCCTGCTCCTCTTAGAGTGGTGGCTGCTCGCCAGCGCTTTGTGTGGTAGAACTCAAAGACTCCTTCTCTAATCATAGATGCCAAGAGCTGGTTATAAAGGACTACAGTGCATTTTGCAGCTCTGTAAAAAAGAATCATACTTAAGACAGAAACCAAGCTTATTTAAATGTAAATGTATTTTAGTGTCACCATTAATCACTGGCTTTTAATTGGAAAAGCTTTCTAATGAGGTATTTCTGAAATGCCAGTAGGAGTACAGAAAATGTATGTTTCAGGGTACTTTACAACACAGAGCACAAAATATTCCCTATGATTTAAGTAGCTAAAGTACCTTATTTTCAGCAAGCTTGATAGACACATTGTCACTGACTCTCTTCTGACTCCCACAGTGTCTGTGTCTGTTCAGTTTGCAAATAAAGCCAGATTTATGCAGCTTTTCTTTTGCTTACACTATTAATGCTAACAACACATCCAAGTGTTAAACACAAAGCACTAAACTATGTAATTTTCTGCCTTAAAATACTGAACAAATGGTACTTTCCCTGTGAAGGGCTAGTAAAACAAAATGATATTTGCAAGGTAAGATGCTATTGTATGTTTCCAAATATTTTTGTACTGTGTACATTCTGTATATTTTTGTTGTGACAATATTATTTGAGCGCAGAATCCATTAAATTTTTTTGTGTGTGGTGGATTTTTGTTTTGTTTAATTTTTCTTTTCTTTTTTTGTAATAAAATTGAGTTGTTCTGTATCACATACCAAAAAACTAACCAAGAAAGAACTTTCAAGGACAGTTTTCTAAGTTTGTCTACAGTTAACACAGTATTTAACAAAAGAGCCTTTGGTTTGGAGCTCTGCCATTGTAATCTTCTAATAATGTCATTGGTAACTCATTTTTATGTCTGTCTGACAGATAAAGGGGAGAGTGAACTGCATCTTCATTTCTGCATGAGATCTAACGAGGATGCAGAACTAGCTTGGGACTTGTATGGAGATTAAGGTGTTGTCCCACCTTTCGGCAGCTGTCCCTTCAGTGCAGTTGTGACCTCAGAACTGCAGGGCAGTTGACAACCAAGTACATTTGAGTAAATTTTTTTCTGGGGAGGAGAGTTGTGCTCTTTTAACATCAGGCTCTACTGAATGTTTTCAAATCTCAGAGCCAACACTCCTCTCTTGAATGGAGTGGAAACAACATATCCAGAAAGTTCTGCACTAAACCTCCAACTGATTAAAATAAAAATCCTTCTACCAAGGTGGAAGGGGGAGTCTTGTTTTGAAAAATAAGTTGTGTTTTTGTTGGGAAACACTGGGTTGAAGTGTAATTTGTAGGAATGAAGATGTATGTAGGAGCAGTTCCTGTCAGATGTGCTATTCCTAATGGAGGCAGATCACTACTACCATGCGTGGGACTCAGCTCTTGCTGTCTTGCTTCTCTGCACTGAACTGAGTTAATTAGCTGAGGATTTTCAGCAAGAAGGTAAGGTGGGTTTTGTCAGTTTTTGTCAATTAACACAAAAAGTGTTACTGCCTACTAGTACTCTACCTTTTTCTTGCTACCTGTTCTTCACATCCAACTTATTTACTGAGCTCTTTCTTTTGTCCTGATCAGCCAAAAAACTGAACAATCGGTGCTCCACCTTTGCTAGAAATGTACAGGGGCAACAAAGGGTGACCTTTAATTGAGTGGTGCTGCTGTACTCACTCATGAAAGAAAACACTTGTTACTTCTCAGAGCTCCTGCAAATGACTGAATGAGGGGTTTGTTTTCTTTCACACTTTTCTTTTCTTGTTTTACCTGCCCAAATACATTGTATGTCCCATTGGCTGCTAATACCACACTTGCAGCTCCTCTGCATTGAGGGATAAAGGGTTTTTTAAACAGGAGACATTAAGGACTACACTCCTTGACAATTTTTAGGCACACTGTTGAGGTTTGAATGTGTTTTATTGTCATCCTTGTTACAGGTTCAATGTGATGGTGTCACAGGAAAGCGGCAACTTCTGCCATCACAGTACAGAGCACTGGCACAAGTCCCACTGAACCACATTAGTTACAGTCACTATTTCAGGCAGAGTTGGTCAAACACCCTCTGCTGCAAACGGAACCAACAGGGAATTTTGCTTGTATCAGGTTTGCAGAAATCGCCCTTTTTCTGAGGTTACTCAAGAGACTTGGTGAGTTTTTATTGCAGCAGTAGACAAAGATTTCCTTAAGGTATTCTTCTGCCTATGTGTCCCATGATGTGGGTAAGAATTCATTGCTGAAATACAGAGAAATGTTTTAAAGTCTGAGTAATTAATTTGGGAAGTTAATTTACTTCAAATTCTGAAGAAGTTTTATTATTAAATGTAGAAACTTTTTAGTTTCTTCATGATTGAAAAACATACCATTATTTGCAGTTATGCAAAACTAATATAAGAACATAAAAAGAAGGTCTTGATCACACTTCAGACTAAGGAAGAAGGGGATAACATCAAATAGCCTGGGAGTTTCAGATACCTGTTGTGTGTATGTATGCACACATACCAGCACACACACACTGATCACTGCAATGGTTCAGTCTTAAGGCAGCTCTGTTTCATACCAATTCACAACTTGTTTATCCAGTGGCAGCAGAACAAACCACCAGTTTGAAAGCAGAAACCAGCTACGGACTTGTTACCTAGGTTCTCTTATCTCAACTAATATGATTAATTCATTTATTATCTAGATCTATCCAGATGTTTGTGCTTCTTTATTAAAACAAGCAGCCAGATCTAAATGATTTTTAAAATATTTAAAATATTTAAAACAGTGAAATGCTTTCCAGGTAAGGGATTTGGGTTTGGTTTTGCAATGACTGTAAAATTCAAATGTCACGATTTCCTCACAACAGGAGCAAGTCAGCTGGAGAATCTGAAAACTCCACAGGATTTTATATTATCTGGTATTTACACATTAAAAAAGCTCATACTGCTTTGTCTAAGAACAAGAAAAGGCAGATGAAACTGCAACTAAGGTTTGAGTTGGGCAATATTTTTAAATATAAATTAAAAATCCTGCAATAGCTGCACAGAAGAAAGTAATGATTTATACGTAAGATAATTTTAAGCCACTGATGTTTCCCTCATGAATTCCTCCAGGACGGTCACTACATTCCTGGCTTCTGGCATTTCTGCATTTTCTACTTTCACAATCTTCAGCAGGATGTCTCCACTGCCACAGTTTTTCAGGAACAGGTAGCACTTGAACAAGGCATAGTGGTTCATTTCAGCCTGGCGGATAAACCTCTTCAGGTTGTTAATGTCCTGGATAGCCTGGGGAAAGAGTAACAGAGCATTTTCTTATCCTCCTACACGGAACGAAAATACACTATTGTGGAAAATAAAGGACAAATACCAGGAGAAGCAAAAGCATTTCCAATAGAAATTTTGTATTACTACTTAAGAGAACTGAATATTGTCCCGGATGCATATTACAGCTTCTACTGTAATCATGCAAAATGTGTGGACACAACGTGATGTGTCCAACTTGTAGCAAGAATTCTCATACTATGGCAGCTCACTTGAGAAGTGTTAACTACTGAACCCATGGTACCAGTTACATGAGATTGTGTGTGCAAGGCTCAGATGAACAGTATTTTAAGAAAACAACAACAAAAAAAAGGTGGGTCTTACTTTAAATTTGAGAAAACACCTTTGGAGCATTCACTGAAGAAACTTTCACACTACTTTACAGCTGTTCTTGTCAAGTACAGTAAGCCAGCCCTCAAATTAAGCTTCAGAGTTAATCAGTTAATGACACAGACATCATAATAACCTAAAACTTCTATTCACTGCAAAATAATATTCTATATGCAAAATATATGCATATAGTATCTGCTCCCTCAGTAACACTAATATCTGCTTGAAGTCTTTAATATGTATGAACAGGTACCTTCAATTTAAAGTTTTCCAAAATCTGCCGGAAGAGGAATGGATTTCCACCTTCAGCACCATTCACAAAAGCCTGCATCCAATCCTCACAGAATCTGTTGCTTCCTGTTAAATGTTCAGGAACACAGAGAAGAGATGAGAAGCAGCAAATGAGCTCAACATAAACATACGGCTGCATTCACCTGGTTTAATCACTCTCACGTAACTACTAATAGCAATAGACCTGGGCCAGGAAATAAGTCTTAAGGAAAAATAATCCATGTGGGAAAGAAAAGCAACCACAGCTACAGTGATTACACAAGACTCTGTTCAGATTGTTCAATCCCTTTTCCCAACATTTGTCAAAACCGCAAGAGGAAAAAAAAAAGTTTTGCAGATTCCCTGATTTGTACAAGTCACACTTCCGTGGTCACAAACTAAATTTACTGCGGATTTTATTATCGAGCGTTTTCAATCCAGAGTTTTAAGTGTGTCTGGTGTAACAAACTACTCTAGTACCTCACAGGAAAACAGGTGATGTTGTTTCCAGTCAGAACCCAAACTTTCTGGGCAGGAGCCTATAAGCTTCTGAATATCCTCAGCTGCCTCTAATGTCACAGCTCTCAGCAGCTGATGGATCAAAGGGAGCAACATGAAGTGTTCACAGCTGTAATCTCACCTGCATTATGCAGCTGGGGCTGAGGTCCACTGCAGTCTATCACCACAGACTTGTGCTGTTCCTCCGTCATGGCAATACACAGGGAGGTCATTGTGCCTTCCTGGACAAGTCCTTGGAGGCTGGCAGCTGCCAGGAACCTGACACAGAAAGCTCTTGTCAACTGCTTGCTCCTTTACAACTCTGGGACACCAAGGTGACTGTCATAGACAGAAGCCAAGTTACTCAAAGGTTCCTTGGTCTCAAAATACCTTTACCTGCTGATGTCCTTTTCTGTTCTTTCATCTGCATTTTTGACTTCTACAGGAGTGTAACTCAGAGCCTTAAAAAAAGAAACAAGAAGGAAAAAAAAAAAGGAAAAAGCTGGATGCAACTTCAGTATTACTTTTGTTGCTATATTGCAGTTCCGAGCAATAAATACATAATGTGGTATTTTAAAAATTGTTCTTGTCAAGGCAGTACTCTGTATTGTAGTCACTGCAGCTGGTTTTGCACTCAGAAGAAATTCAGCAGTTACACTCCATTAGCTATTCCATCCAGAGCCTCCTCAAACTCAGGGACTAGAGCTAGGAGTAGTCTCTCTTCTGTTTCCAGCAAATTACACAAGACACATACACAATATGTAAGATATAAGACCCCTTTTCATTCAGAGGAATTATAGCATGGAGAGCCTGCTCATGCTATTTCTAATTTTCTTATTCTAATTTCAGCATGGACACTATTAGGTAATTGGTTTTTTTTTTTTTATTTGATAGAAGAAACTGTTATGTGCTTCCTTAGCAATAAGCAGGGGAAAAGTACTTGCTCTGAATAAAAAAAAACAAAAAACAACCACCAAACAAACAAAAAACCCCACAATCAAAAAAAGGAAGAAAAAATGGTTTTTTTATGCTGGAGTCACTGAGATGCCTTCTGGAGGTTTTTTAGCTACCCAGTTTCAAATACACTTACAGCATGTAGCAGAGAGGCGAGTTTGTCCTGGAAGAGCTGCATAACCCTCTGAATAGGGCAGATGGCATCCTCAAACCAGCTCCTCAGGTAGGGGCTAACACAGGTCTCCAAGTTTTTTTGCTGTAACAAGTTGAAACATTAAAAATCTTACCTACAAATCAGATTTCTACACAAATAGAAGCTTATTATTAATCTACTCAACTTAAGATATTTGGATGTTGGAGCCTTCTTAATCTCAAACCACAGTGAACTAAAATAATGAGTTTGACATTTAAAGACTCACTTTATCAGCAATGAAAGGCTTTGCATTTTAAGAAACAGCCAGAACTGTGATATTATGGTATATATTAAGTGAAGACCATGCAACAGCAGATGGGATGACAAAGAAATGCAGAACTTCCACTACAAAAATGTGACAAGAAACCCACAAATGTCCTTTCGTAACATTCAGAACTGGTAAGAATCAAGGTGGACATTGATAACTTCCTTGTAGACCATTACCTTTTACTAGTTATTCTCTCCAAATTTAACTGTAAGTTAACTGTAAGTTAAATCTCTTTAAGAGATTCATGACTAACACAAGAAACTCCCCCCTTTCTTTTTTCCTTTTGACTTGTGTGGCTGATAGCACCTTAGACATTCACTGTACTACAGTGAGTCAAGTACCTCTCCCCATGTTTCAAAGTGGTTTTTGAAACACCTATTTTGTCTCTATAGATCTTCCAGATTGTTTTAGCAATTAATCTGCATAAATATTAATTTTCATCACTTAAAAAAAAAGTTAGGCTTTACCTCCAAATCAAGGTTTATCTTCAGATTTTTAATGTATTTGTCCAACTCAAGCCTGAAAGTATCTTCTTAAGGAAAATAAGATGCGTAAGTTAAGACCTGTATTTTTTCCTTTCAGTATATGCCTGTTAATGACATTTCCAGTTACTGGAAGGTGTGCACAAATGAGCTGATTTCAAGTAGAAACAGACAAAATGACAAGATAATTTTTACATCATTTCCCTCTCCATACAGGTAAAGAAAGTTAAAGGTAAGGATATAGTTCCAGACCTTTCTCTGAGCCACCTAAGAAACAAACCACATATTCTGGAGCATTGATGTCTGATTCCAATGTTGCCATTTCCAGAAGACTTTCTTGTTGGAAAAGACAGTAGTAACAACCAACTTTACCTTCTGGTATGCTACAAAAAAAAAAAGAAAAAAAGAACATAATTACTTTCTTCCAGATACATCACAATAAATAAGTGCAAAAAGCAGACATAGATGATTTCTGAGGTAATTTTAACTGCTAGCACTGGTAGCTCCTATGGCCATATGTAGAGCTCTTAGACCTTCTCTTTTTTCTTCTGTGTGATCAGAGCAGTTTAAAAGGAAATAATCATAAACATATATAGTATTTTTTAAGTATTCAAACAGTAAATTATTTAAAACAATCTTTTTCTCAAAGCTACCTAAAAAAGGAAACTGCCATTTTGTAAGGCTGTTATTAACAGCAGCAATAGACTGAGAACATGGAATCAGGATTAAACCTAAGTGCAGCAGCAGGCAGGCAAGGTGTGCAGTGCTGCCAACGTTCCTTACAGCTCTCATTCACCAGTTATTTCAAAAATTTACCTCAGCCCCACTGATGATACATTCCCCATTCCTTCAAACAGGGCTCCTTTAGTAAGACGCTTAGCGATGAAACTGCGCAACTCCGTCTCTGCTTCAGCTGGTAAATTGGTGTCCAGCAAGGAGAGGCTTTAAAAACAAGAAGAAATCATTACCAAAAGGCAAATGTTATTGTTTTGTGTCTCTCAACATGTGCAGAACCTGCCTCTAGCAGGGGGGGCCTGTGATCTCTCTCTCTGGTAACAGCTAAGGCAGCTCTGTGACTTTTCACCCATCATGAGCAGTCAGTGGTTTGCCCACTCACCAGGAGTCGGGAGTTGTGGTGTCAGCTCAGGCTGACCTTCCCAGCAGCTACGGACAAGATACTGCCCTCTTTAATACTGTCATACAGAGCTTAAGGAAAAATGTCCATTGAAAATTAATAATTTTTTGTTGTATGTTACCTACATGAAGAACTAAGTCAATACAGCAATATCAAGTACTAGTAGCAAAGAAAAGAGAGTTCAACTCAATTATGATAGTTTCGGTTTAATAAATTACTTAAGCTCTGTATCTGTGTCCATTCCCCAGGTATTCCAGAAGTGCCATGGGGACTCCAGAATGCTTTCACGGGGGGTTGTGTTTTAAAAGGACTGCAGAGGACTTATAAATGATCTGACAACAACACGACAAAGACTTCAAATCGGTGTGTTCCCGTGATTATGCTGTTCTGCCGGTCGTCTTTACCTGAAGTCTTCAGTGGAGGGTGCGTGTGCCACGGCTCCGCCGGCACTGCCATCCCCGCCGGCGGCTCCCTGCTGCGCGGACCTGGAACCCAAGTGATTCCCGAGAGTGAGTTTACAGCCGCGACACACAACAGGGAACAGGGGCTGCAGCAGGGAAAAGGCACGGCCCGAGGGCGATTAAAAGCAGGAGCGGGGAATTGGTGCATTATGGGAGGGAAAGAATCTCACTGAGGAGGGGGAATTAAAGGGAATTCAGGGAGCTGGGAATAGCCGAGGCCTGGGCACGGCCTCCCCGCGGGGGGACCCGGCGCCTCACCTGCGGTAGCCATATAGGCCGTGATAGGTGCAGCCGTGCCGCTCCGGCCGCCGCTCCTCGCCCACGCCGCCGCCCTCCTCG